>ML782056.1:31907-58890 GCA_009831015.1 Picea engelmannii | reverse complement strand
TCCATATTTAGTTCTTATCAACCATGACAAAAAAATAATGAGTCATATTTACATCAAACACTATTGGGTCCATTACCCAAACCTTTGTGCTACGGGTCTTTCTTCAAGGGTTGACATCAATGACAACCAACCTTAATCAACAACTGCTACAAATATGTGGACCAGTTATGATGGTGGTCATTCTGGAATTTTCCTTATGTCTGCATGAATTGCAGAGGCTTATGGTCAATGCGGATGATTGTCTCCTTCCCAAGAATGTAGTGCCTCCACTAGCGACAGGATTGTACAATGGAGTACATTTCTTTGTCATAAGTGGGGTACTTAAGGACATTATCTAATTGTGTCTCACTATGATAGGCCATAGGATGTATGTGTTGAGAGAGAAGTGTGCCCACAACATAGTCTGAAGCATATGTCTCAATTCAAAAGGTTGTTGCAGGTTAGGTACCTAGTATATATATTGGTATATACACTATATTAAGTATATATACTAGGTATATTTACTTAATATATATACCGACATATATATCTGGTATATATACCTGTGTATATATCAACATATATACCTAGTATATATATTGGTATATATACTAAGTATATATACCGACATATATACTAAGTATATATACCAGTATATATACTTGTATATGTAATAAGTATATATATCGATATATATACTTGTATATATACCTAATATATATACTGGTATATATACTAAGTATATATATCGACATATATACTTAGTATATACTTAGTATATATATCGACATATATACTTAGTATATATATCGACATATATACTAAGTATATATATCGACATATATACCTAGTATATATACTCGTATATATACTAGGTATATATACCAACACGTATACATATACCGACACATATACCTAGTATACTAGGTATCTGTATATGTGTTGATATATATACCTAGTATATATACTGGTATATATACTAAGTATATATGTCGGTATATATAAAAGTATATATACTGACATATATACTTAGTATATATATTGGTATATATACTGACATATATACCTAGTATATATACCAATATATATACTAATACCTAATTTGGTGCCTAATACCTCCTAACAATGGTCATACTCCTAGTGCGAGGCCAATATGCCCTATAGTGGCCATGTTTCGAAGTTTGAGGCCTCATACATGACCCATAAATGTAGCGTTGAAAGGTTCCTAGAATATTTTAATTGGAGCTCTTTTCATCAAGGATTATTCAAGGTTCTATGAAAGTGAAGGTTCTTTCAAAGATTATCGATTACAATTCCTTTCTTCAAAGTACCAAGTTCTTCTGTCAGTATTATATATACCTTTGTTTAAATCATATAACAATTTATGTCACATTTACAGAAGTTGCATTTACTGAAGCCAACTTTCATAAATGAAAATTTAGGGATGACGGGTTCCATATATGCACATTTACAGAAGCTTACTACTTCCGTAAGCGTGGATTTAAGTACACTGACCACATCTGTATATGCACATATACGAAAGCCAACTTCTATAAATGTGCATATACGGAAGCCAACTTTCGTAAATGCTCATATATGGAAGCTAACTTTTTCAAATGCGCATATATGGAAGCCACTTCTGTAAATGCTCATTTATGGAACCCAACTTCTGTAAATGTGCATTTACGGAAGCCAACCGTAAATGCGCATTTGCAGAATTTGGATTCTGTATATGCACATTTATGGAAGTTGGTTTCCCTATATGCACATTTACAAAAGTTGGCTTCTGTATATGCACATATGTGGAAGTGGTCAACTTCCTTAAATGCATATTTACAGAAATGGTCATCTTTCGTAAATGTGCATATACGAAAGCCACCATCCATAAATGGGCATATGTGGAAGCGCGCATATACAGAATCCAACCTCTGTAAATTCTCGTGGAGTCTCTTACAATGACCTCAAATCCCATGTCCTCATAATTATGGAATGTGGACTTCCACACCAACTGACCCTAGCATTAAATGATTGGTGGTTGGGGTTCTTTAATAAAACACGTGGTGAAATGGAATTAAAGTTAGGAAACATGGGAAACTCAGGATTATTTTTCAACCCTAGACCCCTTTTCCTCTTCCGCTCTAGTGGACCCATAGCCCCTTTCATGCTCTCAATGACCAGCCTTGGACCTTTATATTAATTTTCGAAATAATATTGACATATCTTGAGTATACCATGGAAATCCTACCTCATGACATATAGAAAACATAATTATTGAAAACACATGCCAAGGCATTCACTAGTCGGGCTCTGCATCGAGAATTCATACAAGATATTTACATCATTTACAAATGGAGACATCTATCTGTAAAGGGTGATTGTACCTTCCCGAGACACAAGAAAATCCAAGTATGCACGTAATATGTTAGGTGGACAAGCAAGTTAATCTTGTTGTTCCTAATTGCAGCAATAAACAAAGATATATATCAACAAAATAAAGATTGATAGAGCTGTTAAAAACACACTAAAATTCTATCAAATGATGCAAGAGAGAAGTTAGTAAAACACTAGTACAACTCAAGTGTAAGAGCATAATACATTAGTATCAATCTAAGGTTGTTATAGACAAGTATTGTAGAGATATATTTGTGGAAATTGGTTTCTGTATATGTGCATTTACGGAAGCCAAATTTCGTAAATGTGCATATACGAAAGCCAACTTCTGCAAATGTGCATATATAGAATCCACTTCCATAAATGCGCTTTTATGAAAGTCGACTTCCGTAAATGTGCATTTACGACCGGCTTCCGTATTTTCTCATTTACGGAAGCATGTATTTACAAAAGCTGGCTTCCGTAAAAAAAAATCATAAATGCACATATACAAAAGCCAACTTCTGCACATGCACATATACGGAAGCCATTTCCATAAATGCGCATTTACGGAAGCCAACCATAAATGCGTATTTACAGAAGTTGGATTTCACAAAGGTGCATATATGGAAGCCACTTCCATAAATGTGCATTAGCGAAGCTGACTTCTCTAAATGCACATTTATGGTTGGCTTCTGTAAATGCGCAAAGCAAGTCGTATATGCACATTTACGAAAGCCAACCATAAATTCACATTTATGGAAGATGACTTTCGTAAATGGACATTTATGGAAGTGAGCTTCCGTATATGTGCATATACGGAATCCACTTCCATAAATGTGGATTTATGGAAGTCAACCTCTGTAAATGTGCATTTATGGCAGGCTTCCATAAATGGCTTACATATTTGACTTGAACTATAAATGCACCTTGCTACTCTTGATGGAAAAATAAGTATTGTGAGGAAAATTCATCATACTATAAATGTATATAATGGAATATATTAAAGTGATTAATTTGATTATTAATATGAAAATGATTATTGTAATTGTTAAAGAAGTAAAACTTTTGTAATATCTGGTTTTGACCCTTTGGATAGTTTGTATTGAATTGTAAATAAATGGATATAATGATCAGAGTTGAGATATGTGAGCTCAGATAGATCACCCCATTTGTAAATGATATAAATATTTTGTATGAATTCTTGGTACAGAGCTCAAGGCCAAGGTCTGACTAGTGAATGCCTTGGCATGTGTTTTCAATAATTATGTTTTCTATATGCCAAGAGGTAGGATTTCCATGATATATTCAAGATATGTCAATATTATTTCAAAAATTAATGTAAAATTCCACGGCCGGTTATTGAGAGAATGAAAGGGGCTATGATTTCACTAGAGGGGAAGAGGAAAAGGGATCTAGGGTTGAAAAATAATCCCAAGTTTCCTAACTTTCATTCCTTTTCACCAATTTTCTTATTAAATAACCCTAACCACCAATCATTTAATGCTAGGGGTAGTTTATGGGGAAGTCCACCTTCCATAGTTATGATGACATGGGCGTTGAGTACAAGCCATGGGGAGTGTAACAAACTCCACTGCCATGAAAATTTCAACCTCATGGAAATTCAAACCATCTCTTTTATCATGCAATCTCTTCATGAAAACTCGAATGGAGTATTACTATTAGTTCATTCAGTCCATTCATACAATTACTTCCTTCACTCCATTCCTTCAATCCCATGCACTCCATGCTACACTCACAACCATTCTCATTTGAACCTTTATCCATACCTGCACACCTTTGAGATTCTAGAGTTGTGTTCTCATGCTATAGATAAGGATTCAAACCTATAGATAATAAAGTAGAGCTGTGAAAGAGAATATTATGGACCAAAGAAGAGAGATGGGAGGTTGCAGAGGAGCGTAGAGGTTGTGCTGATGGGAAACCATCCCTTTCTCTATAGATTATTGCTTGTTGTGTGCTCATGAGCCAACATTAAAATTTTGGGGGTTTTCATAAAGATCAACAACATATTAGACTCTTACACACACTAAAAATAACTGGAGGAAAGAAGATTCATGATGAGGGATTGTTGAGTAGAGAACACAAATATTTCCATTTACGAAAGCCAAAATGAAAAACCTGGAGGTCGAAACCTCAATTTTTTGAATAATAATAATAATAATCTTTTTTAAGGTCATTGCCAAGCCAGACACCAAATTGGTGTATGAGACCCCCTCTGCCCAACGATTTGGCTGGTAAAGTCTACGAAGGTTTTTTCATGAAACCCTATAAGTTACTATTGGAACTATACTGAAGGAATCCTAGACAGAATATAATGTCATATTATATTTAATGTCCTATTTGTTCCTTTCACTCTGAACAATTCAAGGAAAGTTGGTAATAATTATAGCCATGCAAATTTTTCTCTCTTTGGAATAAGAAAACTAATAATAATGGATAGTGTTTAATTTTGGTCAAGGATCCATGTCCATAGGGTTAGGGTTTCACCCTATCTGCGCCTCCTTTCTCCATAGAAGGTATATGAATAATCTTTCCTGGTGAAAATAGTTAAAACTAATGATATTATGTGCCTTGCATAAAAAATGTTCATAGTACAATTCCCCCCAAATATGTGATGTGCTTTGCAACCTAGGCAAGGATTCCATATCAAAGAATTATTATTATTAAGTTGATAGCATTTCTTAAGAGGGGATGAATTGTTATTACTATGGTGCTAGAATTTCCCAGACAGAAGCCAGGTGTCTAGGTGGGGAGAATGAAATCTTCAATACTCTAGTGTGAATGTTTGTTGTAACCCTCAAGAAGTGGAAAACAATATATCTCTTAGTTCTCTTCATTTTTCAAAACTTTAAATCTATTATTCTATTGGTAGGATCTGAAACAATGTGTGAATATGCTTGTCATAACCCTAAAGAAATGAAGAAAAAAACCTCTTAGTTTTTGTATATCTTTGGGATTAAGATGGATCTATGTTTTAAATTTATTCTTACTAAGCTGATATAATAACACCATCTATGAAACATCAATCCTAGAAATGCCACGCAAACATACAACTACTTCAATATACAAAGTATCTTTCTCTCATGCCATTATGGCCCTGTAGAAGACGTCTAAAACATAAATTGGGCAAATTCTCACCCTAATAAATAGATATGTTTTTAGGTGAAAATTTTCTTTATCAGAAAGTTATGTTACGGTTTAATACCAAAAATCAAGTCATTCTAATTATCTTTCAAGCTATTACTTCTTTAGTGAAGCATCACCATTGTGAAAATTAATAAAATATCCTTCGTTAGAAACTGAACAGTGAAATCATGGCTAGATATAATAGGTAGGACATGAATAATTCCCAAGAAGACATCATAAGTGTCCAAAGTAAAGGGAAAATTCAACTACAATTCGATCAAGTAACCACCTCGAGAGCATAGGTGACACTCAAACTAGAAACAAGCCACTTAAATCTGCAGAGGTTGTTGCAAACCACTTTGTACATAGGTAACCAACCTCTCACACAACCATATAGAAAAATATTACTAAGGAAAATTCCAACTAGAGAACCCTCAAAACACCATTGCAAACAAGTAGTAGAGGTGAATGCATAAATCTAAAATGCGCCCTGAAATAACTAGTGCAAGCAACACTTGGAAATGTAAACTGAGATCTAGCTCAAAATTTCAATGCAATATGGCTTCCAACATTGAATGTATGTATAACATGTAGATAGATTTGACCTCAACCCCCCACACCCCCCTCCCTGCTCTAGAACTTAGCACCAACAAAATATAAGTTAAATTAATTTTCACAAAATGAAAAAAAAAAAATACAAAAAATCATCCTCTAAGTTAAACTATGGTCCTTAAGGAATAAAGCATGAGGGATTAAGCATGATAGGATCTTGTCTCTCCGAGAGGAGGTGAGGTAGGAAAAAACAAACATGTACAACCAAATTAGTAGCTAAAACCATTACTATATGTTCCCATAGGAATATTAAAATACCTAAACCCCATTAAATTAATCAAAATGATCAAAACTTGTTTAAGTATCAATGCAATCAAAGTTTACTATGAAATCAAAATAAAAACAATTAATTTTAATGGTGGGATGTGAGCATGAATGGTTTAATGAAAAACATCTATTCTTATTATTAAGTATTAACAATAGTTTATTAATAAATTTTGATATGGGGTATTCAAATTGTTTCTTTGTCTATATTAATATATTAAACAATTTTTTTTAAAGGATTTGAGTGATTTTTTTTCCCACAAATTAAATTTGAATAGAATTAATGTATTACAAAATACTCATAGAATTTAGTAATCAATTTACTAACTACAAACTGAACAACTAACCTATCTTTATTAATTATATAACAAAAAATTGTCTAATAAAAACTTATCCATAAAAAAAATCTAATAAAAACTTATCCAAAAAAACTCATAATGTAACTTATGACCACCATCCCAAAAAACAATTATAAAGTAACTTATCACCACCATCCCGATATACTACCACTAACACTTAAAATCCATGAAATAAATTTCAACCACAGTGAATTGATTACCATCCTCGCACAATTTGAAAACCAAAAATATATTTTATTAACTTATATTTGAATCTCATTCTTTCATGAATTAACTGAGCTTGCAAAGTTATATATAGAATATAAAAATATCTATAATATAAGAATATTTATATAAATAGAAATCGAGTTTAACAACACTTTAAAACACTTTTCATGGTTGAATCTTGCTATAATCATTGATCATTATTACATTGTTTAGTTAAATTTGGATTTTCTTATTATAAAAGATGTTGTCTAAATATTTGATATTTTTAACTTTTTTCACGGTAATCCGACGAAATAGATTTTGGTGAAATTACTATTTTCTGTTATTTAAATTGCATTTCAGTAAAAATTGATAGGAAAATATGTCAGTAAAAACTCCAAAAAATCATACATTTAGAATACACAATTATAAAACAAACACACATGAATTTAATTTATGTATAAAGAATGAATTTAATTTCTGTATAAAGAATTTCATAAAAGTAAGTTTTCTCATCCATAACGATAAAGCGCTACATATATCCATGCAATATTAGAAAAAATGTTCCAATTTTATATAATAAAAGTTATCCACGCAAATTAACAATCTCCACAAAAATTTAAACTAAAAGTCAGAAATATCTATCTTTGTTAACTGCATGCTCTCAAAAGTCTTGCATGTAACTAGTTAACAGTATAAATGTTTTCTCAAGGATTCCTTCGATCATGAACTTTTTTCCATTTTGAAGAAAGGGGCAAATCAGTTTATAGTTTCCATTAATTCACTTCTATGCCCTCTGACGAAAGGGGCAAATCAGTTCATAGTTTCCATTAATGGCGGATCACAATGAATCAAATTTAACTACTGAGAAGTGGAATAGATTGCACGAGGATTTGCAATTGGAGATATTGGCTTGGCTACATGTGGAAAGTGTTTATAGATTTTGTTGTGTGTCTAGGGAATGGAACACCCTACTCTCCATCAAATTCATAACTGATATATGGGCAAAGGCGCCTATGAATGGGGAGCCATGGTTTCTTGTGTGTGATAGCTTCTCCATGACTCCTTGAATGGCTTATTGCTTCTACACAAGGACTTGGAAGCCCTGCTTCTCCATATCCAGGGGACCAACAGGGTTTCACATCTTTCTTCGTGGATCGACGACAAGCCTGTTGTTGGGAGACAAGTTACCCAGTGAATGTCATTCCTCCAGACGCATACATTCCTAATACTACTTCATACGTATACAATCCTTATAGTCGGATGCGCATCAAAATTCCTCGCATGTTACAAATACAGACCTCCCATGTCGCCAAATGCCTTGCGCAAACTGGCAGTGACTGCAAGAATCAGGATAACAACTACAAAGTGATGGCAATGGGAAATTCAATGCCTGATGGCAGTCTAGGAACAGTCTTGGAAATCTACGAATCTTGTACTAAGTCATGGATAACCTTTGGAAATCTTCTAGAGGATTTGGATATAACGCATGACTTGGTTTTCTTTGACGGTATCTTCTACTGTTTAAATAGGCAACATGGGGTGTAGGCCACAAGGATTTTCGATTTCAACATTAGTGCATAGGCTAGGATGCCTGTGTTTTTTGCACCATTGCCGAAACTACTGAGCAATTCATAGACACCTCACCTAATCATCTATGGGTCATTGATTCTGGTTACGAAGAGCATAGTCATCCAATTTGTGTTGTAGGGGTAGGATATGAGGATTATAACTATTTGGGAGATTGAATTAAATCACCAGCTCAGCTCCTACAACTGGAAGGAGATAGCGAGGATGACTTCATCCTTATACCAAGATTTTATGAGGCGCTCGGTTTGTTTCGAGTGCGTAGGAGTGAGTGAGACATGGAACTGCTTCAAATCATATCCAATGGAGGAGGAACAAATCACATATTTGGTAGTTTCCTATAATCTATGCAACAAATCACAGAGTCATCTTCCCCGATGTCCAACATGCCAAGGTAGTTGTCAACGTCTCATGGCCTTTGAACCGAGACATTTCAAAATTTCAATTCTTTCAAATGAAGTGCGCAAGTTTAAATTTTGAATTTTGAAATTTTGATTACAGAACGATGGCACGGTGGTGATTGTTGGACATTTATGAGAGGTATTAGCATGTGATTGTGGCCATTAATCCAATGTATCCTAACTTTCCAGAGAAACTCGTCGGATATCTATTCAGTGACATCATATGTTGATGGATGGAGATGCATGCATGGCATGCACTGACAATTTCCGCACGGTTGGACCATGCAGCGGCCCACTAATGATTGGGTTGTTGCATGGTGTATAGCACTTGCCATAAGGAAAGGAGTAGTACGTATGAGCATGGGAACATGGGATATACCTAAATGAATTAACTAATCTAAATGGGGACAAAAAATAAAGTGTCTTTTTATTTTAATAATTAATTAAAGTGAACCTTTAATTAAATCATTAAATAAAGGTGGGAAAGTGGGTGGGTCTAGAAAGTGTATGAGTTAGAAAAAATGTGGAGGGAGTTAGAAAAAATTAAAGTGAACATTTAATTAAATCATTTAATAAAGGTGGGAAAGTGGGTGGGTCATGAAAGTGTGTATGAGTTAAAAAAAAATGTGGAGGGAGTTAGGAAAAAGAGTAATTAATTAATTAATTAATTAAATTAATTAAAGGGGTTAAATGAGTGGGTTAGGATAAAGGTGAATGAGGGTAGTGTGGAAAGGGAAAATAGGTTTAGGATTAGCATAGAGGTTTAGGACAAAGGGATCTGGGTTTAAGATTAGGATAGAATTAAAGGGAAATGGGTTTTAGGGATAATGTACAGAAAGTGGTTTTATGATAGGTGAAGAAGAATTAGTGACAAAAGTTAGCTCAATTTGCTAAACTTTGTCCATGGAAGTGCTACCTCACCCCATGTGCCCTTGGTCAAATAATGCCACATAGATGTCACATCTCATTAAAACTCGGCTACATGTTAGAATCTGATCTCACCACTTGTCACTGCTGGAGATGACTGGACTTGCTAAATATAGCAGCTTCTAAAAATATCCATTCGGTCCCTGTTGGTTTTAATTACTTATTCTTATTTCTTGACCATCTGAGTTATTGACCCATGGTTCATGTCTTTCGGGTTTCCAACAAATACTCTAAAACTATCGGCCCTCCTGGTAAATCAGAAGGCAACACAGTACACAGAATGCATTGAGCAATCTCACCCGAGATAGCTTTAAATGGATGGTTGTAAGACTCAAGTGTTTACAACCTAGGATTGAGTATGAGATAGGGGTTTAT
Organism: Picea engelmannii; assembly: GCA_009831015.1. Classification (NCBI taxonomy): domain Eukaryota; kingdom Viridiplantae; phylum Streptophyta; class Pinopsida; order Pinales; family Pinaceae; genus Picea; species Picea engelmannii. Next base: position 48,680 of record ML782056.1, on the reverse strand, counting down.
TATTCAGATCCATGTACTATGACTTGTGACTGCAACCTACTATTATTCCTGGTTATGAACTTATCTACCACAGTTTATTCCCCGAATAGCACAATCGTATTTCATAACAATATATTCACTCATTCATTAGCATAACAATTAACTACTGAAAGGAAACAAAGATATACATGCATTCATCACATTACACAGATATTACCGTGGTTCACCCCCTCCTGGGCTACGTCCACAAAGATTTGGCTCTAGGCTCTTTTATTATGGTAGTTCTGCATCTCCAGGGCCGCATGCTTACAATTCTCCTCAAATTGGGTAAGATCTGTATGAGGCGAACTAGATCGCACCAGGCTCCACAACCTGCGATCTAATCCTCAGATATTCCTTCTCCCCTCTTCTCTTAGCTCAACAACTTACAAAAATGGTTCATAATAGTATTACATAACGCATCAACTCGTACATAACTATGATGGAATAATATAAAAGCCGAACTAATACAAAAGCCAAACCTCCATATGATACCTACATATCTCTATTTATATCTATCGATCTCTTCAACCTTTTACAATATATTACCAAAACCTTAACCCTACCGACATTAGGTCTTCCTCCCATGTGCGCATGTTGTTCTTCCTCCATTTGTCTCTTTCCCTATGCACGCTTTCTTGCATGCGCACTTGTTGTTCTTCCTCCATATGTTACTTCAATTTCTACATGCTTTCTTTCCCCATGATCATCCTTCTTTCCACTTCGGCCTGGTGCCAACAATCCCCCAACACTAACATGTGACTCGTCCTGAGTCACCTAATCTTTCTGAGCTTCCTCGATCTCCTTGGTGATTGTCTGGAACATTTTCTTGAGCTTTGCTGCTTTTGTCGGTGCCTGTGTGTCTTCTCCTTGATGGTGTCCACTACCTAAATTGCCACTTCATCGCTCAGTAGTCCTACACATTCTGCTTGGGTCTGTTCTATCTGTGTTTTGTCTCCTTCCACCTGTGTGAGTACTTCTGCTACCCGTTCCTATAATAGCTCTATTTGAGCCTGATGCTCATGTTTCTGCATTTGCGCAGTGATAAGTTCTGTCTGCATCTTCTTCATATCTTGCGTCCCTTTGACTCGTTCTGGGATTGGTATGGTCTTCTGCCTCTGTTTGATTTCTTGGCTCACTACATTGATCCTTTCCTCTTCCTTGTCCCAGCGTTGGACCTGTGGATCCTCCTCCAACCTTGTCCAAAGTTGTGTTGCTTTATCGAACAATTCAGCGGTTGTGATAACCTGATGTTCTATCTTCTGCAATTGCGTTGTTTCTTCCTGCTTCCTTTGCTCCTTCACTGGGGGTGGAGTGGTGGGTATGAGCTACTCTCAGAGACTCTTGATATCCTTCTAATATTGCTCGATGGCCTGCACAATCTGATCGATATTTTCTGCTACGGGGAGTTCGTTTCCCTACACGGTGTTTGGGAGTTTCTCAAAAATTCCTCCCACTCTTTGTTCCAGTTCGTTCATCCATTCTTTTTCCTCATGAGTTTCGAACTTGGCCTGCTCACAAACTTTTTCCAGCACCTCCCGCTTCTTTGTTGCTTGTTGTAGCTCTACTAAGTTTTTATGTGCACGAGACTGTACCTCATGGTTGACGTTAACCTGCAACTTGTGTAGTTCCCTTGATGACATCCGCGTCAAGACCAATTGGATGTGGTCTAAATCCTTCAAGGGTGTCTGTCCCACAATTTAATCCATGCGCAACATGCTAGGTTTGATGTAGACCGTTGCATTTGGCTGTGGCATTGAGTGGACTGGGTCTCGTTCTTCTTCCTCCACTCTTTCTTTGGTCTGTAGTGTCGATGGATCTATGCCTCTGTTGTTTCTTTCTATCTGTACTTCCCCGAATTTCTTGAGGAACTATCCCATTTCTTCCAGCTCTTTTTGCATTTTATCCTTGTGATGTGTTGCATGATCGAAGTCTTTTGCTAGGCAATCCTGGACCATTCTGGCGATCATTTCCCCATCGTCCTCTATGATCTATAGTCTGGTGATGCTCATTGCGCCTTTGATTTCTTGCGCGCGCCTCCCGCCTGCATGACTGGTCTCTTAGTTCCCCTTGGTTCATATGTGATGGGATTTGGAGTGGTCTCCTGCGCTCCCTCATCCTATTTCTGTTGTCCGTTGGTCGACTGTGTAGTCTCTTTATTCCCCTTCTGGGTCCCTATCTTCTTTGACCCTTCATCTTCTTGAGTCGGCTTTCTTTGGCCCGTCCTTGGTTTCTTGGGCACTGGGATTTCTGGAGGCTGCGTTTCCACCTGCGCTGCCTCTCCTTTTGTTGTTCTTTCCAGTATTCCCTGGGTAATGGTTGGGATCCTCCATTCATCAGGCCATTCGCTGATGACGATGTTGATATCACCCTCTGTGATGCAATAATGCATCTGTAGCCACTGTTTATCTAGATCCTACCTTGGTTGTATCCACATTGTTTGTCATGTGGCCCGAAAGTTGGCGATGTCTGCATATCACGCGACAACCTCTGGTGTTATTCTCCATGATCGGCTGATAGCTTTATGTATGTCTCGTAGGTATGCTTCTAATATGATTCCATTCTCCCTCTTGTGCTTGGAATGTGGCCCAGATCTCAGTAATAGGTATCTCTCTTCCGCTGGGTGTGGTCTAGTACAAAAAATTACATACCCTGGTTCTCGCCATCCCATGAAGGCTATTAGGGTGATCAGCCATGAGTAATGGAACTCTATGACTAGGTCCTACGCATCCTTGCAGTCCTCTTGAAATAAGTTCAATAAATATGGCGCCCAACTCATTGAGGTGTCTTCCGCACACTGAGCTGCAACTGCAATGACTCCAGCTAGTACTTCGTATTTATGGCATTTTCTGAGCAATTTTCAAGCTAGGATATTTGCACCCAATTGTGTAGTTGCGTTGTTGATTCTTTTGATCATGATGCCTCTCATTCCCTTGGCGGTGCCATATTTCTTCTTCATTTCTTCTACCAACGCTTTCTCCTTGGATTTATCGTCCAGAATCAATGCGGGATCCATACCCCGGATTGGTAATCCTGTTATTTGCGTAATAAGCTCAATGGTTATGGGGACGGGATTGTCCATCCATATATCCCCTCCATGTGTGACTGCTAACAACTACTTGATGCATGCTGTCACATACTGGCCTCTGCCAAAATGTGGTAGCTTCAACAAACCTAAGATTCTTGTTCTCTCCAGCCCAGCTGCCCACTGGTGTGGTTGGTTGATCATTTCTCCAAGTCAGGTTACGCCTATGGTCTACATAAAGACCCTCTGCGCAAATTTTGGGAACTTGGTTTCGTCTGATACGTCATTTTCGGAATACTTGAGCTTCCCACCATGACCCAGTAGCTCTGGTTCTACCTGCACTCTAGATGGTATGCCTGGTAGAACAATTTATGCTGCAGGTTTCTTGTGGGGTGAACTCGGTATCTGTACTTTGTCTTCCTACTCCGATGGCTGGTTCAAAGTTTCAACAACTTCTGGTTGTTCCCCTATCAGCCATTATGGCCAAGCCATGGAATTTCCAGTGGTCTCCTCTGTTGGTTGACCTAAGATGGTCATTTGTGGCTCGTTTGGTTGCATTGTTGCTTCTAGGTTTTGTGTCGTTCCAATAACCTCCACGGCTGCTTCGGTGCTTTATGGTTGCACTTCCTGTTGGGTTTCTACTTCCTCGTTTTGAGGCTCCTGCGTCGTTGCTGGCGTATCCTCTTTTATGGCCTCTACTTATGGTTGTTGAATCTCTTCTAGTATCAGTGTAGAGTTCACCAGTATTGTCTCTAGAGATGGGATCTCTTCGATATCGACAATGTCCGACTGTTGCTGTTCATTTTCTTCCAGCGGTCCTCGTGACCTAGTTTGAACCCTGGTTAGTCTGGTTGTCTGGCCTTCTTCTGCTGGCTTCGATGGTGCCATAGTGATGACTATCAAACATTTTCCAAGTTCGAATAAATTCGGTGAGCTCTGTGGTCTCGCTTTGTTCATTCTGGCTATTGTTACTCTCTCTCTATGCTCCTTTTGCGAATAGACTAGTTGCTCTCGTGCTCGTGTGTTGTATCGGCTTGTCACGAAGCTTGTCGAGGGTGCTTCCTCCATTATGCATTTAATGCATCATAAATGTGGATTCAATGCATCTGTGGTGCTTTCATACTTTCCATTACGCTTTCTTTTTTGTCTCCAGGTGGTGTATTTAATGTGATGTCCCATCGATCCTTTTTGTGCTTTAATTCCGCCTAGTGTTGTCCTCTGATACTGCTTTTGCCGACTTTCCTTTTCCCACTTGTTTCCCTTTGTATATGACCATTGTCCTTTGTTTTTCTGAATTTTTGTTTTGAACATCATGTGGCCTTTCTATCTCTGGCATATTACGCGCTTTTTAGTCTTGTTTCCTTTTTGTTCTCTTTTTTATTTTTGAATTTATTTTATTTTTATTTTTTTACTGCGCGGTGGGTGGTTGACTGTCCTTGTACAACTTCAGTCAGCTCTCATTGATAATTCCTCTAATTTTTGCACCTGCTAAATCGCTTATTTGTACAGCTCCTTCGTCTGTGATAGTTTTTACTTCATATGGTCCTAACCAATGCATTCTAATCTTTCTCAGGTGCTAAAACAATTTGTTGTCGTAGAGCAATACTAGATCTCCTTCCTTGAACGTTTTCTTCTTGATGTGTCGATCGTGCCAAACTTTGTCTCTTGCTTTCTGCACTTGTTGATGGAATCCTACCAATATTTGGTCTTCCTCCATTGACAATAACTGATTCAGTCTCTCCTGTACTACGCCTCATTCTGTCATTTGTGTGATAGCTGCTACGTGTAAGTTGGTTACTAAAAATTCTAATGGCACTACTGCTTCTTGGCCATAGACTAGTTTGAATGGTGTGTGCCCTGTCAACTTTTTGCATGTAGTCCTATACGCCCATAATACTTCTGGTACTTTAAGGTCCCATTCGTCTCTGTTGACGTTACAGATCTTTGTCAGTGCGTTCTCCAGAATTTTGTTGAAGGCTTCTACTATGCCATTTATCTATGGATGATACAGTGTGCTCTTCTGGTGATGAACTTCAAACTCTTCAGTCATCACGCGGATGGTGTTGTTTATGAAGTGCATTCCTTGGTCGCTCATCAAAACTCTTGGACACCCAAATCTAGTGATTACTTGTTCAAACAAGAAGTGTGTAGCTGTCTCTGCGCTGCAATATTTTACTAGCATGGCTTCCACCCATCTTGTTAGGTATTTCATCACGGTGATAATGTATCTTTCCCCTGTCCTTTTGCCTGGTGGGTTAATTGGTCCCAAAAAGTCTATTGCCCATTTGTCAAATGCTTGTAATGTTACTTGTGGTCATAGTGGCATCTCATCCGTTCTATTGGGTTTGCCTACCCTTTGACAGACATGGCATCTCTGATAGTAATCTTTCGAGTCTCTGTGAATCGTTGGCCACCATAGTCCTGCGCGGTATCTTTTCCTGCATAATGCCCTCTTGCCATTCCCTTGTGGGCTTCTGCTAAAATTCTTGGTCGTTCATGCTCTAACACGTACCTTCGCAAGATTTTATCTGTGCCCATCTTGTATAGATGTCCTGTGATCAGTTGATAGTCGGCTGCGTGGACTACTAGGTTCTTCTTCTGCGTGGTGGTATATTCTTGCAGCGTAGTACCTGTGCTCAAGTACTAGGTGATCTCTACGAAATAGTCATCAACAATTTGTACTGAGAATAACTGTGCATCTAGAAAGTTGTCTTCTAAATTCGTAGGTTCTTCTCCATTAGTGACCCTTGATAGGTGGTCAAGTCCTACATTCAATTTACCTGGTTTAACTATTACTTCAAAGTCAAATTCTTAAAATAACAGTAACCATCGACAGATGCTCCCCCCAACACTAGCTTGTTGACTAGGTATTTCACGGCTGAGTGATCTGTAAACATCTTAAAGTGTTTTCCCAATAGGTAATGTATGAACTTCTGTAGTGCATAGACCATGGATAGGCCTTCTCTTTCTGTCATGTTATAATTATGTTCGGAGTCTGATAAATTTTTGCTTGCGAACGTTAACGAGTGATCCAAGTCTACCACTCCTGGTTGTGTTAAGATAGCTCCAAGTGATATCACTGATGCATCTACATGCACATGGAATGTCTTTTCCCAGTCTGGAAATACTAATATCGGTGCAGTAAACATCTTTTCCTTCAGGGTATCCAGACCATGTTGACACTCATCATTCCATTGATACTTTGTATCCTTCCTTAACAGTTTTTCCATTGGTTCTGTGATCTGTGCATATCCTTTGATGAATTTCCTGTAGTATCCTGTGTGTCCTAACGTTGCTCTTAGCTGGAAGACTGTTTTTGGTGCTGGTAAGTTAACAATGACTGTGATCTTTGCCGGATCCACTAACAAGCCTTGTTTGCATACTATATGGCCCAATAGTCTCCCAAATGGTGTTCCAAATATGCATTTCTTGATATTTAGTGATATTTGGTATTGTATACATCTCTCTAAAATCAGTCGTAAAACTTCCACATGGTTTTTCAATAGACTATAAACTGTCCAATCATCTAGGTATACTTCAAGAAATTGATGGATGAATTCCTTAAATGTTGCGTTGACCACTCTGGAGAATATTGCAAGTGCATTCTTCAGTCCAAATGACATGACTGTGTACTGATAAGATCCCCATTCTGTCGCAAACGTGGTCTTAGGTCTGTCCTCATGTGCTATCTTAATCTGATGGTAGCCTGAGAATCCATCAGTAAATGAGTAAGCTCATGTCCCCCCACATTCTCTAACACTTCATCCGTGAACGGTGTAGGGAATGGGTCGTGTAGGCATGCATCGTTCAACCTCCTCAAGTCGACGCATATCCTGATCCCTCTTCCTTGTTTCTTGTTCTGTACTACCATCGGGCTTATCCATTATGATTCCTCGACTGGTTCGATGATGCCAGCTTCGAGCATCTTGTCAATCTCATCTTTAACTTTCTATTTATATATGGGGTTCAATCTGTAGGGTCGTTGTTTAATAGGTCTCGTGTTGGATTTGAGTGGTATCTTCATTTCTCCTAATTCTTCGGCTATACCCTTCATCTCTGTAAATGTTGTAGGAAAAAGGTCACTATATTCGCACAGCAATTCTATGATACTTTCTACTGTCTGCTTATCTCAGTAGTCTGCAATGCTGGTCATTTTGGGCTGCTCAACTGTCCCGATGTTAACTTTATTTACCTTAATTGGCGTGGAAATGACTTCTGATTCTATGGGTGGTCCTTCCACATCTCTTTCGCCTTCTACTTCTTCGATTTGAATATCGCATGGATCATCTTCATCTGGTGCTTCCTTTTATACCTGGTAACATGACAACAGTTCCTTGACTATCTGTTTATTTCGCTATTGTTATTCTATGATAAGTTCTATTTCTAGTTCTTTAATTAATATGACTCCTCTGATCTATTCTAGGGTTGCATCTATGTTGGGGTTCTCATGCTTGAATGAGAAAGTGACTATAAAGTTCTGTTGCAATGTCATCCATGTCGTAGTTCCTTTGCACAATTCCTGGTTTGTATACTAGTTAACTCGTATGCCCTCTAAAGTATGTATGAAGTGATGAGACCATTCCTCTGGTGGTATCATCTTCCACAACATTTTGCACTTTGCCAATTGTTCTGTCGGTGCCTCTTGTCCTTTGTATTGTTGTTGTTGTTGTATTCTTGTTCTGCGCCGAACCTTATGCATAGTAATCACTTACATTGATACCAGTCTGTGATGGTCTCTTTATGTGCGCCCCACCATCTTGTGGGTGTGACCTTGAGTGCTAAGTCAAGTGCTAGTCTGATTCACTAATACCTTGTCTTCATATTGTGTCAAGAATGTTTACAAATCATTTAGTCCATGGAAACTAGGTGGTTCTCTGATTTCTATGCCTACCCACCTTACTGCACGGTCTATTCTTGCACATCTTCTTATGGATACTTCGTGTAGTCTCTACTGCTAGTTTTCTAACCCGGTGTTTGAGTCTGTTGCGCATGAAGTAATGCTCTACCAACTGAGTGCCCCATCTGTAGTTGGGTTTACTTAATCCTCATCGTGCACAGTTGTTCTGTACAACTGGACGATCTCCTCTAAGTCCAGGCAAGTGGGTTCTACGAAACTCTCCCCTTCCGATGGATCTAGTGGTGCTATAACCCTGTATTCTCCAGACTCAAATGTCATTTTCTTGGTTTTCAAATTGATTATGACTTGGTTGTCAAACGGCCAATCCAGACCAAGCAATGTCGGGTAAGGTGTTGTGCCATCTACTATTTCAATGACTTCAAAGTCTGCTTTAGTGCACACTCCATCAAGATCTACTGTCACTCCTTTCAGTCTACCTATTGGTAGGACTCTATGTTGATTTGCTAGTTTCAATTGAACGGTTGAGTATCCCAATGTTGGTTCTCCCATACATTTCCATGTCATCTTTGGTAGCACATTCACTTCAGATCCTAGGTCTAGTATAATGTCTTCCATATTGAAATCCCAATGTTAGCATTTAGTCTAAATTCCCTACTTGTTCTTCTTCTTGTGTGTAGGTGATTGATGGTTTTTGGTTCTAACTTTTCTTCCGTCTCGCTGCCACATTTCTCTAGTATGTTTTGCAATATTTTCACAGATGAAGGATCACTTAATACTTTTACGCATGATTGCAAAATCCTTTGATTGTACTTACTTGTCCCTTGGGTTGCATTTCATTGGTATGCTCCAACGATGGCGATATCTCATATTCTGGGGCTTCCTTGCTTAGTTGTGCAGTCAACGTTATGTCCTCCTTCTTAAATTCTTGTCAGGCTTCTTTAAAGATCTCCTTTTCCTTTTGCGCGTTGAACTGCTTCTTGGGGTCAGTGTTCTTCTTTACCCATTGGTTATGCACTGGTTCCTGTCGAACTGTGTCATTTCCTATTTTCATTCCTCCACGAGTGACTATATTGATGTTATGTCCGTCATCCCTTGCTTCAACTGAAATCCACTGAACATTCTGATTGTTCTGGTTCCTCTTTTCTTGAATCTTTACTAATAGTGTCGGACATTCCTCTGTATCGTGGTACGATTCGCGACAATACATACAAGTTGTTGGTGGAAGTGGACATTCCCATTAATAATGTCCTGGTTGCTGACAATTATGACACATGACTGGTCCTCTATCGCATCTGAAACCTCCTCTGTCTCATCCTCCTCCTCTATAGCCTGCTCGATCACCTCTCAACACGTTATACTATGTTTCCTGATTGTACTACACGGTATTGTACTGGGGTTGTTCTGGGTTGTACTGCGGCTGCACGTTATTGTAGGGTTGATGCGCAGTATTATACTGCTACTGCACAATGTTGTATGGAGCTGGGGCTTGATTGAATTGTGGCACTGCTTGCCTAGTCATCATTTCATCCTGTACCCTATATGCAACTGATGCTCTTTCCCGCATCAGTTCCATAGTTCTGCAATCTTTGTCGTCGTGGCCCACTGACTTGCAAAAGTTGCAATATGAACTCTTTGGAACTGTCTGGTATTTTTGCATCATTGTGCAGTGATAAGGGTCGTGACCCAGTTTCTTGCATATTTTGCACCATAATCCTCCCTGTGGTAGCAGATTTGGCATACCAGTTTTCATATGCTGCGCGAATCTTGGGCATTCGTTCTTGTGGTATCCTTTCATCCTGCATGTGGTGCACCAAACGGATTCTCGTTTGTCCTTGTTCTTATTCTGGTTTAGCTGAAATGTTAAATTCTTTATATCCTCCTTCAGTTCTTCGATAGTTGGGTACGTCTGCTGGTACTAGTTCTCTTCCAGTTGCAAGGCTACCTACAGATCCTTTTCCCACGTCTAAAACTTTTGTTGTCATAAGGGATATTTTAAGTGTGGTAGTAGTGAGTTGACAAACAGGTGTCGATGTTGCATATCGGTCATGAGGTATTTTAACTTTCCCTTCAGTCGCTTGAATATATGATCAATCTCCCATACAGATTCTCCTGGTTTCTATCTTATTTCGATCATCTCGTTCATGTATTGATCCTCCTAGGTCAGCTTATGGAACTCATTTATCAATAATTTCTTAATGTCGTCCAGTGTCCTTGTCGTCCCAGGGGCACTATTTGTGTCTAGAATGATGTACCAGTCTAGTGCGTGGTCTCTTAGCGTTATCACTAGCTACGCGAGTTTGGTATCTTCATCAGTGATCTGTTTTGATTCCCAGATCTTTGCACAAATGAACAAATGCTTCTCAGGGTCTTTTGCTTATTCTCCTTGAAATTATGGTAATTTGATGGTGGGATCATGTCCTACCATTCTGAATACGAAACTACTTCCTCCTCCACGTGGTGTAGATACTTGACTAGTGTTGCCTGAACTGGCTCCTCCAATTGTTTCTTCTTGTGTATATGTACTTCCTGCTATCGGACTTCCTCTAAACTTTGGTTGCCTAACCGATGGTGTTCTCTTTGGTGTATTAGTCGAACATGGGTTTATGGGTTCCACACTGACATTAATATGGATAGGATGGCTTCCTTCTCCTCCCATTCTTGGACCTCTCATCTTCCTCTCATATGTTGCACGCGGGATTTCCTCAATCTGCTCCATAGCCCGAAGATCCTCTACCTCTTCCTCATCGCTAGCCAAGCCCTCCCTTGCGGATTATGGCTCTCTTATTGGTATTCACCTTATATTGGTAGGGTACTCCGCTACACGTCGTTCCTGATGATGCCAATATCCAATTGATCTGGTCATCATCCATCATGATCAGATCCAAGGGTTCCTCCTACTTCTTGCCTTTATCCTTACCTCCCATTTATCCTCTCTCTGTCAGTGCTTCCCCCCTTCCCCCATGCACATGGTGAAGTTTAGTTGTTTGATTCCATTGTCATTACACCTTTTTTATATAGCAATATCTTAATAGAAGTATACAAGGATCGAATGTACCTTCCTCGAGGTCCACGAAGCAATTCTTGCTCTGCTACACTATATGGCTTTGCTGTGTCAACTGCAAACTCTTTGATGAAGCCTGCCACAATACTTTCAAACCAAAAGTCTACTGCGTGGGTGAATTTGTTGTTCACCTACTGTAATTGCTCAATCTGTACTGGGGTCCAATCTAACTGTCGAATCTAGTTCATTGCATGGTTATCCTTCAACCTTAGTATCCACTCCTATAGTAGATGCGGAAAATCATAGAAAAATACTTTGTGTAAATCAGTAAATACGTATTTATCTAGATATTTGCGAGGTGTGATTCTAGGGTTTCTATTTTCTTTCTGTGAAAACTCTAGCTCTTTGGTTCTCAACCAGCCTTCAATTTCTACTTTCATGGGGTTCCAAGGTCTCAACATTCCCTTCTAGTGGTTCATTGCTCTCTTTTTTTCTTTGTTCTCTTCTCGCTCAATCTATCTCGTCTACTCAGTCCTCTCTCGTTCCTATTAACGCGGCAACAGAACCATTTGTTGGTTTTAATTACTTATTCTTCTTTCTTGACCATCTAAGTTATTGACCCAGGGTTCATGTCTTTCGGGTTTCCAACAAAGCCTCTAAAACTATCAGCCCTCCTGGTAAACCAGAAGGCAACACAGTACACAGAATGCACTGCTCAGTATCACCCGAGATAGCTTTAAATGGTTGGTTGTAAGACTCAGGTGTTTACAGCCTAGGATTGAGTATGAGATAGGGGTTTATTATTCATATCCATGTACTATGACTTGTGACTGCAACCTACTATTATTCCTGGTTATGCGCTTATCTACCATAGCTTATTCCCCGAACAACACAATCGTATTTCATAACAATATATTCACTCATTCATTAGCATAACAATTAACTACTGAAAGGAAACAAATATATACATGCATTCATCACATTACACAGATATTATCGTGGTTTACCCCCTCTTGGGCTATGTCCACAAAGATTTGGATCTAGGCTCTTTTATTATGGTAGTTTTGCATCTCCAGCGCCGCGCAGTTACAATTCTCCTCAAATTAGGTAAGATCTGTATGAGGCGAACTAGATCGCACCAAGCTCCACAGCCTATGATCTAATCCTCAGATATTCCTTCTCCCCTCTGTTCTTAGCTCAACAGCTTACAAAAATGGTTCATAATAGTAATACATAATGCAGCAACTCGTACATAACTATGATGGAATAATACAAAATCCGAACTAATACAAAAGGCGAACCTCCATATGATACCTACGTATCTCTATTTATATCTATCGGGCTCTTCATCCATTTACAATGTATTACCAAAACCCTAACCCTACTGACGTTAGGTCTTCCTCCCATGCACACGTGTTGTTCTTCCTCCAGTTGTCGCTTTCCCTGTGCACGTTTTCTTGCATGCGCGCATGTTGTTCTTCCCCCAGTTGTTACTTCAGTTTCTTCATGCTTTCTTTCCCCATGATCATCCTTCTTTCCACTTTGGTCTGGTGCCAACAGTCCCAATATTTTGAAACTTGTCGAAACTAACCCAAACTTTCCACAAATATTTGACATGACTGGGCAAGCACCATCATGTGTCTAGTGCTAAAAATAGACATTGTTAAAAATAGAAATTTGTCTAAATGACCTTGAATTGATCCTCATTGATCTCGTCTTCCTGCAACGGATCCGAATATGCAGTTAGAACCGACATGCAAGCCCTGGTACTCAGCCTGCTAAAAATAGAAATCTATCTGACATCATTTGGAAAAAGGTCCAAAGGCCTCTAGATGCCTCAAGGATCAATACTGCGCTCTCAGAATCTAAACCTGGGGCCTGAATCACAACCTGCCAAAAATAGAAATTTTTTGCACGTCGCTCAGAAAATTGTAATCAGGTCTAGAATCCTGCAAGGACTCATACTGTATGCTCAAAACGGCCTCAAACTGTCAATAGACCCACTCAAACTGTGTCTCCTAAAATTTAGCAACACTTGTGTGTATACATCTCTCTCTCAAAGATGCATGGAAATCATGTAGATTGTGACTCTGAACTAAGTAACCCTATACTGATCATGTACCTGCCTCATGTGTGAACCAACCTCCTGCTCAACATAAGTCTTAAAACCCTGGGGAAATCTCAGTATGCCAACCAAAGTGTTGCATGTTGGCTCTTAACCCTCAAGACTTTCAAGGGTGAAAATCTAGGGGTTAACACAGTTGCAGCTACTGCAACTGGGATTTTTGGTCTTTGGTTATGGTTTGGACTTTCTGCCTTGGTTATGGTTTGAATTCTTTGTTTGGTAAACTATCTTTGGAGAGAAGTACGCTACTTTGGTTGGTTATTTGTTCTAGGGTTTGCTTCTGAAATTATTTTGTTTGTCAAGGTTAAAGGTGCTCAGGGATGGTTGCATGCCTATGGTTGGGTGACAATATTGTTATATTGTCCATGGAAAAATGAGCATATCTCTTTTATTCTAACACTTGGAACTTCTCACACTCACACGTGTAGGATTTTAGATGATGTTTTGATGTTTTAGCCTTATTTTCTTATGTTGGAGGCTATTTTGGGGCTCGGCTTGAGAACTATCCACCTTGTATCATGGATTTATTATGTCATAGGGGCTTTTAGAGAGATAAAGTGCTAGGCTTGTCTCATATATATACTTGAGGGTTTTCTCATTTTTAAACCATAACTCATCTTGTGGAGAACTACTACTACTTGTCTCTTGTCTTTCTTTCTCATCATGGAGTATTTGTGGGAACTTTATTGAGAATGATCTAGTGGATGCTTTGCAAGTGTTTCTTGGATGATTTCATTTCTAGGGTTTCTTTCATGCCAAACGATTTGGATATTAAGTGTTATTTTCAAGTCTTGAATGATTTATTCTTGAATGTATTAAGTAAATTCTTGATCAAAGTGGCGATTTTTCATGTTATCTTGTTTCTTTTGGATAAATTTTGTTTTGAAACCTGAAGGAATATTTGTAGTGGGTTATCTTCCATGTTATCATTCATATAAAGCTTGTTGAAGGACATAAGATTTTTTCTAGGGTTTGTAGTGGACTACCCTAGTCTTTGCTCTTATAAGTTATGATTCTAGGGTTTGTAGTGGACTAGTCTAGGGATTTAACCAAAATCTTTTCTATATCTCTTTCTTAAGGTATTTAGGAGACATAGTACGACCTCTTATGGTTTGTAGTGGACTACCTTAAGTTGTTTTTCTAAAGAACCAATACCTAGGGTTTGTAGTGGACTACCCTAGTGTTTGTTTCTTGAGTCTTATCCTAGCCTTTGCTCTCCATAGAAGTTGCATGTTAGACTCCATATGCCCAAGGAAGCTAGATGACACTAGTCTTTTCTCCCTTGCAAGTGATTTAAACCCTAAATTCCCTCTCTCCTTGATGTCTTATGATAGTTTTAGGTTTAATTGCTTTACATCTCCATTTCCTATTCATTGTTAGCCTAATGTCTAGGGTTTCATTTTCACTTACTTAGAATACCTTTTGACATCATTTATTGCATTATTACAATTTTCAGCCTATTAGGGCTTTGACGTCTTGCATCTTTGAAGTAGTTTCATGCTCTTTTATGTTTAAACAATCATTGGTTATTGATGTGTTAGTTTTAACTTGCATTTAATGTCTCTTTCATTGCATCTTTACGAGTTTTAGGACTGTTATATTGTTGTTTCTATAATTTTTCATTTGTTGAAGTAAATCATCTCTTTATTCAAGTTTTATTATAGACATTATTTTTCTTTTGATAGCTAGTGTTTCGAGGCATTATTTGGACTTATTGGACTTTGTAAATATCTCTTATTTTCTTGGAACACCTGACACACAAGCCTTGAATTTCCCTTGTTTTAACCACTTTGTCTTCACTTTGAACCTTGACTTAGTTGGTGGTGTAATAAATTAACCAATTTAATGGGTCATAGACTTTCTTGGACTTGCTCAGACTTGCTTGAGGTTGCTAGGGAAGACTCCCTTGTTTTGGATCTCAATCTTTCACTAGAACAAGGGAAGTAACTACTTAGATGATAATGGAAATTACTTCCATATGTTCCACTTATCATGCTTCTTGTGAGGGATTTGCACAAGTGATATATATTGTGATAATAGGGCTCAATGCCAAATGGTAGGTTGGATTTCCCTCAAGTGGTTACACCACCTTTGCATCCATTGCGACAATTGATGGTCACAACACTCTAACGGGTTTATCCCCATATCTGACGACTCTCAGACCCTGACATCTAATGGCTCTGAATGCGTCAATGCCTCTAACTTGAATGTTAATTAACGTCCACTCCTTTAACCTTTTCTAGGTTGAATATTGTTAATATTATGGTAGTTGCGGGAGGTATTTACCTCCACCTGTGAACCTAACGAGAATAGAAGACTCTGGAAAGCAAGAGAAAACCCTAATGAGTTAGCTAATAACCCTAGAAGCCTTGTCGACTCAAGAAGATAATTTATATTAGGGTATTAGCCTCCAAGAGAAGAAGTCGGCTAGAAATAATAATAATATTACTAAACAGACACATATCCAGAAGGAGAAGTCGGCCCCAGAAAATCTGGAAGACCAGTATAAATATAGGGCACCAGTTCTCATTTTGACACATCTAAGAATTGCAGACAACAAGTGGTGTGCATTGTAGTTCCCAGTTTGGTGCGCACGTGTGGAGGAGAGCTGCAGATGCAGCTGCTGCAGGTAGAACTTTCAGTGTTGGCTTAGACTATCTCTTGGCTAGGGTTTGGACTATCTGATCAGCTATTGTTGGTGCGTTATCCTTGGAGGAATATGCGCTACACCTTGTTTGTCTATCTAGCCTAGGGTTTGCTTCCAGAGTAATTCTCAGTCAAGGTTAAGGTGCTTGGAGGGTGGCTTCGGCCTATGGTTGTGTGACGAGGGTATCGTCAATGGTAAAACGAGCACACTATCTTCTATATTCTAACAGGTTATGGGCCCACACCTCCTTCATTCAGTCTAAACGCTAGAAGGAAACATAGCCGCTAAGATATTGAGCTCGTTGAGGAACTACCGCTAGGGTTACTAGCAGAAGCAGCTCCCAAGACACTGCCGCTAGGGTTACTAGCAGGAGTAGTTGCAGAAGCCATAAACCTCTTGTTGAATCACCTTAAGTGAATGGATTGACCTAATCTCCAGATAGATTAGTGCACTCTAGCCTAGTGCATCTCCTGACACTCTCAGCAAGCCAAGACGTGAAGTTTGAATTTCTGGTCAAAATCTAGGGTTTGACCAAGTCAAAGCAGCCATGATTAACTCTATGAAGTCTAAGAACAAGTTAGATGGAGCCTATAACTTCAAAGCATGGAAGACAAGGATTGACCTCATCCTTGCCAAGAATAAAGTACTGGATATCGTGAAAGGAAAGATCGTGAAGCCAGAGTTTGAAGAAGGAGAAGAGAAGGAACCGCAGAACATTGCAGCTATGGAGAAGTTCAAAGATGTTGACATCAATGCCATGAGTATCATAGTGGATTCCATAAAATACCACTTGATACCCCACATCTCCCATCTTGACTCATCGAAGAAGATGTATGATGCCCTAACAAATCTCTTCTCAGTCAGAAACATTGGACAAGTTATGAGTATGAAGAATGAGCTCTGTGACATGAAGATGAATGATGATGAAAACATCACATCATACTTTGTAAGAATCTCCCAATTAAGAGATCAACTACAAGCTATTGAAGAGATCACTTCAGAGAAGGAATTGGTGAACATAGTACTCAATGGTCTTCCCAAGACATGGGATGCATTTGTCGCAAGCATGAACACAAGGAAGGAGTACCCGACATTTGAA
>ML782055.1:453125-477758 GCA_009831015.1 Picea engelmannii | reverse complement strand
ACTAAATAAATGACTAATTTGATTGTCGGGTAAACACAACTAAATAAATATTAGTCACACAATATAATTTGCAAACTTTATATACATTATAGCTATGTGGATGATTTAAAATATATTAATAAATGGTTATGAAAAATATATCATATTTAGTAATATTATAATATTATATAATATTATAATATTGTTTTTATAATAATTCCTTGCTATCATTTCACGACATACTTTCACGACATATGACAAATGTATTTAGACTACTCTTTGAAGTTGTGGGAGAATAGGGTTATAATGATCACATTCATAATTTGACGAGGGCGCAGAAGGTGGGAGAATATGGTGCTCTTCATAATTTGACAAGGGTGTAGAGAAGGTGGGAGAATACAACACACTTTAGGTAATTATACATCTAGTCCATGGATGCCGAGGGAGTGGGTGTAGTGGTAAATATTCGACGGGGCAGAGGGAGGTGTTTTTGGGTTTTAGGTAATTATACAGCTAGTCCATGGGTGTAGAGGGAGTGGGTGCAGTGGTAAAAATTCAACGAGGTAGAGGAATGTATATTTGGGGTTTTCGACCTGACCAATATTGCGCGGAGGGAGTGGGTGCAGTGTTAAATATTCGACGTGGCAGAGGGAGGTGTATTTAGGGTTTCTGTCCTGACCAATATTGGATCCCGTGAGCAGTATTGGAGCCAGTGAGGTTTGAATTGGAGCCAACGTTGACCAGAGGAGATAGGTTTTAGTTAATTGGACCATTGGAGCTTGGAGCCGACCAAAGGAGAGGGGTTTTAGTTAATTCAAGCATTGGAGGTTTTATAGGTATATAAGCAACTGCCATGGTAGATAAAAATGTTGTGGAGAGGACGTGGAGACTTCTAAAAAGGCAAAGTAAGAATTCAAATTTGTAGGTGCCATATGCATCGAAGTCACAGGTAAATAGATTCATGTTTGCAAACCCTAGATGTCTATTTGTATTTTCTATTTTTGTATTGGGATCTATTCCTTTCTAGATATTTACATTTGCATACCCTATATATTTATGTGGATGGCGAATTTGGTTTGACATATCCGGTGTTACTATATCTTCCACTTATGTCAATTGAAAACTACCATCACTCTGCACCTCGTTAGAAATTGACCAGCTTGTTTTCGTGGGGTGGGTGATTCAATGCTTGTGAGGGTAAGTCCGATGATTTTGATTTCCAGTTCTTAGGTGAGGTGAGGTGTTGTTTTGTGAGAGGTGAGGGGATAAAGGCTAAAGGCGAATGGCTTAAGTTGAAAGTATAAAGGTGAAATGATTATGTTGAAAGGTGAATGTAAGGCTTCTGGTTAATGGTGAAAGGCTCTCTCAACCCTCTACCATAATGTCTCTATCCCCTCCCTGAAGACTAGCTCTGGCTAATATATTGACTAATTCAACTCCTCAAACTCCTAATAAATCATGGGTTGGCTGAGGACTAATCCTACAACTCCTTCAACTTCTATTCCAACTCCTAATCTCTCGGTTGACTATGCCACTAAACATTTCCTATATAGATTTCCTATGCTACTAAACCAACATTTCCAAATACATGGAAGTCATAATTAACTTTCTATGACTCAAGGTCAGGAAATAAATCAAGGTACAATGTATAAATTTTTTTAGAGTTTGGGTAATAAAAAATTTCCTTAGAATTTGAATCAATTTCTTTCTTAGGTATTGTAATATATGATAATACATCCAATAAACATACTCTTATTATTACATAAATCCAAACTCTAAGTGTCCATGAAAACTAGTGGTACATTCTCAGTTATTGCACAAGATGATTGATCAAGAGCCATATGCTTAGTTTGTTCAAAATATTTGTCAAAAGAAAGGGTCTATTGTTTTCAATCACCGAGCCATTATTTAAATATTCTATAGATGAGAGTTTCATTTTGCTAGTAGGTGAATATTTTTCCTCTAACTAATCTTCCTCTTGTTTCTCTTCAATTATAATCGGTAAGTCAACAGAGACCTCACGTAGAACAAGGTTCATGCTTTTAGTAGAAAAGTTTTATACATCATACACATGAAATACTGGTGGAGGAATGTCATCAAGGATTTGAATAGCTCCTTCTAGAACATCATCCTCTCCTTGATCCAATCATGGTTTTGAGAAACAAAAAACAAACATATGTTGCTCTATAATTTCTTTAGTGAAATCTATAGTTTATTGTGTATTTGGAATTTGATAAATTTATGAATTAAGTTCCTTCATAGGCTCATCTTGTAGATCATCACCCTTTGAACCATCTCTTTTACCAGACGATTCTTTTGGTGGTAGATTATTCAGATTATTTAAATCTTGTTCAACATTCATTAATAGATCTTCTTCTTCAAAAGGAGATATGGAAAGGAGATATGAATACCACTCAATGAATTATTCCTTTGATGGTTTGTGGAAAACTCTTCGCTGGTAAGAATGCAATTGTACAAAATATAGCCCTGTAATCCAATCACAACACTCTAGATGAATCCAAAGCTAGTTGTATGAAAACATTTATTGTCAATATGAATTGCATAGAATACATTTTCCATATAGATATATGAAGTGTGAGGTTTCTTTAAATACCTTGGATACAACATCACCAAATAATCGGAAGTCTGTAGAAGTTGTGGTAACAGTGGTAGATGTAGAGAAAAAATTGCTTGAATTTATGAGAGAGGGTGCACTACTTGATAATCCAAAGGTTGATGCACCCTTAAAGATTGAAGCGAAAGATTCCAATCCATATGTAGACACAGATGTAGCTGCAGCTACAATAGTACCGCTAAAAGATGATTCTGGCTTGCTTTCAAATTTGAAGTCAAGATTTGGCTTGGTAGTGTCCACATCTGTAGATCCACTTGTAGAAAAAGAGAAGACATGTCCTTTCTTGGGACTTGATGAACCAAATTTGTAAGTTGGAGTAATATTACCTATTGTAGGCTGAGTGATACCTTTATATGAAGGATATGGCATGACTGTGGGAGTTGGTGGTGTTTCTGTGAAACTAGTATTAGATGGAGTAACTGGAAAAGTAAACCTTGAACTATTATTTGTAGATGACTTGATAGAAACAAAAGTTGTAGAAGTGTCTGCATTTGCTTCAACTCTTCTTCTCAATACAATATATGTGATTTGTTTATCTCCATCCAACATTATACTATTAGCACCATTTCCATCAAAAGTAGAAGGGGGCAACTTTTCAACATTTCTGCTTGCATGGCCCTCGTCATCGGACTCCTCAAGAGCACTCATTCAAAAGCCTTTACTCTTCTCTGGAAGAGTAGAAGAACCATATAAAATCAATGATTTTGCATGGTTATTCTAAAATCATTGAAAAACTCTATTAAAACAAATATCACTGGGGATGAAGTCGTTCAGATGCACCCTGCTCAACAATAACAAAACACAAATCTCTTCAACTTAGAAATAACCCAAATGATTTCCACCACCCAATTAAAAGATAAAGCATCACTCACTTCCTTGCTATGTAATTAGATATGGATTGTGATGGGTAAGCCTGTAATTGGTGTTATACCGACTCACAAATATCTTGCTTCATCAATCTTATTGGCATTCTTGAAATGGTTGAGGTTTTGGGTTCTAGTTATGTGAAACACCAACTGAAATAATATCCCTTGCCACATTTTGGTTTATACATTTAATAAGGAAACCGTTTCCATAATCAAGGGTTCTAGTTATGCTCCTACTTTACCTAACATTTCAAGCAATGTATTTGGTGTAAATTCCAAAAGAATTAAGAGCATTGTGCAATCTGGTCAAGAGAACCATAACAGGTTCCAGAGTAATGCATTGCCAATTGATTGTGTACATTCAAAGCATATTCTTATTCTATTGGCATTATTGCTTACTACTTCGATGAACACTGGCAATAGATAATGCCTTTAGGAAATGATGTTGCAATCCTATAAGCACACGAATGAGCAATCTAAGAAATGCTAGAAGATTTGATGGAGCACTCAGCTAGATTAAAGGTTACAAACATATTTTCCAGTCCAAGATATATCCTCCCATGTATTTCTACTTCTGCATGATCATTATTACTTGTAGAAACAAGGAAATCTCCAGCTAGCTATGCCCATACTCATGAAGGGGTTTGTGGTTACACATAGGGTCCTCTTGGTCATGGATACACTAGGAGGAATACTAAATAGAGGCACCATAGTCTTTGTCTGTGTTGGTTGGAAGATACTGCTTGTGTTGGTTGGAAAACCCCGGTGATCAATATATCTGATGCCTTTGTTGTTGTGTTGAATCTAGTAGATCTAAAATAGAATCACAAGTTGTAACACACCCGACCCCGAAATACTCCTTTAAGGGATGGGGCATAATTTTTTTTTTCCCTAAACCATGTCACATCCTCTTTCTGAGATCTCCATCACGTTCTGCTCGTTAAGAGATTTCCAACCCCTGTCGCCATGCTCGAATTTGAGCTCAGGATCGAGAGATAGGCCCTTTCAAATTTCTTTGGGCGTTAATAGTCAAGGGCCACATGGCATCCACGTGGGTCCATCTCATACATATTATCTAGAATTCCCCGAAGTCTCAGAGCTCCCAATGCTCATGTATCTATGGTGGAGATCCATCCACCATTAATTCTGACATTGGATCTTCCTCCTCGTTAAGGAACATGCCTAAGGGTAGTTTGGAGTTCGATGCTTTGGCACTGATCACCCCTTTTTTTTCTATGCATGAAACCTCTCGGAGTCTTGAACTCCCAAAGTCCCGTAAGCTTGCCACGTGGCTCTGGCCTTCGGGCCCTTTGGTCTCTCTACAACACTACACCCCAAATCCTCCAGAGTCCCCAAGTCTCGGAATCCTGGAGTCCCAATCACTTCACAAACCACTTTGGCCAAGTGGGCATGTACTAGGGGCTGGAACACAACAAGGGTTAGGGGTGACACGTGCCCTCATCAGGGGGTGACATGTGTCACGTGTTAATGGGCCTATAGGGTCTGCAAAACACATGAATCCAAATGACACGTGGAACGTTAATCATGGGTCCACGTCACCCTGGATGATGTCACTGTGCTACATCACTTTAGATTGATAGCCTTCCAAACCCTTCGATCTTAGGGTTAAGATGCATCCACGTAGACCCTAGAGTCTACGGCCTCCGTCGCTTTGCAACTTCATCATTCAGGGTTTCATGGTGTAATCCTCTCCTTAATCCCGAAGTAGGTCAAAGCTGAATTGACCATGGAGTAGATCCAACTATCAGAGAGGGACCCAATGTGTCCACAAATCAACGGTCCCCATCACTTCGTCACTTCAGCCTTCGGGGGTTTGGCCCTCTTTAGCCAGACCCTCCATGCTTCCATTCATTGGGGTGGTTGATGGTTTAGCCACCCGTCCTTTTTGTATTAACTGATTTCTCCTTGGGATTAGGATGAGGCTTATTATTTCAACAAGGAGAAATTTGGGTCATTCGATATAATGAACCCTTTCTATAGTTTTCCTTTTTCTTTCCTCTAGTGATATCATGGCCAATACTTCAAGGCTTCAGCCCCGCAGTCAGTCATTGGAAATCTAAATAAAATATATTTACATCATTAACATGCCATAACATGGTAATCCTAATTAATGATTAATTACAAGCTGGGGGAAATAGGGGTATTACAATCCCCTCCCCCTTAAAAGGAACACCGTCCTCGGTGTTCTTTCTCAGTAACATCTGTCATGCCTTTCTCATTCAACTACTTTATAAATATTGATCCTCTTTCTTGGTCAGGTCCATTCCAGACTCTTGGCCTTTGTCACCTGTCTTCAAAATTCTTGGACAACAAGCACATTAATCACAATTTTATATGAAAATGATTGCTATTGTGCAAAGTTCAAGAGGATTTTTTTCATAATATAGCACAATACTTATCTACACAGTTTGTGTATTCGCTTCCACATGGTTGTCTTGTTCTCTTAGCATTACTGTTCTTTCTGGGCATACCCATTGTGTGCATGATCCCAATCAATATTTTACGAGGATGATCAAAGTCTCCTCTTCCTTGTAGTCACTCACCCTCCAGGCCCAAACTCAGGCATCCCATTCTATGCTATACAGTCCCTCGAGCGATCCATATTGCCTTGCCAAGGTTTTCTCGCACAGGAAGAGTACTAAATACTTCGTTGATCCTTAAGTCGATGCATCCCTCATACTTTCTCTGCTAAGGCATCCCTCCGGCTTGTGTTACCACAACACAACATGTTCTAGGTGATCATGGCTTACCACAGGGTTCTCATGTCCCAATCAATAGCCTTTTTCGTGCTTTCCATCTTGATAGTTTTCACCTGTCCTCCCGAGACGAATATTTTTCATCTCACCTGTATCACATGTATACAAAAATTATGAGATATTATCATCAATTTCAAATTCAGAATTTTCTTGCAAATCTGTCACCCACAGATTTCCAAATTCCACATTTTGTTTTTCAGAGATGTTCCACACAGGAACCAGATTCACACGTATGGGATTTCTCTTCCATAGCAGTATGGCTCAACATGAAATTGGTCCTCCTTATGGCGTACGACACTGCCATATCCAAGACCCTTTTCCTCCTGCAACTTCAACATTCCTTAGCCAAACAAATTGTTAGTTTTCATGCACACTATATTTTCAAAACTATGCATACTAACAGTCCAAGTTATTTTCATCTATTCAAGGATACAAAGCAAAAGGAAATATCATTATTGTTTACGTATGCATCCTTTCAACATACTAAATTTTTCCAATTGCAATTTAGATATCAAATGTTTTTAATCAATGTGCCAATATTCATGGCCACATCCATACCCAATGTACCCTTACATTGGTTTTAAATTATTATATTTCATGTTAGGCACTCTTTCCAAGGGGTGTTGGAACTCAACCCACTTATTACCATATGGATTCTCTATCCATATTTATTATTATAGCATAACCATATTTTCTACTCTGAATCAATCACAACCTCAAATCATCACTCATGAAACTCAAAGTTTCGCATGGATTCCTTTAAGCATTTCTTTCCTTACCAATAATTAGGGTACCAACATTTAGGGTCACCTAATTTCTCTCTTTACCAATCGTACAACTCTGTAGAGTACTGGAAGATACTTCTTCCATAATGGGAAGCCCTATATATTCCCCATTCTTTTACCACATGCATATTCTTAATGCATTAAATCAATGTTTTGTCTATGAGCACTTTTGTTTCCAATCATTCCTTGATCGGTCAATGCAAACATATCAATTCATAAATTCTTTCAGGGGTTACAATGATTCAAGGCCGAAGTTAAACCCTGCAATATCCTTCTTAAATGCCGACATAATTCAAAATTAGACTCGCAAATCACTCACAGAACCTAATCACAGTACCAGTTTACGTAGCGTTAATGCGTGGGTTCCTTGCAGGTTCACCACCGATCGTTCACAGATCGACAGTTCCCAATTATTGCGGAACCCCAATGTGCTCAATATTTATCGGAGATTTCAATCTCCACAATCTGAAAATTGCTCGCCCAACTCTTTTAATCGTGGTCGTTGATTATCCACCCCGACGAGATCAATGGTGTTGGTTGATTGCGGACCATGAACTAGCATGTCTGTTAATTTCGCCTTCGCACTGCATAATTATTCTCGACTGTCGATCTAATCGAACGACCGATGTTTGATCCGTTAACTCCAGTGGATCTTTAAGTCTATCTGACGACCGAGATTGATTTTCCCTCCTGAATCATACCCTACTTGGGTGTCCATGGCATACAACTGCCTTTCAAAATTTCGTGCATAACATTAAGAAAATAAAATATTTCAGAAGGGATTCTTACCCAATCCCTTCATACCTTGTGCCACATAGGAATGAACACTTTTTATACATGTTCTGGATGTCGACACCCTCTCTGATATTACCTTATCAATGGTTCTTTCTGGGGACTTCTAAATTCCCTTCAACAATCTTTCCACAACAACCTGCTCATAGTCATCATCTGCTTGAGGTTGTCCATCATTGGCAATTGTCTCTCTCAAAAGTTCCAATTTCTCTCTACAAATGACATACAACATAATTATGTTAGTCGTTATGTAAAAATAAAAGTGCAAGTATCATAACTTTTAAACCAATAAAACAATTTTCAGATCTGTCCTAGCATACCTCTATGCACTTCATCACATTACTATTAATGTTTTCATGAATGCAATACATACAATTCTCAACTATTTCTATAGTAATACAACCCTCACTATGGTGTCAAAACATTTACTTTCATCAGTGTACCAACTTTCCCATCCCAGAGAAAAACATAATACATGACAAGAAAAGAGTTAAGGGTTCTTCCCTCTTTCCAACTCCTTCTACACAACCTAGGACTTTCAACCCGACTGAGTTATTTCTAAGGCCTCATCGCCTTTTCTTTCATGGTTTCAACCAAGCCAATTCAATCAAACATAATCATTTATTCATTCTCCCTTTTCCAGTTGTACTTGTGCTCACAACTGCTCATCTAAGACCTACAACTCTGTAAGCAATTCAAAGTGCTTAGGGTGGGAAAAGTGTTCCTCCTTTTTCCCCTTTCTTTGCTTGTGAAATTTACTCCCTGTTGGGGTCTTCCTGCTCTTTTCCCTGAGAAACCTTGGTTAGGCCTCACCCTAACCTTTTCGGATACATCAACATGCTTTAATAGAAAACCTTTTGTTCATATTAGATCATGAACCTGTGCATCCTGCACATTATATTTTCAGTTAGTCAGAATGGCCAACATTCCTTTATTAGTCTTCTATCGATACATGATGTTTTCAAAATGTAATCCAAGATTCTTATATACATGTATATATATAATATTGTAGCTCACTTATTAATTCTCAAGAGTCATTAAGGTTGTGACTCTGTCCTCCTAATAGAGTCCTCACACAATTCCTCCACAAGAAACCCCTCCATCATGCAACTTCCTTATTGCATATCCATCACTATCTGTGTTGGCCTCAACCTTGAGTTAACTTCAGCTGTTTACCAAATATTCCGTAAGGAATATAAACATGCATCCTTGTCATGCATCCAGATTATGTATCCACACATATTCTGGTTTTGTTACTTACATCCATGATGTACTTGACCATATGCATAATCATAAGCTTGCATGTAGCTGTCCTAGGTATATTTTGTAGCTCACATACCTCTTTTCATTAAAATCATTTAACTCATGATTGTTCACAGTCATTCTCATGTGCTCTTCAAAGGCATAATCATTTGCCTCTTATCATAACAACATTGCTCCCTTACTCTTTCATCTATTTATATTAGTCTTTCCTAAGGGAATGGAACACATTCCCCTCAAGCTATCATTTAAAACATAACTTTCATGACTATTTAGAATGGAGTCAAACATGCATCCATGGTATTCATTAAACTTTGGAAAGTGAAATTCTTGCCTCACATTCCACTCATCAAGACAATCATATTGTGCCTTTTGTATGCATATATTCATACAGGTGCATCACTTGCACCTTTAATATCATTCATATCTAATTGGTATTATTATCCGTCTTCATGTCAAGAAGCCTCACAATGCATTGAACCCATGCACTCAAACATATACAAACATAGACAAACATTCATCATCCAAGCTCATTGCTTGCACCCTTTCCATGTCATACATGTACATGGACATATCAGACTTCCATATCTTCCTCCCAAGGATATTGTTGCCATATTTATGACAAGCCTCATAGATTCATCAACATTGAGCTTCCATCTTATTTGATGGATTGCGGTCATATTATTCTTTTAAGCATGTATACACATATATGTAGGTGCATCTCTTGCACCCCTTTTACATTGATATTTTAGTTTTAATATTAGTGTTCTTTAGTGACAGATTACAATCACTCATATGACTAGTCTCACAGTCATAATTCATACTGATGTTACCCCTTCTACATGGAAATAACCAACAAGGGTCACCTTTTTCCTTTCAATCCATTCACATACAAGTCTTGCTATTAGTTCCCATCAGTATAATCCTAGTCCCGTAGGATTGGCTATCACTTCCCAAAGAAATGATAATCTTCTTTTTCCACCATCTAGCATGATTCAATCTTGTTGAGTAAAATCCCAACTGAATTTTAATCTGCATCCTTCTACTCAAAGAACTTATGCATACAATTTATGTTCGGCAGTAATATTCTTAACATTCTCATCTTATCCTTGGTAACCTATTCTTATGGATGTACAACAACACATACAATTGCAAAGTGAAGTCAACTTCTTTATTCAAAACATTAGCAACTTAAAGTGCATATTTCTAGAACATCTATCAATAGTAGCATGTTTCATTGTTCTCTTTGGTAGAGGTTTAACTAAGATTCTTAGGGATGGGTAAGATAAGGTGTCACCCCTTAAAGTCCTCCAATAATATTTCCTTTTTTACGACTCGTACATGAGCCCAAGAAGGCCAAGTGTTGTTGCCATGCTCTGATACCAATTTGTAACACACCCGACCCCTAAATACTCCTTTAAGGGATGGGGCATAAAATTTTGATTTCCCTAAACCATGTCACATCCTCTTTCCAGGATATCCATCACCTTCTTCTCATCAAGAGATTTCCAACCCCTATCGCCATGCTCGAATCCGAGCTCAGGATCGAGAGATAGGCCCTTCCAAAATTCCTCGGGCATTAATAGTCAAGGGCCACGTGGTGTCCACATGGGTCCATCTCATACATATTATCATAAATTCCCAGAAGTCCCGGAGCTCCCAACACTCCTATATCTATGGTGGCGATCCATCCACCATTAATTATGATGACAAATATTCCTCCTTGTTAAGGCATACACCTAAGGGTAGTTCGACGTTCGATGCTTCAACACTAAGTGCCCCTTTTCTGTCTACGCATGAAAACTCCAGGAGTCTTGAACTCTCGAAGTCCCGTAAGCTTTCCACGTGGCTCCGACCTTCGTGCCTTTCGATCTCTCTACAACACTACACCCCAAATCCTCTGGAGTCTCGAAGTCTCGGACTCCTAGAGTCCCGATCACTTCACCAACCACTTTGGCTAGGTGGGCATGTATGAGGGGTTGAGACGCAACAAGGGTGAGGGGTGACATGTGCCCTCATCAAGGGTGACACGTGTCATGTGTTAATGGGCCTATAGGGTCTGCGAAACACACAAATCTAGGTGACATGTGGCACGTTAATCATGGGTCCACATCACCCTGGATGATGTCACTATGCCACATCACTTTGGACTGATAGCCGAACAAACCCTTCGATCTCAGGGTCAAGATGCGTCCACATAGATCCTGGAGTCTACGGCCTCTGTCGCTTCGCAACTTCAACGTTCATGGTTTCATGGTGTAATCCTCTCCTTACTTTCGGAGTAGGTCAAAGAAGAATTGACCATGGAGTAGATCCAATAGAGAGGGACCCAATGTGTCCAAAAATCAACGATCCCCTCACTTCATCACTTCGGCCTTCGTGGGTTTGGCCGTGTAGTCTCCAATTTGCTCCTGGAGTAGGTCAACGCCGAACTGACCACCATCTAAATCGGATGGTCATGAGTGGTCCCGAAGTCCCTTTGGATCGATGACTCTCCTTACGTAGTGGGTTCGATGTTCGAAGTTTTTGATGCTACAACAACTCCATTCTCCCAAAGTGGGACTTTGCTGAAGTACTATACACAAAACCCTCCGCTGGTCGATCAGACGATCAAGAAGGGTTCCCAATAGACTCCCCTGATAAATGAATCACAACATTTCACAACTTCGACATTCGAGGGTTTCTGCAGTTGTGAAGTTGTGACATCCCGGATTTCTAAACCCCCGGAGCCCTGAAGCTAATAAAAACTTATCACCACTCGGACTAGCGCAAGGTTGCTAGACCTTGGTCATATGGGTCCTCCAGAAATCCTCATGGGATACACACTTAACTTTTGGATGGGAATTTTTTAAGGCCGTGGGCACGATCCCTTGGTGACAAACGTGAGAGGTTTGAAGGGTATGACCCTTGATTACATTCTATAAGCATTATATCTCCTGAGCTTGCAAATACTTCAAATGAAGTGCATGCATACTCCTTGTTCTTCTCTTGGAATTTTAGAACTTAAAGAGTTCTTAATTCCTGAACATCTTGCCAAGGTTTTGTGTTCCTTTGCACTACCTCTCCTGAGCTTAACATACCCCTTTCTCAGTAGATCCAAATGACTGGAATTGTAATTATGCACATATGAAAATTGGGCCTATGGTTAGCAGAATCACAGTTCTTTTCCTTTAATTCGAGCCACTACAGGAGGCTCTAGTGCTTACGTATACAAGTCATATTCGACCATATAGGTCCTTAATTTCTTAAATACACAATCAAGAAAAAGATAAAGGAACATAATCTAACCCTCAAGCAAACATGCACATCCATGAAACATTCATAGGATATCCAATTTTTTTTTACAGTTACAACTCAACTATATAGGGTATGAGAATACTTATCTATTTCAAATTGAAACCAAACTAATTGACTATGGGTGTGCTCCTTTCCACCCAACCATAGGCTCAAAGACATTCACTCATAGCCCTCTGGCCACCCCCGTTCCAAGCCATGATATCACTAGGGAACTTTCGCAGTTTCTCAGGGATTCTTTCTCTGTCACGGTCTCTGCGAGGTTTATAAGATGCCTCCTCAGCATGAAGCTCACAGTCTCCTGCTTAGTTTGCATTCTCCTGTAAGTTATCAGAGATATTTTCTCTTGTTCTTTCCATTAACCAGGAAAACTTATCAAGCTTTCAGTTCCTCTTCTCAGTTGGGGAGCCTCTCACTCTCTCTCTTCCCGTGTGTCTCCCCTTGTCTCCTTCGTTGCATTCTTTTTATGCCCTTCTCCTCCTCAGGAAAGTTCTAAGCCTGTCCTGTTCCTTCTGTTAGTTGGAAACTCGGGTCAGTCCGAGCCCATAGGAAAACTACCCTCTGTGGTACTTCGGGTTGACAATTTTCTGTCTTCCCATCCAGACCTTCCATGCTTGCATTCATTGGGGTGGTTGATGGTTCAACCACCAGTCCTTTTCTTATTAATTGATTTCTCCTTGGGATCAGGATGAGGCTTATTATTTTAGCAATGAGAAATTTGGGTCATTTGACATAATGAACCCTTTCTATAGTTTTCCTTTTTCTTTCCTCTAGTAATATCATGGCCAATACTTCAAGGCTTCACCTCCGCAGTCAGTCGTTGGCAATCTAAACAAAATATATTTACATTGTTCACATGCCATAGAATGGTAATCCTAATTAATGATTAATTACAAGTTGGGGGAAACATGGGTATTACACAAGTGTGCTCCCTTTCTAGCATTATTCAATATCATAAAAATGGAACTCTGATAGTTTTAGAAAAAAATGTAACTCCGATTGTTTTAGTGCATGATAGTTTTAGAAAAAAATTATTTTAAGCTCCTTCAAGTGCCCCCCAAATCATTAATCTGCAATAAAATACATAAAATTAGTGAAACAAAATTCTTTCAAGCTCCTTCAAGTGTCTCAAAAATCATTAATATGCAATAACTTGGCCAAAATTGAGAGTGGGAAGTTGCAGTAAGAACTACATGCTCCACAAGATTGCCAAACTGCAGAGGATTCAGATCTGCCAAGGCTGATAAACTCCTCCTTCTATGACACCTTTCTCATTTCCTATTGGCTTCTCCGAGCAATGCTTGCTTTTCCCAACCTCTCTTCAAAACTAGAAAATGCAAACTCATAGACTAGATTAGTTCCTTGTCAATGTTGTTGTTGTTAACAAAAACTTAGCTAATTTTGTGTCCTTGTACTATCTAAATTACCTGATATTTGTTAATTAACATATCAAATTAATATTGGAATGCAGAACATCAAATATGAGTCAAATTCGAAGGTTGACAATGGATGAATACCATGCATATCATGAGAGAATAGCCGATGAGAATGATATGGACAAATATCCATGTCCATGTAATTATTGTCTTGGTGGAAAGGTGAGAAAAATAAATTTGATTTATTGACATATGATAAGACATGGGCATAGTGGTGTAAGCCCTTGGAACATAAATTATTATGAAGATATGATACAATTGTGTAGTATGAGAGATGAAGAGGTACCAAACATCACTAAAGTGGCACCAAACATAGATGAAGATGCACCAATGTTAGATGAAGGGGTTGAATTTCATAGAATGTTGAATGAGGGTCTAAACGATGATTGGGCCAATTCAATGGAGGATGCTTTAAATCCTGTGTATTCTAATTGCAAGTTAAGTCATTTGACAACAATCCTTCAATTCTAAAATTGAAAGTGGTGCATAGTTGGACAAATGAGAGTGTAGATGAGTTATTAGTATTATTAAGTGAGATGTTATCACACGACTCCACATTTCCAACAAAACAAAGTCAATGTAAAAATCAAATCACTAAGCTAATATTAGCGTATGAAAACTGATCCAGGTGGATATCGGTGGCCACCCACCTATTCCAACCGGCTCAAAACAATCTTCTGGCAACTTACTATTTTTAGCAGTTTTTCGGTTCCTAAACTTTCGAGGCCATTTTGAGGGCCTAAATGAGGATTTTTCGGGATCTAGGACCTCAATGTTGGCCAAACGCTTTGATTGAGCCCCCAAAATGAATCTCCTCGACGATACCTTTCCAACAAGCTATCACGTTCCCAAAATGGATATCGTATGCCAAAGTTACGCCCCTAGGAAGTTGATACACCAAACTACCCAAAACAGGGTCCACAAAACTATTGACTTTTCATCTTCCGAGGTTAGGGTTTTGGATTTTATTTATGTTAAAAAGTCCTTTAGAGCCTCATTGTAACCATCTTCTTGCGAATGTGAGTAGCCATCACATCTCTTCTCAGAGATAAGCTGCCACCATTCTAGCGAGTCTTTCACTTTGTATTTCTACAGTTTTGTACATTTCGCTCATTAATAGAAATTGTGTATTACTGTATCTCTGTGTTTATGGTTGAATCTCTAACACATTTCTATTATATTATTGGATATCCAATATATCTTTTTACATTTATTTATTATATTTCCTCTCTCATTTTGTGCCGAAAATAATCCAGATAAGTGGTATCATAGCATGCTGCTCTTGATCGTTTTTTAGTGCATGTCCCTGACGAGGTCTAAGTATAGCAAGTTGGGACTCGAGCTTGTCTCTCTTGAGGATAATCACTCTCACACACCCAAGAAACCCTCCATGGTAGAAGAAAAGAAAAATGATGGAGCACAAGATTCTATTAATATGTTGCTTGAGCAATCTCTCACACGACAGAGGGACGAAATGATGGAGACTTTTTCCCACATCCTTCAATGCCTACTGATAAAAACAAGCACGTCTTCATCAAACAAGCACTTTGGAGGCACCTCACCTTTCAAGGTATAAGTTAATTTCGATATTCCAGTATTTGAAGGACAAATAGATGCAGATTCCCTAGAAAAATAGTTAAATTTGCTAGAAGGTTATTTCTCTGCTCACAATTTTTTCGACAGGGAAAATATCACCTTCGCACTCCTTAAAGCTCTCCCCCATGTCAAACATTGGTGGGAAAATTACTGGGAGAAAAGTTCCACAAAGGAGTCTGGAATATATGGGGCCGAGCCCACTTGGGATTTTTTTGTGGATGCGGTCAAGGAATAATATTACCTTGTTGGTAACTATGATGACCAATACATGAGATGGATCACGCTGCATCAAGAGAGGGGAAAAGCAGTGCTGGAGTTCACCAACACCTTTCATTCCTTGCGCACCAAGCTGGGTATCAAATATTTTGAGCGACATTTTGTTCTAAAATACTGTGGGGCTCTACACAGGTACATCCAAATTGAAATGGAGTTTCTGGACATCTCATCGCTGGGAGATTCCTATCGATATGCTGTCAAAATCGAGAAGAAATATAGGCACCAGAAAAAACAATATTTTGGGTATGCAAATCCACAACAATGAAAGTATGATAAAGACGATCCTAACAAACATCCTTCCGAAAACTAGTCCAAGCCATAGGAAAAGAAGGGTCACTGGAAGATGAAGAAGGACGCTAGAAAGTGGTGTGATTTCCACAAAAGTCCCTGGAACAACACTAATGAATGTCACTCAAAACAATAATTGGTGGCCGAGATCAAAGACAAGGAGTCGAACCCTGATTTTGAATCTGATGCAAAAAATAATGGGAAAAGATAAATCATTGACGCAGAACCCATTGCTACTGTTGCGACCGCAACAATTCAACTAGAAAAACCAACAGATCCTGAAGAAGGGGAGCACCTTTTTCATTCATTTATGTGGGTGAAGGGGACCCCGCTGCATTTTATTGTTGATATCGGAAGCCAGAAGAACCTCATCTCAGCAGAGGTTGTCAAACAATTGGAATTGTCGACAACACCACACCTACAACAATACAACATTTGGTGGCTTGACCAGGGAAGAGATCTCTGTGTCAGCCAACAATGTCGATTGTCATAAGACATCCATCCCTTCAAGGATGAGGTATTATGTGATGTTTCCCCGTTGGATTTATGTGATGTTCTGTTGGGCCAACCATATATTTGGAAGCGTCATGCTATTTATGAGTCTCGACCCCATAGTGTCATTGTTACTCTCAGGGGTCATCTCTACAAGATACCAGAGGTAGTTCCAACTATTGTCCCACCTAAATAGTGCCACAAGGTAGTATCTCATACTACAAAATTCAACTTCTTCACAGTCTCTTCAAAAGGTGAATTGAAGAACATCGCAACCACTGCAACCTCAGTCCAAGCAAATTCTATCCATCAGAAGCAGGTTGACAATATTGGAGAAAAGCGTAAGGATTCCTTCTGCACACAACCATCTCATGTAGCAAGACTGGTTAAAAAGGTTCAACCGTTCCAACCATAGGTTCGTGACACCCTTCAACAATCTAAGCAACACAACTTCTCTAGTAAGGCAAGCAACTCATCAATATGTAGATTCAACAAACGATTTTCCCTCTCCCCCAGGCACTCAATGCAATGGAGACCATTGCTTCCTAAGGAGGGAGGATTGATCCAAGTGGATATCAGTGGCCACCCACCTAATCCAACTGGCTCAAAACAATCTTCTGGCAACTTACTATTTTTAATAGTTTTTTGGTCCCTAAACTTTCGGGGCCATTTTGAGGGCCTAAATAAAGTTTTTTTGGGATCAAGCACCTCAATGATGGCCCAAAGCATCTGATTGAGCCCCCAAAATGAATCTCCTTGACGATACCTTTCCAATGAGATATCATGCACCCTAAACAAAGATCGTATGCCAAATTTACGCTCCCGAGAAGTTGATACACCAAACTACCCCAAACGGGGTCCACAAAACTGTTGCCTTTTCATCTTTCAGCGTTAGGGTTTTGGAATTTATTTATGTTAAAAAGGCCTTTAGAGCCTCATTGTAACCATCTTCTTGCGAATGTGTTTATGCGTCACATCTCTTCTCAAAGATAAGCTGCCACCATTCTAGCAAGTCTTTCACTCTGTATTTCTACAGTTTTGTACATTTCCCTCATTAATAGAAATTATGTATGGTTGCATCTTTGATATATTTCTATTATATTATTGGATATCCGAGATATCTCTGTACATTTTTTTTATTATATCTCCACTCTCATTTCATGCCGAAAATAATTCGGATCAGTGGTATCAGAGCATGCTGCTCTTGATTGTTTTTCAGTGCATGTCGCCGACGAGGTTTGAGTATAACAAATTGGGTCTTGAGCTTGTCTCTCTCGAGGACAATCTCTTTCGCACACCCAAGAAACCCAAAATGGCAGAATAAAATAAAAACGATGGAGCATAATATTTTATTAATCTATTTCTTAAGCAAGCTCTCACGTGATAGAGGGATGAAATAATGGAGAATTTTCCCCACATCCTTCAACGTCTGCCGATAACAACATGCACGTCTTCATCAAGCGGCCACTTTGGATGCACCTCGCCTTTCAAGGTACAATTTAATTTTGATTTTCCCATATTTGAAGGACATATATACGCGAATGCCATAGTAAAATGGTTAAATATGCTAGAAGGTTATTTCTCTGTTCACAATTTTTCTGACAGGGAAAAGATCACCTTCGCACTCCTTAAAGCTCTTCCCCATGTCAAACATTGGTGGAAAACTTACTGGGAGAAACGTTCCATAGAGGAGTATGGAATATATGGGTCCGAGCCTACTTGGGATTTTAGTGTGGATGCAATCAAGGAACAATATTACCTTGTTGGTAACTATGATGACTAGTACATGAGATGGACCACGCTGCATCAAGAGAGGGGCCAAGCAGTGTCAGAGCTCATCAACACCTTTCATACTTTGCACACCAAGATGGGCATCAAATATTCTGAGCGACATTTGGTTCTGAAATACCGTGGGGCTCTACACAGGTACATCCAAATTGAAATGGAGTTTCTGGACATCTCATTTCTAGGAGATGCCTATCGATACACTGTCAAAATCGAGCAGAAATTTAGGCACCAAAACAAACAAGAGTTTGGGTTTGCAAATCCGCAACAACCAAAGTATGATAAAGACGACCGTAAAAAACAACCTCCTGAAAAATAGTCCAAGCCATAGGAAAAGAAGGGTCACTGGAAGACGAAGGACACTGGAAAGTGGTGCAATTTCCACAAAACCCCTGTCACAACACTGATGAATATCACTCAAAACAATCATTGGTGGTCGAGATCAAAGATAAACGCTTGAACCCCGATTCATAATCTGATGTATACAATAATGGGAAAAGACAGATCATCGATGCAGACGCCACTACTACTCTCGCGACTGCAACAATTCAACTAGAAGAACCAACAGATCCTAAAGAGGGGAAGCGCCATTTTCATTCATAGATGTGGGTGAAGGGGACCTCATTGCATTTTATTGTTTATAACGTAAGCCATAAGAACCTCATCTCAGTAGAGTTCGTCAAACAGTTGGGATTGTCGACAACACCACACCTGCAACCATACAACATCGAGTGGCTTTGCTAGGGAAGAGATTTATGTGTCAGCCAACAGTGCTAATTGTCATACAACATCTATCCCTTCAAGGATGAGGTATTATGCGATGTTTCCCCATTGAATGTCTGTGATGTTCTGTTGGGCCAACCATATATGTGGAAGCGTCATGCTATTTATGAGTCTCAACCCCGTAGTGTCATTATTTCTATGGGGGGTCATGTATACAGGATACCTGAGGTAGTTCCAACTACTGTCCCACCTAAACAATGTTGCAAGGTAGTATCTCATACTACAAAATTCAACTTCTT
This sequence comes from Picea engelmannii, assembly GCA_009831015.1. NCBI lineage: Eukaryota > Viridiplantae > Streptophyta > Pinopsida > Pinales > Pinaceae > Picea > Picea engelmannii. The sequence goes on along the minus strand of ML782055.1, from coordinate 458,475 downwards.
CACAATATGTTTAAAAGGTGAACATAAGAACACCGCAACCACTGCAGCCTCAATCCAAGCACCTTCTATCCATCAAAAGCAGGTCAACAATATTGAAGAAAAGCGCAAGGATTCCTTCTATACATAGTCATCTCATGTCGCTAGAATAGTTAAAAAGGTCCAACCTTTCCAGCTATAGGTTAGTGACAACCTTCAACAATCTAAGCAACACAACTTCTCCAGCAAGGCAAGCAACTCATCAAGATTTAGATTCAACAAACGCTTTTCCCTCTCCCCCATGCACTCAATGCAATGGAGACCATTGTTTCCTAAGGATGGAGGATTGATCCAGGTGGATATCGATGGCCACCCACCTATTCCAACTAGATCAAAACAGTGTTCTGACAACTTACTATTTTTAGTAGTTTTTAGGTCCCTAAACTTTTGGGGCCATTTTGAGGGCCTAAATGATTTTTTTTTTTTCGTGATAGAGAACCTTAATGATGGCCCATATACTTTGATTGAGTCCCAAAAGTTAATATCCTTGAAAATATCTTTCCAACGAGTTATCATGCGCCCAAAATGAAGATCGTATTCCATAGTTATGCCCCCGAAAAGTTGATACACCAAACTACCCAAAACGGGGTCCACAAAACTGTTGGCTTTTCATCTTTCGGGGTTAGGGTTTTGGAATTTATTTATGTTAAAAATGCCTTTAGAGCCTCATTGTAACCATATTCTTACGAATGTGAGTAGCCGTCACATCTCTTCTCAGACATAAGTTGCTACCATTCTAGCGAGTCTTTCACTCTGTATTTCTATAGTTTTGTACATTTCGCTCATTAATAGAAACTGTGTAGTATCTCTGTGTTTATGGTTGCATATCTGATATATATTTTTTATATTATTGGATATACGAGATATCTCTGTACATTTATTTATTATATCTCCATTCTCATTTCGTGCCGAAAATAATTCGGATCAATGGTATCAGAGCAGGTTGCTCTTGATTGTTTTTCAGTGCATGTCCCCGACGAGGTCCGAGTATAGCAAGTTAGGTCTCGAGCTTGTCTCTATTGAGTAAAATTGCTCTTGCACGCCCAAGAAACCCTCAATGGCAGGAGAAAATAAAAATGATGGAGTCAAAGATTCTATTAATCTATTGCTTAAGCAAGCTCTCACGCGACAAAGGGACAAAAAGATGGAGAATTTTGCCCACATCCTTCAACGCCTTTCGATAAAAACAAACGCGTCTTCATCAAGCGACCACTTTTGAGGCACCTGTTGACTCCATGTTTTACCTAATTTTTTCCTTCTATAAGTATGTTTTTGAACATAATGATTATACATTTTGAGCCTATTATCATATTATTATCATTAGATCAATATGGGACACGAATCAAGTATGCGTTGATCTTATTTGTAGCTTAATGTGAAGTTTATGTTTAGTTCAATAAATATAAATGTTAATACTTGTTATTTTTTATTAAACATGAAAAATACCGATATAGACCTTCATCCAGACCTCCATCTGGACCTCCATCCGACCCTTATTACGGAATTCGGAGCGCAACAAGGTTGGCCATTGACATATTTATGGGCATTTTCAGGTGAATGCAAAACATGGGTTTTGTGCCTGCTATCATTCTCCTGCTATGGTTCCTCTCACACTTTGATTCAAATAGTTGGAACTTGCCCCTATATTCGAGCTATGAATTTAATAAAGTTGTTTTCTATTAATAGAGATTTAACAATTTTCTAGTTTTGGTAGAGTGTCGACCCTTCCAGTGGTTGACCTCTCAAAATCTATATAAACATGAGTCCGCTAGAACGATGGGATTGCCAGAGAAGATAACTGATGAAATCTGTTAAAATTCGTCCCTGTTATATATTTCTAATGCAATTTAAAATCGTGTTGAAGTTGTGATTATCTTGTGAGTTGGACTACCAAAACTACTTGGGGGCCCCACCAATAGTCAACGTGTTCTTATTTTACTGTATATTCATATTTATAATTTCTCTTTTGCAGGAATTTATATAGATTCTCTGTATATTCAGACTTCTATAATCCAAGCTGTGTTTAATTACAAATGCCTCTCTTCTAATTGTGTCATCATTATATGTACTCATTTTAATTATTTATATTATGCTCCAAACATGTATATCCTTTTTGCAGGTTGAATTCACTAAGAGGTTGTTCATAGCCCATTTAAATTAGATTAATCTAACTCCTGCAGGACTGTGTGATCATTAGATCTCTGTGTGCTGAAACATTCCCAATTTAAGCACAATAACAAAATTTCCGATTTTGAGAGAATAGTTCATAGATCTAATTAGTTACAGGAACATGTATTCAATATTCCTTTAATGACAAAGATCTGAGTAGATTGTTTTGTTCACACTATGCATCTTTCTGTAGAAATTAATATTGAGATTATACCATTTGAATTAGCTATTGTGTTGAGATGTCATCATGATATTATTCATCGTTGTAGACATTAGAGAATGATCATTTGAACATGAATACATAGACATATAAATTCTCAATTTCCTATGTTGATTTTTGATATGAATTTCTTGTGTCAATCCTTTATGCTCATAGTATCATGATGTTGTCTTTTCCAATGTAGAATTAGTTGTGGATTTTAATGCTATGTTTTCTATAAGCAACTGTAAATTTTAATGTTATATTTTTTTTCTAGTTATTTTAGAGTACAGTTTCTTAATGTTGATTATGTTGCTCTCTTAAGAGTTATTTTAGAGTACAGTTTGTAGTAGTTTCACATGGTCACTTTTCAAGTAGATATTAATTCATTTATAGTCTTTCTTAAAACAAAATGATCAATTGCATGTTTTATATTGAATCTATAGTCTTTCTTTAATTGAAGAATGAAGTGATAGGAATGTAGAAGCAATTAGTTTCCTTTTTATCTTCCCACATATTGTGTTACAACTCAAAGTTTACTCAATCTCTTTATTATCTGAGTGTGTTTCCGACATTATATTAGATTAGGCTAGACTAGGCTATATTAGAGCTCTAGACCTGCACATACAATGCTAGCACCTCGAAGCTTACGAGCCCCAGGTTGACAATTTAATGTTAAGATAGATAACATATATTTCACTCGACATTTTTGGCGCCGTTTCCAGGTAGGTGCTAAAGGGATTAAAGCTTAGGTAGACAAGTTGCCTTTAATTACACAACAAGGGGGAGGAGAAACTTTAAAATGAGAGGTAAGAACCTGTGCATCCATTTTAATGGGTTTCTCCAATGCCTTGTTGTTCCCTTTCAACAAGAGTGTTTAATTTTTCTACAAGTTTGTTTACTTTCCTGCAGTCTACTTTCCCGCAAGCGTGCTTTCTTTTCCGCAATTGTGTTTTCTTTTTGAAGAGCTAACTCTTGTGAAAAGATAACTCGGTGACAATGAGGTCTAAAGTAGCATGAGGAGTTCAAGTTTTCTTTAAGTAGTCTGCTTAAAATTTTTCAATTAATTTCATTTCATTTTTGTTTCAATAGCATTAAATTTCAATTGTTATTTCGTTGGGTGTTGTAAGAACCTCAGATACTCACCCATGTGTGAGACATGACTCATCAACTGAAAAAATGAATGCAAAGATGATAAGCTTGGAAGAAATCTCTCAAATCTTGGTAGCAATTGAGATTTCTCCTTCTCAAGAAGAACATATTTTGGCAGCAGCCAAAAAATTATCTATCTCTCCAAAAATACTAGAAGGACCAAAGTTCCCTGAGCTACAAAAAGATTCTCCTTGCCAATCTGCAAAGGATGCTGAAAACTTAGGGACTACATCTGATAGAGAGCGATAATTAAGACCTGAGACTGAGGAGTTCTCAACATGCATATGTTTCAGTATTAATCCTTAAGTGCAGACACAAACCGATCTCCCTAGATCCACCTGGATCTAGAACAAAACATGACAGAATAATACACTTTCTCTAGATTTTAACTGTTGAATGAACTAGGAGGCAAGAATCATGTACATACCTTATGATCGCTTCCTTGGGTCTTTGTTGTTCCAAGCTTCGCTCCAATGCTCTTGTATCGCCCAGACCACAACAAAACAAACCAATCGAAGTGAAGACAATTCAATATATTCAACAATTAATCTATGTATATGATCAAGGAGTTATACAATAAAGTGACATTAGCTTTATGGGAAAGGGACATATTACTGTATTATATTGATTGAAAGTGAAACTTACAACCTGAGCCTTGATGTTGCAAACCTCCTTTCGATGGCTCCTAGCTCTGACACACACACTTGCTCATGCATGAAGAAAATCAACCACTTTTGATAACCTTGCTGGTGTCTCTAGCTGCTGTAGCATCAATCCTTCATACAATCTTCCACTAATTCTTCAATCAATCTCTTGCTAGTTTGCTTCTAACCTTTTCCATGAGAATTCCTCTCAATATATAGGAGAGAATAGATTAGTTACTAGGATAGGAATGATCCCAAGATATCAGGAAAAACAATTCTTAGATAACCATTCGAATGCCAACTCATCATTCTAGAAGATTCCCTTCTAGAAGGTTCGAGAATTTATCTTTTTCCTTCCTTTAGAAGATGTTTGCACCTTGATAGTTAGGTACAGTGTGAACTTCTCGCACCCTGCCTTAAGGTAGCCTGCGAGAATCATGCATTCTTGCAGGCAAATGTATGGACAGCTTGCGAACCTTCCTCAAAACTGTGATTTTTGGAAAGAGATAAAGGTAACTTTTATCAGGAAAGAGTTCTAATGAGGAGCCTGATTTTACCATCATCATTACATCATCATGACGACCAAAATTATGGATAACAGAATTCCCCCCAAAGTCTGAGATTGGAACCAGTGACAGTCGATAGACTTTGTAAGCTGCATGTGTGTGTCAAGAACCAGGAGCACATCTAATCAGAAACCTGCAAACATCTAAGCATCTGCAGAATATCATATATACCAATTCTGAGGTAGGCATTCCCATACTTAGATCATAGACTGATGACATCATAAACAAAGGTCATGGCCACCAATCATACACTGTGGATCCATGCCTTCACAATATAGCATAGCCACCTGAATACACTGTGGATCTATGCGATAAATTTTCAAATCAAGACGACATAGCCACGAAACATACACAATGGATCTATGTGTCGCAAATCATACATAATCCATCGCAACCTGGATTACAAAGATAATATCCAGGGTCTTCAATCTCATCGCTCAGAGTACGAATCTAACCATGTGATTACATGTGTTGAAGTCGAACATGGCAGAAACCACTTGATTACCGGTCATTGATGTAACCGTTAACAAGTGCGAGGGAAATCACCATTGATGTCAATGACTCCCAAGGTACCATAGTACAAT
>ML782055.1:415835-433470 GCA_009831015.1 Picea engelmannii | reverse complement strand
CAAATTCTAGAGATCTCTGCGTAGATGTATTCCCCAAACACACAAAATCCATCGATTCTTGATCTTGCTTCTTTTACACAGATTTACATCGTGCATCTCGTTTTGAATAGAAAATGCAAAGTATAGTTCATAACTATATTGAAGAAATTAAAGACAATTCTATGCAAAAAATTGGACTGATAATTGCCAGATTTATACACAGATCTGTAGCAATTTTACCAGATCTGTAGCAGTTTGCAGTCGCGATTCCCTTCACAGAATCATCTCAGAAACCCTTTGCTTTCCCCGGCCTGCTGGGAAGCCTTACATTCAACGGCAATGAGATTCGAATTCCAGACCTCAGGTGAACCACAATCCGATTAGCACTTTGAACGTGCACATCAACCTCCTCCACGCACAGTAGCTTCATCACCATCACCATTGAGCCTTCTATGGAAAACTACCATAATTACCAGGCCTTAAGATCATAATTGCTCTGATACCAATTGAAGAAATTAAACACAATAAATTAGAGAGAAGAACAACAACATGGCGGAAAAGGCATAATAGCCAACACTCCTTTATTCACTCCAATGTTACATATTTATAGTACAATGGGTGATGCCACCTCATAGAGAGATTTGCTCTAGATCCTAAAATCATGCATGATGACTAGGCTAGGCAATCTTAACTAACTCATTAGTCATCACTTGAGGATATATTACTAATATCCTAAATGAATAATACAAATATAGGTGACAATTTAGACTTAGTGATTGGTAAAGGTAAGCCATAGGATAACATGGGAGAAATGTTGACTCCATGTTTTACCTAATTTTTTCCTTCTATAAGTCTCTTTTAGAACATGATGATTATGCATTTTGAGCCTATTATCATATTATTATCATCAGATCGATATGGGACACGAATCATGTATGTGTTGATCTTATTTGTAGCTTAATGTGAAGTTTATGTTTAGTTCAATAAATATAAATGTTTAATACTCGTTATTTTTTATTAAATAGGAAAAAGACTGATCCAGACCTTCATCCAGACCTCCATCCAACCCTTATTACGGAACTCATAGCGCAACAGGGTTGGTCGTTGGCATATCTGTGGGCATTTTCGGGCGAATGAAAAACATGGGTTTTGTGCCTGCTATCATCCTCTTACTATGGTTACTCTCACACTTCGATTCAAGCAGTTGGAACTCACCCCTATATTCGAGCTATGAATTTAATAAAGTTGTTGTATATTAATAGAGATTTAATAATTTTCTGGTTTTGGTAGAGTGTCGACCCTTTCAGTGGTCGACCTCTCAAAATCTATATAAGCATGAGTCCGCTAGAACGATGGGATTACCAGAGAAGATAGTTGATGAACTCTGTTAAAATTCGTCCCTGTTATATATTTCTGATGCAATTTAAAATCACACTGAAGTTGTGATTATCTTGTGAGCTGAAGTACCACAACTACTTGGAGGGCCCACCAATAGTCCATGTGTTCTTATTTTATTATATATTCAGATTTCTAATTTCTCTTTTGCAGGAATTTCTCCAATCTCTCTCTTGCAAGAATTTCTATAATTTCTCTGTATATTCAGACTTATATAATCCAAGCTGTGTTTAATTACAAATGCCTCTCTTCTAACCATGTTATCATTGTATGCACTCATTTTAATTATTTATATTATGCTGCAAACATGTATATCCTCTTTGCAGGTTGAATTCATTAAGAGGCTGTTCATAGCCCATTTAAATTAGATTAAGCTAACCCTTGCACGACTCTGTGATCGTTATATCTCTGTGCGCTAAAACATTCCCAGTTTAAGCACAACAACATAATTTCCGATTTTGAGAGAATAGTTCATAGATATAATTAGTTAGAGGAACATGTATTCAATATTCCTTTAATGACAAAGATCTCAGTAGATTGAGAAATTAATATTGAGATTATACCATTTGAATTAGCTATTGTGTTTATATGTCATCATGATGTTATTCGTTGTCGTAGAAATTAGAGAATGATCATTTGAACATGAATACGTAGAAATATAAATTCTCAATTTCCTATGTTGATTTTTGATATGAATTTCTTGTGTCAATCCTTTATGTTGATAATATCATGATGTTGTCTTTTCCAGTGTAGAATTAGTTGTGGATTTTAATGCTATCTTTTCTAGAAGCAACTATGAATTTTAATGTTATATTTTTTTTCTAGTTATTTTATAGTACATATTCTTAATGTTGATTATGTTGCTCTCTTAAGAGTTATTTTAGAGTACAGTTTGTAGTAGTTTCACATGGTCACTTTTCAAGTAGATCTTAATTCATCTATAGTCTTTCTTAAAACAAAATGATCAATTGCATGTTTTATATTGAATCTATAGTCTTTCTTTAATTGAAGAATGAAGTGATAGGAATGTACAAGTAGTTAGTTTCCTTTTTTATCTTCCCACATACCGTGTTACAACTCAAAGTTTACTCAATCTATTTATTATCTGAGTGTGTTGCCAACATTAGATTAGATTAGTCTAGACTAGGTTAGATTAGAGATCTATACTTGCACATATAGTGCTAGCACCTTGAATATTACGAGCCCTAGTTTGACAATTTAATGTCGAGATAGATAGCATATATTTCACTTGACAACACCTCACCTTTCAAGGTACAAGTTAATTTTGATTTTCCTGTATTTGAAGGAGAGATAGATGCAGATGCCCTAGAAAAATGGTTAAATATGCTAGAAGGTTATTTCTCTGTTCACAATTTTTTCGACAGGGAAAATATCACCTTCGCACTCCTTAAATCTCTCCCCCATGTAAAACATTGGTGGGAAACTTACTGGGAGCAAACTTCCACAGAGGAGTCTGGAATATATGCGACCGAGCCTACTTGGGATTTTTGTATGGATGCGATCAAGGAACAATATTACCTTGTTGGTAACTATGATGACCAGTACATGAGATGGATCACACTGCGTCAAGAGAGGGGCCAAGCAGTGCTGGAGTTCACCAACAACTTTCATACCTTATGCACCAAGCTGGGTATCAAATATTCAGAGTGAAATTTGGTTCTGACATACCGTGGGGATCTACATAGGTACATCCAAACTAAAATGGAGTTTCTGGACATCTCATCGCTGGGAGCTGCCTATCAATATGCTGTCAAAATTGAGAAGAAATTTATGCACTAGAACAAACGAGAGTTCGGGTCTGCAAATCCACAACAACCAAAGTATGATAAATATGACCCTAACAAACAACCTCCTGAAAACTAGTCCAAGCCACAGGAAAAGAAGGGTCACTTGAAGATGAAGGAAACTGGAAAGTGGTGCGATTTCCACAAAATCCCCTGGCACAACTCTAATGAATGTTTCTCAGAACAATAATTGGTGGTCGAGATAAAAGACAAGGAGCTGAACCATGATTCAAAATATGATGCATAAAATAATGGGAAAATAAATATCATCGATGTAGACCCCACTGCTACTCTCGCGAACACAACTATTCAACCAGAAGAACCAACTGATCCTGACGAGGGGAAGCACCTTTTTCATTCACAGATGTGGGTGAAGGGGAACCGATTGCATTTTATTGTTGATAGCAGAAGCGAGAAGAACCTCATCTCAATAGAGGTAGTCAAACAATTGGGATTGTCGACAACACCACACCTGCAACCATACAACATCGAGTGGCTTCGCTAGGGAAGAGATCTCCGTGTCAACCAACAATGCCGATTTTCATACGGAATCTAGCCCTTTAAGGATGAGGTATTATGTGATGTTTCCCCATTGGATGTCTGTGATGTTTTGTTGGGCCAACCATATATGTGGAAGCGTCACGCTATTTATGAGTCTCAACCCCGTAGTACCATTGTTTCTATGGGGGGTCATCACTACATGATACCAGAGGTAGTTCCAACTACTGTCCCACCTAAACAATTTTGCAAGGTAGTATCTCATACTACAAGATTCAACTTCTTAACAATATGTTCAAAAGGTGAACATAAGACCACCGCAACCACTGCAGCCTCAGTCCAAGCACCTTCTATCCAACAGAAGCAGGTCGACAAGATTGAAGATAATCGCAAGGATTCCTTTTGCACACATTCATCTCATGTAGCCAAACTAGTTAAAAAGGTCCAACCCTTCCAGCCACAGGTTCGTGAAAACCTTTAATAATCTAAGCAACACAACTTCTCTAGCAAGGAAAGCAACTCATCAAGATGTAGATTCAACAAACGATTTTCCTCTCCCCTGGGCACTCAATGCAATGGAGACCATTTATTCCTAAGTATGGAGGATTGATCTAGGTGGATATCAGTGGACACCCACCTATTCCAACTGGCTCAAAAAAGTCTCTTGGCAACTTACTATTTTTAGCAGTTTTTCGGTTCCTAAACTTTCAGGGCCATTTTGAGGGCCTAAATGAAGTTTTTTTTTTCAGGATTGAGCACCTCAATGATAGCCAAAGGGTTTGATTGAGCCCCCAAAATGAATCTCCTCGACAATACCTTTCCAACAAGCTATTGTGTGCCCAAAACATAGAACGTATGCCAAAATTACGGCCCCGAGAAGTTGATACACCAAACTATCCGAAACGGGGTCCACAAAACTGTTGGCTTTTCATCTTCCAGGGTTAGGGTTTTGGATTTTCTTTATTTTAAAAAGGCCTTTAGAGCCTCATTGCAACCATGTTCTTATGAATGTGAGTATCCGTCACATCTCTTCTCAGAGATAAGCTACCACTATTCTAGCGAGTCTTTCACTCTATATTTCTATAGTTTTGTACATTTCGCTCATTAATAAAAATTGTGTATTATTGTATCTCTGTTTTTATGGTTTCAGCTATGATATATTTATGTTATATTATTGGATATCCAAGATATATCTGTACATTTCTTTATTATATCTCCTCTCTCATTTCATGCCGAAAATAATTTAGATAAAAAACATACACACATGTGAATGGTTGTGTATTGTTTCGCAAAAATCTTGCAAGTGAGACAAAATGTCCAAAATGTCAAGAAGGGAGGTATAGACCAAGGTTGAAATTAGATGTGGTTTCTAGGAAGGTTCTTCACTACTTTCCACTAATCCCAAAATTACTTCTAATGTATAGGTGCAAAGATATTGGTGAACTTATGCAATGGCATGCTCAAAATAAGAGCATTGATGGAAAACAACGACATGTGCTTGATTCTAAGATGTGGATGGACTTTGATAACAGATGGCCTAATTTTGACAAAGATCCTCCTAATATAAGGTTGGGTTTGGCTCTAGATGGGGTGAACCCATTCTCATATCAAATTACTAAATGGTCAACTTGACCAATGTTTTTAATAAATTATAACTTGCCTCCATGGTTAACAACTAAACCATTTTTCTTAATGTTATCATTGATTATACCTAGAAATAAAAGTGAGATTTCAGATACAATCGATACTTATTTAGAGCCATTATATGATGAGATAATGTAAGTGTGGAAAGGAATTGAAGCAATTGAATAATTAAGGGATGGTCATTCAATCAAATTCACTTTAAGAGCTTCCTTATTGTTTACGATTCACAATATTCCTACATACGACACATTGAATGGTTTCAATTTTCATGGATACCATGGATGTCCTTGCTACAAATTTCAGGATTTTGTGAGGTACTCAAGAAGTTTGCATAAGAGTATTTATTGTGGACATTGTGCTTACTTGAAAAATTGTCGACAAAAAACACGTTTCAATGGCCAGGAAGAGAATCATGAAGCACCATTACCAATAACAAGTGAATACATTATTGAGAATGGACATAAAAGAATTTTGTTTATTGAAAGTGGTGGGATTTGTGGTAGTAGAGATGATCCATGTAATGAAAGTGGTGTAAAAATATTGTGCATACTTTATATTTTTCCATACTTTAAGGATATAGCCATCATGCATACTGTTATGCATATTGAGAAAAATATAGTCTATGCTATTATAGAAACTCTTTTTGGTGCTTCTAATATTGTTTCATCACATGAAGACTTGAAACAACTAAAGATTCGTAGAAATCTTTGGGTTAAGAAATATGATGATGAAAAATACAGAAAACCTAGTTCTCCTTATGTCTGGACAAAGGAACAACATGCACAATTCTTAAAGTCGATGTCTCAGGCTCGCTTTCCCACTGGATATGTAAGTAGTAATATCATAAGACAAACTAACATGAATAGCTTAAGAGGCCTCAAGACCCATGACTATCATGTCATAATCGAGAATATTTTACCAATTGTGGTCAATATATCAAGTTTGGAAAAGGGACCAAGATTGGCAATTATAAGGTTGGGCCTAATATTAAAGAGAATGAGTTTACATGTATTAGATCCTTTGAACTTTGATATTTTGAGGCAGGAGGTTGTTGAAGTCCTTTGTCTATTGGAACGTGAATTTCCACCAACAATATTTAACATTTCGATGCATCTTTTGATACATATTGAATATGAACTAGAGCATTGTGGCCCAGTAAGAACGAGATGGATGTATCCTATAGAGAGATATATGAAGGTTTTGAAAAAACTTGTTCGTAATAGGGAAAAACCAGAAGGTTGCATGTTCAAGGGATATTCAATGCAAGAGGTCGTGGGATTTTGCACATAATATATGAAGGATTTTAAAAGTGTCAATCGATGTGTATGGGATGATGATGAATTTGAGAGAGTTGCAGGTGAAGTATTAGAAGGAAATGGAAGTCACTTTAAGCTATCACATGAAGAAATAAGTGCGATACATGTCTATGTTCTACATAACACATCTTCATTCGATAAGTGGCGCAGGTGAAAATATTTTTTACACAATAATTTATTGATTCAACTGTATTTACATATTTATATTATTAATCTTATTATCTTATACGTTCATATTCTATGTAGGAAATATGAAGAATATAATCAAACATGGATGCAACATCGACCTCAAAAGTGTAGACGTCATGATTTGATTGGAGGTGATTCTTTTCCAAAATTTGAAGAATGGATTGCTATTGCAGTCAATGATGCAAAATAAGAAGGTCAAGATATAACAGTGGAGGAAAGTGAGATTTCACAACTTCCACATATATGGGCTATGAAGTTTAGTGGAATGTGGGCCTATGGTAGTCATTTAAGAGTGGAAGAAAAGGACAAAGGAAAGGAAAATTGTGATTGTGTTGTTAGTGTTGAGTTTATTCATGAAACCGAAAATAAATTTTATGTTGGATTCATCCAAGAAATTATTCAAGTTGATTATGGTGAAAATAGTCCTGTATTTTTAAAATGTAAGTGGGTCAAACCATCCACAATAGAACATGATGAGTATGGATTTGTACGTGCAAATACACGACATTTTTTTATTATCAAAGATGGATGAGCCGTATGTCTCCCCTCTTCAAATTAACCAATCATTTATAATTGATGATGTAAAAATACCATGATGGTTGTATGCCATTCAAACAGAGTCTCATTCGAAATGAGAATTCATGGAAGTTGTCGATATAATAATTGATGGGAAATACGTCGATAATTTACAAGAAACATTCGAAGAAGTGGTTGAAGATGATGATAAAGTGATTGAAGAAGAGAATTTGATTACCAATGAAGAGATTGGGAGAGGGAATGTATTGCATGCCACAGATGAGAATGACGAAGAAAATCAAGAAGATCCACACACAAGTAACCGAGATTCTGATCCTGGTGGCAATGGAGATGATTATGATGATGATTTGTCACCTTAACTAGCTTGTCACCTAAACTCTGATTATATGTATGATGTAAGATTTCACTGTTGTTTTACTCATGCATTTTTCAATCTAATCATCATTATTTTGCTGGTACATTGTATACAAAACCTGAGTTGTTCATTGTTGTTTTGAGGTGCATTTCACTTATTGTTAAGGGTTAATAATAAACCCATTTGATCATCTTACTATATGTTTGGCTTTTGGAGCAATCACTCAATTAAATTCTGAGTATTTTTATTGTTTAATCACTATTGATTTGAGTACAAAATTTGAGTTTGCATTTAACTTATTTATTGTTGATTTCAAGTTATATAATCAACACTTCAGGTGCTGATTTTAAGTGGCTTTTGTTCTTTCACTTGTGCACTTAATTTTTCAGCACATGCAATTAATAAAATCCGAGTTTCAAACTCATATTCCACTGTTGTTCTACTAATTCAAGTGGCTGATTTATACATTATTGTTTATTTGGACTTTAGGATATGAAGAAAAATCCCGTGAAGCGCAAACTAGATGACTGCAACGATAATGTAGAAAACTTGACAGAATATGAGTGCTCTCGCAGAGAAAATGTAGCCAAGAATGATGAATATTTATCTTCTCTTGGTTTGACAAACATGCAAGTTGTTAATCCACTTAAGTAGCATATTATTTATTTAATAATGTTTAATGTTTTATAGGAAAGAACTTTATGTATATAAGACATAATACGGTTTTTTTTTATAGGCAAGAAAACATAGCACAGAGAAAGTGGAGCAAAAATCAAAGGGAAATAAATATGTATTGCCACCAACTCCGTGTAGAAGAAAACACATTAATGATGCAACAAATGTAACTGCTGAAAATAATAGTGGTGGTGATGATGTGCAAATTGATAATGCACATGGTGATGTGCAAGAAGATATTGCACATGGTGATGTACAATGTAAGGATGATCTCTTCACAAAGAGTCTAAAAGAGATTATCAATAATCATGAGATAAAAGGAAAATCAAGTTTGGAGTTCATTTATTCAAAATTAAAGGAGAGGTTAGAACCAACATCTATAGAGACCGATATTGAGCTACCTACTACCAAATCTGATGTGGCCAAGAAGCATGCAGTTCCAGTTAATGCAATTTGTGAAGATAATACACTTACATATGCTGTGCTTCAAAATACACCTATTGCATCCACTGATGGAACTGGATCAACTAGAAATATTGCTAGTGGTTCAGAAGATGTGTCCGCTTTTGTTAAAAGACAAAGATTGAGTCAAGGTTTGTCTAGATTTACAGAGAGGAATGAAAAAGAAAGGAAAATAGAAGGTAAGAATCCATTCTTGGTTGACATGTCGAAAGATGGTGAGCCCATAGGGCCAAATGCAGCAAGGTGGGCCTCCGAGTTGAGAACAAGATGTAGGGCCCATTTGGATATTACCAAATCAATTTTTGCAGATCAAGATCCACGAAGTGTGAAAATGTTATACAAAAAATGGAAAATTATTTTGAGACTATTGGTGGAAAAATCTCTAGAAAATATTACAAGTCTAAGATAAGGCTTTTGATGAACAACTATAGATACAATTGCATAAAATTAATCATTGAAGGAAAATATAGGACATGCTCCACTCTATCTCCAAAACAATGGGAAGCATTGAAGGAAACTATGTGTTCCGAAGAATATTCGACAAAGTGGAACATAAGCATGAAATCAAGAGATAATGTGAGGGCTCCATATACATTTGGTCGAGGCGGGTTGTAGGCCAAAATAGATAAATTAATAGTAAGTGTTTCTTTTTGGTTGAATTTAAATTGTTATTTATTTCGATTTGTTTATTGAACTGACTATGTTGAAACTTGACATTGTCTTTTAGGTGGAACATAGTAACATAGAACTAGGGGTAGAAGATATTGTACAGTATATGGAAGCATTAGAGTCTTGTAAATCTGACAGTAAGATCAAGTGCAAATGTACAACATCAACAAATATTTCACAACCTTTAGTTGGAGTTGAAAGTATCCCAGTAAGATCCACTGCAAATGATGTCAACTCAAGTGTTGGGCACCAACATGTAATGAGTTGCATACACGATCTCATTGATACAATTTCCCAATTGGTTGCCTATGTTAAACCTATAGTTTCTACACATAATCAACATCATTCCACCAATTCAAGGGAGGTAAGAGGCTCTATTTATCTTATTTATTCTTGTTTGAATATGTGTATCTCATTTCTTCTTGCAAATCAAGCTATTGTATCTCATTTCATCTTGTTTGAATATGTGTATGCCATTTCTTCTTGCAAATCAATCTATTGTATCTCATTTCATCTTGTTTGAATAGTTTTTGTGCTTGTAAATTGAACTAGAAGTTGTAGGTTTTTTTGTGTTTCCAATCAGTCTACTGCATTTACATTGAACTCTTAAGTGCTCTCACTCACACTCTCTTGTTGAGAATTAGTGCACTCACTTAAATCTTTAGGATAGTCTGGTTGTCTATGGACAAGCCTTCTTCTTCTTCTGCCTTCGTATCGACCTTGCACTATGTAGAACCATCCCCTGTTTCTAGAATCAAATCTCTGTGTTTCCAGAATCAACTCTATGTTCTGCCTTTAAAATACCAAGTATGTTTGATACTTGCAAGTATTTTTGAGTAGTAATAATGCATGATTACTTGCATTACATTCAAGTAATGATTTTTTCCAAACCAACGACCTCTTAACAATGCTTACTCCCACCAATATTCTTGTAAGAAGGTACACAACTAAGATATTACTGCTTCATCCTCTAATTTTGAAATAGTATTTTTTGTTTGGTATGTATCTTTGGGAATACTTAAATACGCTTTCAAGAGGAAAGCTACAACCTTCAATGAACCACCACTACGCTCCCCGACAAATTTGATAATCTCAACACTCAAAGTTAATAGGACATGCTAAGGTACATGAGGAAATAGGTAATTGGCTATTTCCACTTTTCCACTTGATGCCGCAACTGTGAGGGAAAGACATATTTCCATGTCCCTGCAACTTCTCTCAAAAAACCACTATAAAACTTGTAGGCAACCCCTCTCTGCAACTCTCACGAATGGCCTAAAAAAGGCAACTGATTTACCCTCATCCACAAAACATTCCATGGTATCGATCTTTATAATGAGACACAAATCCCAGAGCAAGATCCACATCCACATCCAAGATGATACGCTGGGAAATCTATGAGTAAATAGTTTATGTGTTAGAAATATAAAATCAATCATTAAAGGGTGAAGAGAAACACACAAAAAACAAAATTGCAGAGGGATCAACATCTTTGCAACAATTTTGAGAAGAAATTGAAATAACATAGTAAGAGAGAAGGTTCATAGCAAAGAAGTATCCATATTAAAGGTACCATAGACTAAACCAAAGTCCAAAAGGATAAGGTTATAGCATAAAAATATTGTAGCATGTACACCTGTTCTTACTCTAGACCCTTCCTACAAACAACTCTTGCATGTATTGCCTAGACAATTAAGCTCTAAAACTAAGTAATGCGAGATGAATTCTAATTAGCACAAGCTCCTCATCATTGCATATTGTAAATTATTTAGTAACTAGATAAATTGAATAAAAGGACATTGGTAACCATTCTCAACAACACCCCTTAAGTTGTACGTGAGGCCACAAAGCGAAATGTTGAATATAGTGGCATGTCAGTTTATAGATACCCAACTCAACACATAGTTGGTTGAGGTTGAAATACAAATGAGAGTCAGTTCAAGGATACCTATCTCTAATACAACTATGAGAGGGGTAATGGATACTCAACTCAAATAGGTTGACCATGACCAAGATGCTGCAATAATGAGTGGGTTTATGAATACCCAACTCAAAATAGGGTTGGCCCTATTCACAACACCATCCCTCATCTCGATAGGATGCTTTGGAGAGAAGGCATTACATCATACCTTCCCCCCCTTAATGATGAATGTGGGATATATAGTGAAGATATAATCCCCTTTGAATGTTATATTTTCAACACTAACATGGGTTCACAATGTGGTGAAGGTGGGATTTGGAAGAGGTATAGAAAAAGGATCTATAAAATCCTACTGATTGGATAAAGGTACAAAGGGGGGCACAAGTTGTATTTGATCGCAAAGCCACAAGTGTAGTACATCTAAGAAATATCACCATCATAGTGTGGAAGGAAGATATCCATTGAAATGTGTTTGATTCATCCGTAGAATCATTTGTAAAAGTAGTGGGACAGTCTTGTATACCTGTGAATATATACTACATCAAGGAAGGTGAGAAAGTAATTATCTCCCCCATGAGAAAAAGTGGTCATAGGCCCAAAAATCTCATTTGGAAACCACTCCAATAAGTTTGAGGTGGGGCTTATATCACCATAAAATGAAGCATCCACTAGAAAACCACCAACCCGTGGAACATAAACAATGTCTCAAAATGTGGCGTGGTCAATAATGAGATTATTGCATCCCAGAATAAGTAAGGCCTTGTTAACGCTTGAAACTAGAAGGGTTCCAAGGTAACTAAAAAATGTACACTTTCATCTCTTATAATCTCTATTGTTTTTTGGTTAGTGCTATCCTTAGGGGAAAATCCTTATGCAACTTGGAAATGGAGTATGAGCCCTAGACATAAAAGAATGTTGTGAAATTGAGAAAAGTACTTTCCGTAATATAGAAAACCAGACATGTAATCTGCTATAAAATGCACAAAAAAAGCAAGAATGTAGATTTACACCTTAGGATGAATTTATGTTTTGGGCGCTATGAAAATCTGCTGTTAGAACACAAAAATATGTCCTTGAAAGTGAAGATCTCTATGTGGAAATACAAAAAATAGTCCCATTTTGTGTTGAATCTCTACTCAATAAAACATAACAGATGTGGGTTGATTTCTTTTTTTCCAAGAATGAAACTTGATTTTGTTTATGAACTTTATCATGATTCCTTTGTTGATTTGGTATTGTAGATGGAAATATATAAATACAAGAGAAATACAAAATAAAGAAGTTTGTTTTTATCGAGATAATTTCTGTAGGTAATTATTGTAAGATGTAAATGTCCACTCCTATACAGGTGGTATCCCTTTCTGCTTGATTCTTAACCTTTATCTGTTATTGAATATACTGCTCCTTTTTGCTAAGGCGACATGACTATAGATAATTGAGAGTTGCTTGATTTTTAAATTTTTTTACTATTGACATATAGTGCTACTTTTTGCTAAGGCAACTCGACTATAAATATTCAAAGTTATGAATTGTAAGGTTAACTGCCTTGGACTATGAAATCATTTCTCGTAAAATAATGCTTTAAATGATTTTAATATCTTAACTATCATATCATAAAAGAGATTCAAAGGCTCATCACAATGTTTCATGTTCTGCACTTCTTTTTTTACACCTCTGCCAATGCTTGTTGTGATTCTGTTGTTTCATTGTTTGAAAAAGAGAACAGTTCCCTTGGAGACAGTTTGCTGCTAATTTCAAATGTTGTAAATTTTTTTGCATGATGGTTAAACCACACGTAGAGCAATCATAAGAAACATTTAGTGTTGCCAAAAGGAAAATACATTTATTTCAACAGAGCTCTGAAGACTACACAAGAGAATGTCAATATTGGTCATATTTATCATCAAGAACTTGTCGAGCAATGTGTAAAGGACATTGTTGATAGTGGTGCTGAATTTGAGGTAATCAATTTTTTGTTGTGATAGTTAATTTGTCTCAATGTTTTGTCATAAATTTTCACGCTTAAAATGTTCTTTTTGAAAAAACAATTATTTCTTGCATTCTTCATACTTTTGAATGTTGTATATTTTTTTGCATGATGAAACCACACGCAGAGCAACTCTATAAAAGTAGCACGACGAAAGGGACAAGTCCTTATAAAAAGAGATATGAAAGATGCACTGAGTGATCTCAATATTGATAGCGATCATATTGTTGAACTCGAGAATAATGTGCAATATATTCATAATGGTACTAGTGAACTCGAGGTGAGTGCAATAATTATATTCTAAGTATTAGAATATAATTCTTGTTTTAACATTTTTCATATCTTGTTTTAACATTTTTCATATCTCAAGATAATGTGTATTTCTTTTTGTTTTTGCAGAAATGTATTGATAATAAACTCCAAGAAGGCGACAAAGTAAAGTTGTTGGATCCGTATGATGATGCTACTGTGGGCATCAGACAGATTCACGCATTATCTATTATACATGGAGTGAAATTGAGTGGATCAGGAGATGCAAATGTAAATGTTATAAAGGTCACAAGTAACATACCCTTTCTATATGAAGACAAAATAAATGTTTGTCCGTTTGAAAGAGAAGGAAGGAAGCTTCGCACAATGACCTTTGAAATATTTGAAAAAAATGACAGAGATGATTTTTATCACAGCTTTAGACAACTTAGCCCACTTATTTTATGTAGTTGTTTGAATGTATGTTCAAGGATATTTTATATTATGGTGTATTTGTAGACTTGGAAACTCTCAGTGACAGTTGTTTGAATGAATGCATGTTCATGGATTTTTTTATATTATGGTGTATTTTCAAACTTAGAAACTCTCAAACTACTTTGACATTTTTGATTATATATATATATATATATATATATATATATGATCATCTTGCAGTTCACAATATTATGTGTTAATTTGATTTTCTGTTTATGCAATAGTTTGAATGTATGTTAATGTTCATGGATCTTTTATTATGATGGATGTTTTATTATGGTGTATTTGTGGACTTTGATATTTTTTAATATATATATGTGTGTGTGTTCATCTTGCAGTTCATCTAAATTGCAATATTATATGTTTTAATTTGATTTTCTTTACATTTAGTAGTTCGAATGTACATTGTTCATGGATATTATATTATGGTGTCTTTTCATATTTGGAATCTCTCAATCATAGCACTGTACTACTTTTAACATTTTTTATTATATATATGGTCATCTTGAAGTTCATTTAAATTGCAATATTATATGTTTTAATTTGATTTTAGGTCAGATTACTTTAGTTTTATTTATCGTGATCATGTTAGAATCAATCTTTTATCTTTTATTTTATGTTTTAATTTAAGTTTAATACTAAGTTATTTAATGTTTTAATTTAAGTTCAATACTAAGTTATTTAATGTTTTAATTTAATTTTAGTACTATGTTTATTTATGCATTACACAATTAATTTATGGTAAATAATAAATTATTCATATCATTGTATAATTGGACATTTACTACTAAACTTGTAGTAAATATGATGATTATGCAACTAATAAACATTATATCAATACACTACCAATTTACATAAACCAGTGAATAAAAATGACTAAATATACTACTAGTTGACGACAATAACTGATACAAATGACTAAATTTACTACTTGTTGATGACAATAAATGACTACCACAAAAAAACAAATGACCAATTAATGACAATCAATGACTAAATATACTACCAATGGATGAAAATTAGAGAATAAAAATGACTACATATACTACTAGTTGACGGAAAATGATGATTACAATGACTAAATATACTACCAGTTGATGGAAATAAATGATACAAATGATTAACTTTACTACTTGTTGAAGACAATAATGGACTACCACGACCAAATAAATGACCAGTGAACAACAATTAATGACTAAAACAATGACTAAAGTCACTACCAAAATGATCAACCAAAACAACCAATAAATAACTAAATTTTTTTAGTCATATATTTGGTCGCATTATATATGTCCGACAATATACTACTACTAGTCATGTGACTAAACTTAGTCATTTATATGCAATTTTGAGTCATTTGTTTATTCATAAATTTGTCGAAGATTTATCATTTGACTAAAAAATGTATTGCTATTAATATACCCATAATGTGATATCAATTCATCTATAAAAATGGACGAAGAGATAATTTTTTTTCTTTTTTTCTTTAACAAATCCATTGATACCAAACAAATTGATCATTTTCTAAATACAAGGATTCAATAGGTACCTTTTGTAAACTTGACACTTGGTGTAGATCAAAGTATTGCTCCATTTGGAATATCCATGTTATAGGGTCTTTACCATCAAACTTTATCATATCAATCTTCGGAATGAAGTAGTTCCTTAATGCCGACTTGAAGACTTAATGATGTGGATCCTAGAGTAGTGAATGATCATGATTTTAAGATTCATAATTTGTGCTCTCCAAAAGTGACACAATACTCCCCATATATGATTGAGTCTCAACAACCTTGTTGTTTTTATTTTCATGATTTCTATCCATCTTGTTATCTCCTTTAGGGAATATTTCATCTAGGGTGTTTAAGAACACGCCATACATGGAATTTTTCAATTCTTCCATCTTCTTTTCCATATGTTCCTGATTTTCATTCATCCTTCTTTCCATATGCTCCCAATTTTGATTCATCCTCTTTTTCATATGTTATTGATTTTCATTCATTTCCTTTTTAGTGTATTCCTGAGAATGTGATAAATCCACTTGTTTCAACATACTAGAACTCATTTCATCAACTTGTTCTTTAATTGGGTTAGCCTGTTTTCTAAGTCTTCAATTTCTTCGGATTCTATGTTTGAGTTTTTATGAAGAGTACCAATATTGTTTCTGGTAGAACCCTTTTCTACATGAGAAAATAATAATTATCCTTTTTCCCCCTCTTTATCACAAAATTTGAATCACTAAAAATAGATCTTCCGATAAAAAATTATGCTAATTGTAAGTTGCATACCTTTCAAACCCTTAATTTGGAGTATGTTTAGATGGATGACATTTGAATTGATATATCTCTGAACTTTGAATCCTTCTGAGTCTAAAATTTCATCATGTAGTATTCTGATATAATTTCTTAAGCTCTTGAAAATTTCATAGTACGGACCTTCACCGATAAAAATTTATAGCGCAAATACCAAAATGACTTGTTTAAGACTAATTTCAAGATTAGAAAAAATCCCCAACTTCCACAAGATATATCTCGCAATTTAGAATGATTCAAGTTCTAAATTTTTTTCCATAGGAAATTCATTATGTCTCCTTAGGATTATTGATTTGGATTGGATCATTATATTGTTTTTCATCTATCTCGATCCTTTCACAGTGGAAAGAATTGGAGGATTCAACTTGCAAGGCCATTTTAGTGGCAGGTCCCAATTTGGAAAATTGGGGTCCAGAATCTTCCATATATATTTTGAGGAATTAAATGATGTTTTTTGGGGTTTCGGTGTTCAAAAATTGTGCACACCCCATTGATAGCATTCTACACTCTGAGACCTTTCCAACGGTGCATACCGTGCGTCATTCAGAGTTCATATGCAAAAGTTATGCCTCCCAGAAGTTAACCTACCGTGTTGACCACCATGGTACGAGAGGATGCCATGCCAGCCCCCATTACTCACGCATATGGGGATAACCACACATATAATCTTAAGAATATTCTCGAAGGTCCAAAACCCTATCAAAATTGAGGGTTGAGGAAGTAAAACACCTACCCCTAGATGGCTATTGAGCTATGTTAAATACCGAGCCACTAAGAGGAGAAGGGGTTCCATTATTTTGCATTGTATCATGTTCCATAGCTGAGAAAAACATATGAGAGTGGTATTTTGTGAGCATAACAGAGGAGGAGAGATTCTATAGCAACCATACAGGCTAGACGACAAAGACAACTCCATAGAGAGGGCCTGTTTCTTTGTACTTGCATAATTTCTATACCAGAGAAAAGAGAGAAGAGAAACCTCACCTTCTAGCTGGGTTTTCTCCCATATTAGGTTTCCTAGGTCATACATTGTGTTTATTTGTGGATGGTGTGATTGTATTTTATTGTTCTCTATTTTTTGCATTTTATCTATTTCATGCATAAGCAAAAAAATCAATAACTAAATGTTATCCTCGTTTTTGGTTAT
>ML782055.1:402433-415735 GCA_009831015.1 Picea engelmannii | reverse complement strand
TCCCTATTCAATATGGAAGAGAAAATGGACATAAATCCATACCAATATGATATCGATGCATTAAAAATGAATCATTGGTTGCAACAACTAGAAGTTTATTTTAACGTTCACCATATAGATGAAGAAAAAAATATTTCATTTGCTAGATTGAAGTTAGAGGGCCATGCTTTAACCTGGTGGGAAAGTCAGATGAAAACACTTAGGTTGGAGGGTGATCTTCCAGTAACTAGGTGGGAGGACTTCAAAACCCTCATCAAGTCCCAATTCTACCCTATTGGGTGTGTAGAGAACCAATGGATCCAATGAAATTACTTCAGGCATAGGCATGGGTAGAGTGTATAGGAGTACACCACTGAGTTCAGAAATATGGCCATCATGATGAGTATCTCTCCTAAGAACTTAGATGTAATCCTAAAGTATATGGGGGGTTTACACAATCATATACAAAATAAAGAGATTATCTTCAAGCCTAGGACAATGGATGAGGTGTGTGTACAAGAACAATACTTGGAAAACATAGGCCAAAAGAAAGGGTAGCCAAGTGGTTCGAAGTAGAAAGAGCACCGAGAAGCTTCTGAGGAGGTGTAGAAGAAGTGGAAAGGGGGAAAATATAAGAAGACATCAACCAATGAAAATCAGAGTAAATATCCCAACAACCATTGTAATCAATGCAACATTGATGGCCACATCGAGGAAAAATGTTGGAAACTACATCCAGAGTTGAATCCGAAGAATCACAAGAAGGACAGAAAGAAAAAAAAACTTCTAGCCACAAATTCAAGCAATCATGTTGAAAGTAGCTCGTATGTGGATGAAAATATTTTCTGCACATATGTGTAGAAGGAGGTGAATCTGATCAACCTTCATCATTGGGAAGTGAAGGAGATGACCAAGCTCTTCCACATCAAGATTTAGGTCAAGAAGACCAAGACAAATGCTCTATTCGACTTTGGTTCACATGATAATATCATAGCAACAGATCTGGTCAACAAGATTGGATTGAAGGTTCATGATCATCTTAGCCCCTATCCATTGGGTTGAGTAAACAAGGATGGAGGGATAAAGGTAATGAAACAGTGTATGATTAAATTTGTTGTAAGTGTTGATTTTATTGATGAAGTGGAATTATATGTAGTACCCCTTGATGTGTGTGGAGTAGTGTTTGGAATCCCCTACATGTATATGAGGGATGCGATCTTCATGCAGAGAGACAACCAATACCGACTGATCAAGGATGGGAAGTACTACATCATTAACACACATAAAGGAAAGTCCAAGATCTCATTGCTAAGTGCCAACCAAGCCAGGAAGTTGATTAGTTCTAGTAAGAAATATGTTTTGCTTTTCTTAAGAGAAAATTAGTCTGATGATGAGTCAATGGGAGTGAAGGCATCCTTGGAGGGGTGTACTAAACATCATAAACATGAGTTGGGTGATTTTCTATAGGAATATAGAGGAGTGTTCAAGGAGCCTAAAGGGATACCACCCAAGAGGGATGTGGAACATGAAATACAATTATTTTCAGACTCCCCATTGCCAAATATTGGGATGTATAGATAGTTCATTCTAGAAGCGAATGAAATGAAGAATTAGTTTCAAAAGTTGTTGGAGCAGGGTGTGATTCGACCAAGTACCTCACCTTGTGGGTCACCCATCATAATTGTGCCTAAGAATGATGGGACTTGGAGAATGTGTATCGATTACAAGGCATTGAACAATATTACACTAAAGAATATGTAGCCTCTTGTTGACGCTTGAATCCATTAGGACCGAAATGACAACCTCACGAGGATTCAAATCCTCGTGCATTTTTATAGAGGTGGTACTCCTTTATCCGAGATTTATAAAATGTGGGACTTTTAAAGAAGTCCATCAAAGGAAAGTAAAATAGATATAACAGAAAACGAAAAATATTTTTATTTTTCTTTTAAAAAGAGAGTTCCTAAGAATGGACCAGGAAACACACACATTCATACAATTAAAGCAAATAAACATAACTTCCTCACATCCATCATAGTAGGGATAAATATTTCTGATCACATAAAAACTAAAAGAAAATGACCCACATGTATAAGAGAACTTTGACAGAGTAGTACATGGGCAACTCAAATGGAGATAACGATAGATCAACCTCAAATACTTTATATTTAGAAAAAAACTGGGTTACAAAGTACAGTCGAGATTGTTCCCAAAATATCTCTCTTGGAATTTCTAAGAAATATATAGTTCAATACATATTCTTTGAAATTAAAATGCATTTGTCATAATGATTGGGATTGGGGCTCCTACAGACCATAAAGAAAATATGTATAAGAATGAAGTTTGTAGAAATAAAAAAGTGGGTGGAGGAAGGCAACAAGACCTGGTAAGAAGAAAAATGAAATTATCAGTCTTCGGTTAAACCTTTTTATTTAAAGAAGTGGAGTAACTACATGAAGAGCTTGATAAAGACAAAAAGATGTGATCAGTATGAACTTACTATGATGGTATATCATCCTTTGTCACTTGCTCGCTGATGTCCTTTTATGTCTTTCCTTGACGGTTACAGGAACCGTCTCAACCATCCTTTTCCCTTCATTGGTAAGCTTGTCAGAAAACTTTTTAAACCACTCCTCGATGTAGCTCCTCATTGGCGCCACGTTGATTTCATGCCAAATTTTTATATTGAAGAGTTCACCTTCCAAGTCCCTTAGATCAATAGGAATGTTCCGCAAATCTTCTTCAATATATTGATTTTTAATTGAATAATCAACTGGACAATTTTCCACGTCATCTTCACCATACTCAAGAATGCCGTAGAATTTTTCAAATGATAACCCTTTAAAGATCCCAAATTGTTTATCAAATGCTTGCTTGGTTAAGAACAACAAGTTGACTATCAATTTGGGGTCTTGGACCTCATTGGTGCTGCCATCTAGATCTATCTCAATTAGCTTCTTGAATAATTCTTCTCTCCTGGTTATGGCGTGGTTGCATGCTTGAACAATAATATTTAGGGTTTTAACCTTTTCCTTCCAGCATGTGTTCAGTTGTTTTATCCGGTTCGGAGAAGGGAGATCCTCCTCGATCCTTTCGCTGATTAATGACCATCCTTTCAAACCTATATGGTAAGTTATTATCATTAAAAGCATATTAATGTGCATTGGTAAGGGCACGGGGGTGGCGGGGACAAATGAGAGAAATATGTGATTTGAGACTTTGTGAACCCGGGAACCCGCGAGTCCGTGATGGTATGAGGTGAAAAATTGGGTAAGTATGGAATGGCACGACGGTTGGATGGAATCATGTAGGTGAAATGAAACTTTGGAAGTTCGAGGAGTCTGAGGATCAAAAGGTAGATCACATAATTTTTTGGTGCAATGTTTCTATCATAGAACACAGGAGGATGAAAGCTCGATCTCATCAACCTGAGAACCCGTGATCATAGAATAAAATAAGTATGGGACAACATGACATCTGGTCAGATTCGTGATGTGAAGTTATAGACAAAGATGAGAAACTGTAAGTCCACCAACTCGAGAACCCACGGTTTAAAAATGCGACTAAGTGTAGAAATAGAAAGGGATAGTAAGAGGGAAAAAAGAAAAGGGAAAAACATGTAAGTGTAGAAGAAGGAAAAGAAAGGGAGAAAATAATTCAGGAGAATAGAAAAGGGGAGGGAAATTTCGAAAGCAGGAAATAACCTCAACACCTCTTCCAAGGATTGATGATCTGTTGGACCAACTTCAACATGCCAAGTAATTCACTAAGCTCGATTTGAAATCAGGATATCACCAAGTACAAGTCAAAGAAGAAGATATCTGAAAGACTGCCTTCAAGACAAGGCAAGGTTTGTATGACTGATTGGTTATGCCATTTGGTTTATGCAACACACCAGATACATTTATGAGACTAATGAATGATGTTTTATGCCCTTATCTAGATTCACTTGTTATTTTTTATTTGGATGATATACTGGTTTATAGGGCTACCTGGGAGGAGCACATATCACATCTTATGCAGGTGTTAGACACTTTGAAAAAGCACCATCTGTTGGCCAATCTCAAGAAATGTGTTATGAACATAAAAATACATATAAATAGGTAATAATTAATAATACAAATAACTAATGATTAATAATTAATTATGAAGAGACATGACATAGGAAATGTCATGTATCTTATGAAAGGGCACCCTTGTGTGGGTATATATATACAAGCCTTCATCCTCATTGTAATATCATCTCATTCATATCATATTCCTATACATTATTATTAAATATATTTACTATCCTTAAATGGATTATTGCTTACTGTCCTATTTATACTGGATATTTACACAGTGAACCAACTTGATTCAACACAGTGGTATCAGAGCTTCGGTTTTCTGACCCTGACCATTGGCCATACAGACTTGTAGTCACACAATTTTTTTTCTAGAGTTTCTTTGATTTAGTCAGGTCATTGGCCACATCAATTTTGGGAGTTTCTCCGATTCAGAGGTTTATGATGAAAAAATTGGACCTTGGCCACATCAATTTTGGGAGTTTCTCCGATTTAGAGGTCTATGACAAAAAACTTGGACCTTGGCCATTTATAGTTAGAAATTTGAGTAAAAAAAAGATAAATCATTCCGCTGCAAATTGGAAGAACATCGCAATTCAGGAAAGTTAAATTATTGAAAAATTATCAAAGAGAGAATATTTCGATCCTTATACTATAAGGAGAAATACATAATAAAATTGTTCACAATCACACAGTAAAAGCCACCAAATTACCATAAGTCTGTAGAGATATCAACAATAATAGTCATAGTGTCTTTGTGGGAATAAGCAAGAGAGTTGTCGTACCGTACAGTTTCATCAACATAAAAAAAATGAAAGTTGTAATTCAGTATCCATCGATCAAAGTTGTGAAGGATATAGTTCGGAATTAATAATTTTGTATAAGGTGCCAATTATTTTCATTCGTTCGTACATCCATTGTTAGATATTTCTTTTGTCCATATATTGTTCATCGTGCAATCATCACATGTTTTAATTGAAGAACTGTATTGGTGTCCATAAGTCCTCTGTACCACAGTCACTGCCCGTCCTGTCCGCCTTAATCATCATATTCCGTCCGTACCGGGTGTGAATATTTCCCATGGGAAGAGCGTGCCTTGGAGAATCACACCCCTTCATCGTATCATCCTGTTCGTACAAAATAATCCATGCTCGTGTCTTATAATTAATCAAAGGTCAAGAAATAAAAAAAATCTATTTAATACAAGGTCTTATTTTTTTACAAGGAGTCCCCATGATCTTGAAAACCAACTAAAAATCCTCAAGGATTTTTTCTCCAATATGGGTATCACTGTTAATACTGATAAGACTAAGGTCATGATTATTAAATCCGATAAGATCCCTTATGATACCTTTGTATATGACAACAACAACTTGGAGGAAGTGAATTCATACAAATATCTTGGAATTGATATTCACCACAAGCTCAATTGGAATTATAGCATTGAGAAAAGGATTATTGGGGCCTGGAAAGCTTATTATGGGCTTGAAAACAATTGTAAATCAGCTGAACTTTGGAGTTGGGATAAGAAGAAACTCCTCTTTGAGACTCTTGTTACACCTGTTATTCTTTATGGATGTGAAGTCTAGGGCTGTAATATCTCTCGTGAATCCTGGAGAAAGATAGAGCAAATACAAAAGAATTTTATAACCTATAATCTCAAAATTAAAGGAAATACGCCCTATCCCATCCTCCTCATAGAAACTAGCCTCTCCCCTATTGAGAGCATGGCTATGACTAGATACCTAATGTATAAGAACAAGTTAAACAACATGGAAGACAAGAGGCTACCTAAAATTGCTTCCAAATCAAGTCATAACCACCATCGAAGCGAGGATGGCATAAAGATGCCCGATCTTGGCTAAACTATTGGGGAATCATGGAAGAAACCATTTTGCAGAATAAAGATACTATTAAAAAAAACGTCAAATCAAAATTTAAGGAAAAAATGTGGCATGATAAAGAGTTAGAGGAAAAAATAAAATAAAGGTATTATAAAGATGTAATCAACCCTAATCTAGAAGATCAAAATTATCTATCTGTTTTGCCAAGTGTAAAGAAAAAAATAAGCATTGCTAAGATAAGAACAAATTCTCACGAGCTCCATAGTAAAACTGGGTGTTGGTCAATTCCTAAAATGCCATGGGATGAAAGAGTGTGTCACCTTTGTGACACTATGAAGGTTGAAGATGAAAAGCACTTTCTCTTAGATTGTCCAACCTATACCCATATTAGATGTCATTTTCAAATTATTGATCACACTACCAACCTTCCTAACCTGTTAACTCAACAAAAGTATGGTGATCTTGGAAAGCTTCTCTTAATGCTTTTCGAGCACAGAAACAAAATTCTAAAGAATCACAAGTAATCGCTTACCCTCTGAAGGTCCGATAGACCAATTAGGTCTTAGTGGACGTTAATCATCATCATCATCATCATCATCATCATCATTACAATATTTAAAAGTATAATAAAAAAAATATATAATTGTTATAGATTGTCTGCATTCTTTATAGCTAATTGGTGAGATCAAGAAGAGCGTCACGTTGTATTTTGAATTCCATTTTCACATTCCAAGTTTATGGGATAAGATAAAATATAAGATTCATATAACTTTGGATAAATAAACGTCCTTTAAATCTTGTATCTTTCTCAAAATAAATGTATTTTTATTTTGTTTTTTTAAATGTTGTAGATTAAGTAAACCAGTATAAAAAATGCAAAATTAAGATATTATCTTTCTAAATCTTTAATCTTAAAAATTTAAAGAATAATTATATAAAAAAGTTATAAAATTTTAATAAAACTTTATAAAAAAAATTTAAATTTTTCTTTCAAATTAGTAATATCTACAAAATTATTGTTATTTTATATTAATTAACACTTTAATAAAAAATAATAAACAAACATATTATTTTTCCATTTATTTTATATTTTTCAAAAGTATTAGAGTGTACATCATTGAAAACACAAATATATTTGCCCTAGTGGAAGAGGCTTTCTAGCTTTCATTTGTTTCCATACATCATAAATAGCATTCGAATCTACCTCATTTAGAGCATGAGGTGCACTGAAAGAACTAAGAGAGATAAACATTAACATATTCATTGTTTCCAATGAAAATATTGATCTATCATCATTGCAACATAAGCCTTATTTTTCATGTCAAACAAGCCTCTCCCCCATTGAGAGCATGGCTATGACTAGATACCTAATGTATAAGAACAAGTTAAACAACATGGAAGACAAGAGGCTACCTAAATTGCTTCAAAATCAATTCATAACCACCATCGACTCAAGCGAGGATGGCATAAAGACGTCCAATCTTGGCTAAACTATTGGGGAATCATGGAAGAAACCATTTTGCAGAAAAAAGATACTATTAAAAAAACATCAAAACAAAATTTAAAGAGAAAATGTGGTGTGATAAAGAGTTAGAGGAAAAAATAAAATTAAGGTATTATAAAGATGTAATCAACCCTAATCTAGAAGATCAAAATTATCTATCTATTTTGCCAAGTGTAAAGAAAAAAATAAGCATTGCTAAGATAAGAACAAATTCTCACGAGCTCCATAGTGAAATTGGGAGTTGGTCAATTCTTAAAACACCATGGGATGAAAGAGCGCGTCACCTTTGTGACACTAAGAAGGTTGAATATGAAAAGAACTTTCTCTTAGATTGTCTAGCCTATACCCATATTAGATCTCATTTTCAAAATATTTATCACACTACCAACCTTCCTAACATCTTAACTCAACAAAAGTATGGTGATCTTGGAAAGCTTCTCTTAATGTTTTTTGAGCACAGAAACAAAATTCTAAAGAATCACAAGTAATCACTTACCCTTTTAAGGTCCGATAGACCAATTCAGTCTTAGTAGACGTTAATAATCATCATCATCAATTAAAAAACTAAGTCGTTCCAAAATTCAATTCAATTCGAAGTTATTAAAAAGGTGCCATAGTCAAGTAACAAGTAAACATAAAATACTTTTATAAAGTATAATCTTGACCAAGTGAATAAAACTAAATATAAAGTACTTTTATAAAGCATAAAAAGGTATTAAAAAAAATCATTGGAGGATATAGTAATAAAGAGAAAATTGAAGGTACTCATTCATAAAGTGAAAGGAGTATAAAGAAAAAATTATATATATATATATTATAAAAAGTATTTAAAAATTATTAATAGATATTAAAGAAGAATTATACAAGGTGAAAACCAAGAAGAGTATAGAAATAAAAGTTTTGAAGTAAAAAATAAGTTTATTACTTTTCATTAAGATAGAGGGATAATTCAAAAGTAAAAGAAGGTTACTCAAGATATTAATTATCATAAAATATCGATGAAAGGCAAATAAAATGACGAAAGGAAGATTTACGTATGAAGGTTGTCCAATCGTATGTTACATTTTTTCTACATTAAAATGGAGTATGCAAGGAAGAGAGGTTAACATCATTATCAACTTAGACTATAATGAAAATTACATTAATGTTGATTTGGAAAATCAATTATTAATTCCAAAGCAGAATATAATTGAAAAGAAGGATATTTTTCAAATTAAGGAGTTACAAGTGACATTGATGAATATCAATATATATCTCAATTCTATGTTACAACTATGTATCAAGAAGAAGTTGACATTGTCATTGGGTTACCCTGGTTTAAAAGTCTAGGTACCTTCATAGTAAACATGGAGAAAAAGTTTGTGACATTCCCCTATAAGGAGAATATGATAACATTACAGGACACTACCTCAGAGCCAGATTTCGTAAAACCAGAAGAATTTAACGATATCTCAGAAATAATACATCAAGAAAATAAACAAGCAATGCAAAGGATGCAAAAATAATTTGACGAAGTTATTGCAGAAAAAATGAAGAAATTTCTCTCTTAAAAGACCACAATAAAAAACTACTTACACAGATCAAGAAGCCAAGAAAAAAAACAACGTGATTCGAAGTTGGAACAAGGAAAGGAGATCCTCTCGAAAAGGAATTGAAGAAGAACCTCTCAGAGAAAAAGGAAGAAAATTCTTGTTTAAAGAACCTTAATTAGGAGCTACTAGAACAAATCATAAAGTTGAAAGAAGAGCAACTTGAAAATCCAGACATTAAAGATATCAACAAATCAGGTAATGAAGAAAGTACTGCTCAAGAAACTGGAAAATCAACTAAAAAAAAGATAACGTCGAATGTCGAAGTACAAATGATGGAAGCTCCAAATATACTTACTAATCAAAATTCAACCATTAACAAAGCAACATCGACACGTGAAGAAACTCATATATTGAAGTTAAAAGAAGAAAATGCTACAAGTATGATAAGAAAAAGTAATATTATAAGAAATACCTATCGACATCCAAATCATAAAATAAAATATATTAACTGGTCAGAATATCAATATTATTCAAGACGAGAACCCTATAAACACCCAGTTTCACAGAAGATCGAATTAGTGTGGGCCGACTCTTTTACAATTCGACAGTTCTGCTTAGCGATTAGAACATCCCATCAACTTAGGTCCTCAACAATCACTAGTTCAAGAATGAAGAATCATGACAAAATATTACAAGCTAGAACAAGAGATAAGTCTTCCATAAGTATGCTTTGAGGACAAAACATTTTTAAGGGGAAGGCAATGCTATGAACATAAAAATACATATAAATAGGCAATAATTAATAATATAAATAAATAATGATTAATAATTAATTATGAAGAGACACGACATATGGAAGGTCATGTCTCTTATGAAAGGGAACTCCTGTGTGGGTATATATATACAAGCCCTCGTCCTCATTGTAATATCATCTCATTCATATCATATTCTTATACATTATTATTAAATAGATTTACTATCCTTAAATGGATTACTGCGTAGTGTCCTATTTATACTGGATATTTACATAGTGAACCAACTTGGTTCACCACAAAATGCAAGTTTGCTCAGTAGTATTTGATGTATTTGGGGTATGTGATCGGTGGAGGGGAGTTCAAGATAGATCCCAGAAAGATGGAGGCCATCATGAAATGGCCAGTTCCTACAAATGTCATTGAAGTCTGGAGTTTTGTTGGGGCAGGACAATACTTTTGGAAGTTCATAGCTTCATTTTTAAGTGATAGATGCACCATTCCACACCATAACAACCAATGGTAAGATTTTTCATTGGGGGAAGAATCAACAAAAGGCCTTTGATGAGATGAAAATAAATATTAGTCAAGAACCAGTGCTCGCACTACCAAACTTACAGAATCCCTTCGAAGTGGAGATAGATGCAAGTGGGTATGCCATGGGAGTAGTACCTATGTGGGGAGGAAGGTCCGTATGCTATCATTCTGAAGTATCTCATGGGGATGTTCTCAACTACCCTATCTACAACAAGGTGCTCTATGTGTTGGTACAAGCTGTCAAAAAGTGGAAGCACTATCTGATGGGAAAGGAGACCATCATCCACACAGATCACCAACCACTACAATATTTGCAGGCCCAGAGTAAGCTAAAACAAACCAATAATTACAAGTGGATAGGGTTTTTACAACAATTTTATCATCATCAAGTATAAGAAGGGTAGAACAAATAAGTTGTAAGACATGCTTTCACGACCACCCACATCCAAGATTACAACTTTGGGAATTCTGATGCACATGGAGCCTTTTACCCATGATGCATACAAAGAGGCATACACAAAAAATGAGGACTTCAAGGAGGTTTTTTAGCAGCTACAAGGACAAATACATATAGAATAAGGTGATGGAAAGGTTGACTATCATTTCTAGAATGGTTTACTCTATAATCTCAACAAGATCTATGTTCCTAAAGGTGAACGATTGCAACTTATTAAAGAGGCTCACACCTCCAAGGTTGCGGGACATTTTGGTGTTGGGAAGACAGTTTCCAACTTACATAGGTATGTGTATTGGCCCAGAATGCTAGAAGATGTAGCACGATATATTAGAGGATGTGCACTTTGTTGTACCAACAAACCTATCAACATGAAACAAGGTCTATACCATCCCTTACCTGTACCCATTCGACCTTGGGAAAGCATTTCCATGGATTTTGTGGGAGGTTTACCAACCACACGGAAGGGACATGCATATTTATTTTTGGTAATTGACAAGTTCAACAAAATGCCCATTCTCATGCCTTGCAAAAAGATCATCAAGGGACAAAAAGCAACAAACTTGTTCTTTGAATAGGTTTGGGTGCACTTTGGGATACTGAGGAGAATCATCTCAAATAGGGATACCATATTTCTCAGTGCATTCGAGAATATGGACACTAAGTTGAATGGGTCTACAACATTCCATCCACAGATAGATGGGCAGATGGAAGCAATCAACATGAATTTGGTGCAACTCTTGAGGGGTTACAATTAGAAGCATCCGAAGACTTGGGATGGAAATATGATCTATATACAACAATATTATAATAGAGCATTCCAAACTTCTACTGGTAAGTCACCTTTTGAAACTTGCTTTGGATATTTTCCACCTTCACCCTTAGATGTTGTATATGGAAATCAAGGAGGAGTGAGGGAGGACCTCACACGAGATTAATTAAAAGAAGAAAAAATTGTTGAGAAGATTAGGCAAATCCATTTACAAGTACAAGAGACTTTGAAGAAGTCACATGAGAAGTACAGGCTAGACATGACCAACATAGAACAAAGAGAAAATTTAGAGTTGGAGACAGAGTATGGTTACAATTGTATAAGGAAAGGCTACATGGTCCTGGTAAAAAGATCAAGGTTGTACGGTATGGTGCTTTTGAGGTATTGGAAAAGATGGGAGATACTGCCTACATACTCAGTCTACCCCCATACATGCACATTGACTCAGTAGTGAATGTGGATAATCTTAAACTCTATGACCCTTACATGTTGGATCAAGAGGAGGAGTAGATCCTACCTTCCATAGAGGTCTTAGCACCAGATGCTTAGGTAGAGTTGGCAAAGGACACAATTTTGCATAAGCAATCCATAACTACAAGACAAGGGCAACATGACCTTTGGCATATTGGGTTGAAAGGACAAATTTTAGGCAAAGCAAAGTGGTACTCTAGGGATAAGGTAGAGGAAAAATTTCCTCACCTCATTCAATAAAGATTTTGGGGACCAAAATCCTCCCTAAATGGGGAGGTATGATCCATATTGGATCATTATATTGTTTTTCATATATCTTGATCCTTTCATAGTGGAAAAAATTAGAGGATTCATCTTGCAGAGCCATTTTAGTGGTAGGTCCGAGTTTAGAAAATTGGGGTTTGAAACCTTCCAGATTCATTTTGAGGCATTAAATGACATTTTTTGGGGTTTTGGTGTCTAAATATTGTGCTCACCCCCTTGATGGTATTATACTCTTCGAGACCTTTCCAATGATGCATACCGCACACCAATCAAAATTCGTATGCAAAAGTTATGCTTCCCACAAGTTGACCTATCGTGTTGAACACTATGGTATGAGAGGATGCCACATCAACCCCCATTACTCACGCATACAGGGCTAGTTATGTATGCAATTTCAAGAAGATTCTGGAAGGTCCAAAACTCTGTCACAACTGAGGGTTGAGGAAGTAAAAAACCTACCCCTAGATGGCTATCGGGCTATGTTAAATACCAGGCCATTAGAAGGAGAAGGGGTTCCAATATTTTGCATTCTATATTGTTCCATAGCTGAGCAAAAAACATGATATTAGTATTTTGTGAGAATAACAAAGGAGGAGAGATTTTGTAGCAGCCATACATCCCATAGGTCAAAGGAGACTCCATAGAGAGGGCCTATTTCTTTGTACTTACATCATTTCTATACCAGAGAAAAGAGAGTAGAGTAGCCTCACTCTCTAGCTCGGTTTTCTCCCGTATTGGGTTTCCCATGTCATATATTGTGTTTATTTTTGGATGGCGTGATTGCAATTTATTGTTCTCTATTTTATGCATTTTATATATTTCATGCATAAGCAGAAAAATCAGTAGCTAAATATTCTGGAAATCTAAAGGAAAAATAACCTTAATAATAAATATTTAAGTTATTTATCAGATATGTTGTGATGAACTATTCTAGTGGAATATCCATAACGATTTACATATCAATTATGAAAATTTTAGAGTTTAAAACTTCACCAAATTTTTTTCATAGAGAAAATAAAAAGATGACTTGTTTGAGACTAATTTCAGGACTAGCCACAAACCCTAACTTCCATAGAATATATATCTGAAAATATCATGACCCAGAACCTGAAATTTGGACCAGATGTAA
>ML782055.1:370016-388462 GCA_009831015.1 Picea engelmannii | reverse complement strand
TTTCTTTAACCTTCTCACAAATTTTGCCTCAATATCATCTAAATCTGAATCAGTATCCTTGTTTGCTTTAAAAGATGCTTCTCTAGTAATGGATTTATCTTTGTTGATTCTCATTTCATATGCAGTTAAAGTTCCTAGGAGTTGATCAATGGATAGAGTTTTAAGATCATTTAGTTCTTCTATTGCAGAGACTTTTGAATTAAATTTATCAAGCAAAGATCTTAAAATCTTCTGAACTAAAATTGATTCTTCAATCTTCTCACCAAGACCCTTCATGGCATTCACAAGTTCTTCAACTCTTAAAAAATACTTGCTAACTGTTTCATCTTCATTCATCTTTAGTTGTTCAAACTTCAACCAAAATGTTTGAAGTTTGGCATCTTTTACTTTCTCATTTCCTTCATAGCTACTAATAAGTTTATCCCACATTTCTTTGGCAGTTTGAGGATGCATCACCTTTACAAACTCAGCTTCTGCAAGTCCATTCAAGATAGCATTCATTCCCTTAGCATTAAAACTAAATTCTATCTTATCATCCTTGGAATCTAGCACAACAGGATTTATGTATCCAGTCTCTACTACATCCCAAACATCAACACCTAAGGCCATTAGGTATGTTCTCATTCTAACCTTCCAGAAGGCAAAATTTGTTCCATCAAACAGATGAGGCTTAGTGGCTGAAGTCCCTTCATGACTTGTCATGTTTAAGCTTACAGATCTACCTTTAGATAAAAGGAACCTGCTCTGATACCAATTGTTGGACAATTGAGAGGGGGGGGGGTGAATCAATTGTTACCGTGCTTAAACAATTATGCTTATTTTAAACTCTTTACAGAGCACTCAATGACAATCACAATAATGTAGAGATGTAATCAATAGAACATTCAACATCAATCACACATATGAATATACAGAGACATATATTTCCTGGGGAAACCCATAAAGGGTAAAAACCTCTTCTTCTTGGTATGATAAGTAATCTTTACATTCTGTACATTATCATACACATGAGCTCCAAATCATTGTGAGACTACAACCTCTGTTTTGCAAGATGCAACTTGCTGAGAGCACCAACTCTCTGTTTTCTCTAGCACCTACTAGAAGGAAGCACCAACTCCTTGATTTCTCTAGCACTCACTAGAAAGAAGCACCAACTCTCTGGTTTCTCTAGCACCCACTAGAAGGAAGAAACAACTCCCTAAGTGTTCCAACACCAACTGGATGGAAGCACCAACTTCCAGTCACACAGGCACCAACCTGTATAACAGAGAACAACAGTTCTCCCTTGCACCACCCTGCCACCCTGGTTTCTCTGGCTGCAACCAGATGAAAGCTCCAAATCCCTGTGTTCAAGCACCCACTTGAACCTCTGAGGACAACAATCCTCCCTAGCACCTCCCAACCACCCTGAAATATCAATCTTTGCTACTGAAACTTATTACAATGATATAATGTTCGTTAATGACTTACCAGTCTCATCACTGTTCTGCTACACTCCCCTGCTCTGTCTGCCTCACTGTCTTCTTGCACACATGCCTTGTGCTTTTTGTTCTTATGCCTTTTATGCTCTGTGCGCCATGTTCATTCAATGCACCATTCCTCTTCTGTGTATTTCAGCTGCTGCACACTACCTCCTTCTACACGCCTGAATCACTCTCAATAAAAACCTCCATCTCTTCTCTATTCTGTGTATTTATACTATATGTGCACATTCTTCGTCCTCCATGCACAATGCCTCTACATGCTCTTCACTGTGCCACAGTTCTCCTCATCGGGTTGTTCACTGCCACTCCACTTTTGCTCTGCTTCGCTCACTCAAGCCTAAAAAAGAAAACTGCATCTCGCTTCTGTCTATTCCTCATCTGTTACTCATCTCTGAGTTTTA
The DNA here is from genome assembly GCA_009831015.1 of Picea engelmannii. Taxonomy (NCBI): domain Eukaryota; kingdom Viridiplantae; phylum Streptophyta; class Pinopsida; order Pinales; family Pinaceae; genus Picea; species Picea engelmannii. Next base: position 386,577 of record ML782055.1, on the reverse strand, counting down.
TCTCACTCCACGCATACTGTTGGTATCACACTACACATACTGTAATTTTCCCTTCTTTACATTTCAACTCATTTTTATTCAGAACAACCAACCACACACAATCGTTGCATGTTTATTTTATGCACTAGAACCCCTTCGGTTACTCCTCAAAACCCTAGAACAATGCTTCAGCAACTAAAATGCCAACCGTCCAAGAACCATGATTCGATTCTGCTAACTGAATCATAACTGAACAATTAATCATGAAGATCAACAATAGCCCTTCGATAAGATGCTCAAATAAACAACACCGTTGGATTAAATCCGCAGGGTCTTGCATTTATTTCACCATTTCACATTTCGGCATTTCGGCATTCCGACATTCCTGTGTTGTGAGGCATCTTGACTCTCCAAGTCACGATCTTCGAAATGGAGATTAGCTTCATGCTAGCTCCTCCCTTGAGCCTTCGTCGATGTGACCATAGGTTATGACCAGGGGCCAATTCTGAACACGTGTTTCACATTTCATGTTTCGGGGAATCTGTGAAGAGTTGTCTCAACTCTCCATGTCCCAAACTCCGAAATGGAGCTTGTCTCTTCGAGCTCTTCTCTACAGTTCTTCGACGATGTGACCACCGGTGGTGACCAAGCGCTTATCCATAAAGCGCTTTCAAAATTTCACATTTTGACATTCCTATGATGAAGGGTCTCGACACTCCAAGTCGCAATCACCGAAATGGAGCTTGGTTGCACTAGCTCCTTCCTCCATCTTTCGCAGATGTGACCATTGGCTATGACCACAGCCTTATTCGAAAACACATTTCGGCGTTTCGGAATTTCTGTGATGAAGTGTTTCGACACTCCAAGTCACGAACCCCAAAATGATTTGAAGGTATTTCGACGTTTCAACATTTCTGTGATGAAGTGTTTCGACACTCCAAGTCACAAACCCTGAAATGATCTGAAGGTATTTCGACGTTTCGCAATTTCGCATTTCGACATTTCACGATTTCGCAATATCGCGAGTTTGAGAGGTTAGGGAAACCCGTTCCTTTTACTTTCCAGTCAACGAAATGACGATCTTTCACCACGTGTCCTATGGACCCAACGGTCTAGATCTTATCATGATTTCAAAACTTCATGGGCCTTCGTTGTGTCTGATCAACAAGATTTCGGCGTTTCAAATTTCACAACTTCGGGACTCCTGTGATGAAGAGTCTCGACTCTTGACTCCTCCAACTCCCGGTATCCGAAACTCTGAAATGGAGTCTTTGTTGATGTGCTTGTTTCGGGATTTCGGTGTTTTTCATTTCACAACTTCGGGACTTCTGTGATGAAGAGTCTCGACTCTTGACTCGTCCAACTCCTGGTATCTGAAACTTCGAAATGGAGTCAGATCAATGGTCCAAAATCTTGATGATTTGACGGTCATCGGGAAATCTAAATGGGATGTAATGATCACTGTTGCTCTTCACTGTTGAACTTGCCATTGCCATGCCATTATCGCTGTGCTGCTGATCGTGATCTTTGCCATCAATGAAAAACATGCATACTCTGTACTATCTCTTCTGATCTTATCGAGCTTTCTCTGTTGCGTCTTCCAAAATACTTCTGGTGCCCGCCTGACACATTCTTCCTGTACTTAAGCCATCGTCGTTGTTGTACTTTCCATCAATGACAAGAATATGTTGCCTATAAAACATGCCAACAATATTTACTTTGGTGATTTTTATCCCTTTTCACTCTCCCATGGAATACTGATTTACTCTTTGTAACTAGATTCTCTAATCAATTTGTTTGTAGTTAAATAAAATATGTAAAATAATATTTACATAAATATTCATCATCATCAATGTTTACGATGATGTAATTTTTAACATAAATCTTTCCCAAAAACTTTCACAACATAAACCATACAAATTAAAATATTTAAATGTTTTTAAATGGAGGAATATTACATCCTCTCCCCCTTGAACTGAACATCGTCATCGTGTTCCAATCTGGGTATCTCATTTATGGAATAGGAATGGATTAGTCTTTCTCATGGATTCTTCCATTTCCCAAGTGGCCTCCTCAGGACTAAAGTGTCTCCACTTCACTTTAACTTGAGCGATGACTCGGTTCCGCAACACAATTTCCTTATTGTTGAGAATGCATAGTGGTTCCACGTGGAACTTGCCTTCTAGTTCCACTTGAATCACATTCCAACTTACAATATGAGTTACATCATGTACATACCTTTTCAACAAGGAAACATGAAACACATTGTGAACTTTTAAATTGGATGGTACTGCAAGTTGACATGCCACTGACCCCACTTTGGAAAGCACTTCAAATGGCCTACAATACCGTGGTGACAACTTGGTATCCTTTCCCAATTTGAATGAAATATTTCTAGGCTTGATTTTTAGATAAACATGATATCCTACATTGAATTATATATGCGTTCTTTTCAAATATGAAAAACTCTTTTGTCTGTCATGTGCACTTTTCAAATTCTGTTTTGCTTTCTGGATGATTGTTTCCATTTCTTTCAACATATATGGACCCAAATTAATTTTGTCAATTGGGTTGTCCCAACTAGCAGGTGTCCTACACTTCCTGCCATGCATCACCTCAAAGGGAATCATCTTTAATGACGTCTAATAACCGTTATTATATGCAAACTCAACCAGATGAAGGTAGTCTTCCCACTTTGTGGGGAAATCCATCACATACATCTACAACATTTCCTCAACAATTTGGTTAGTCCTTTTGGTCTGATCGTCAGTTTGAGGGTGATATGCAGTACTAAAATTCAATTGAGTGTCCAAAATGATAAACAAAGTCTTCTAGAAATTCGAAGTGAACTTCGCATCCTTGTCTAAAATGATAGTTTTGGGTAAACCATGCATTCTAAATATTTTCTTCATAAATATTTCCGCAATATTTATAGCTTTGTGAGTTGATTTTATTGGGATACAATGTGCAATTTTAGTGAGTGTTTCTACTACTACCATTATAGAATCATTTTGTTTCTTATTTGTAGGCAGACTTGTAATGAAATCCATGCTAATTACTTCCCATTTCCACTCAGGAATGGATATTAGCTGCAACAATCCAGTTGGGTGATGGTGCTCAAGTTTAACCTGCTGACACTCAAGGCACCTAACAAGATATTCAACTACCTCTGTTTTCATTCCATGCCAAAAGTATTCTTTTTTTAAAGTTGTTACAGTCTTTTGGTAGCCTGAGTGACCTGGATAAGGTTTCTTATGTACTTCAACTAGTATCAGATTCTTCAATTCTGTGTTGTCTGGAACATAAATTCTGCCTTTGTACTGTATTAGACCTTCTTGATTGCAACTGAATTTTGGTTCTTCCTCATCTGAATTATTATTCTGAAATATTTCTTGTAATTTCCTATAAATTTCATCATTTTCTGCTATTGTTTTAATTCTTTGCTTTAGATCAGTTTGTAAATTACTGTTGAAAATTGCATGTAGTTTTCTTCTGAGTGCATCTACTATCTTGTTTTCTTTCCTTTAATATGTTTTTATCTCAAAGTCATACTCACTTAGGAAAGCTAATCTTCTTGCTTGTCTTGCATTTAAGTTCGACTGATCAAAAATATACTTAAGGTTGATATTATCCGTTTTTAATAGAAATATTCTACCCAACAAGTAATGTTGCCACATTCTTAAAGCACACACAATAATAGTTAATTATAAATCATGTGTTGCATAGTTATTTTCATGAGGTTTCAACTTTCGTGATTCATAAGAAATCACATGGTCATCTTATAACAGTACACCTCCTAGTCCTTCTAATGAGGCATTAGTACACACCACAAAGTCCTTATGCGTGTCTGCTATCTTCAAGATATGTGTTGTTGTTAGTAATTGTTTCAAACTTTCAAAACTTTCTTGACACTTTTCTGTCTATTTAAATTTTATTCCCTTTTTCTGTAAATAGGTTATTGGATAGGAAAGTTTTGAAAACCCCTCAATGAACCTATGATAATACCCATGTGATGCCCATGATAGATCATATATCCGTCACATTCTTTGGAACTGGTCAGTCTAGGATGGCCTTGACCTTTTCCGGATCGACTAAAATCCATTCTCTTGAAATTACATGTCCCAAACACTGTACTTTATCCTGATAAAATTCACATTTACTGAACTTTGCATATAGTTGATGCTCCCTAAGTGTTTGAAAAACCATTCCCAGGTGTTCTTCATGTTCCTATTTGGTTTTCGAATAGATCAATATATCATCTATGAACACAATTAAAAACTTGTATAGATATTTTCTCAACACAATGTTCATTAAACACATAAATGTAGCAGGTGCATTTTTTAAACCAAAATGCACTACTACAAACTCATAGTGTCCATATCTGGTTCGAAAAGAAGTTTTATGAATGTATTCTTCTTTAATCCTAATATGATGGTATCCTAACCGTAAGTCTATCTTTGAAAAGATCTTAGCTCCCTCGACTTGATCAAACAAGTCATCAATGCGAGGTAAAGTATACTTGTTCTTAATTGTCATCTTATTAAGTTTTCAGTAATCAATGCACAATATGAAAGTTCCATTTTATTTTTTCACAAACAAAACTGGTGCTCCCCATGGAGACACACTTGGTCTGATATACTGCTTATCCACTAGTTCTTGAAGTTTCATCTTAAGTTCAGTCAATTCTGGGGTGCTCACTTTGTAAGGATTCTTAGATACCGATGCAAATCTAGGTACTAAGTATATGGTAAAATCTATGTCCTATCTAAGAGGTAACCTTGGAATTTCTTCCAGAAACACATCTTGGAATTCTTTCAGTATTGGGTCATTTGTTAACAAGATCTTGTTCATTTTCTCGACATTTTCAGATATATGCATAATATAATCTCACATCCTTTCCTTGCATTTATTTTTAATTGTAAATCGAAGATATTTTTTACCGACACACCTTGTGGTATTCCTTTTATTATTCTTCCTTTTCTAGAATCATCTAAATAGTTAAAAGTCTTTTCATGACAATTTACAATAGTTGAATGTTTTTCCAGCCAATCCATGCCTATAAGTAAATCATAATATCCTAAGGGTAAAATGTTTAGATCTACCTTAGTCTCCATTTTGTCCATAATTACTGTACAATATTTTACTAACTCAACAAATTTTCATTTCGTTCCTATAGCCAACTAAACTAGCCAAGACTTCTTATGTTTGATTTTATCCAGTTTAGAGATTTCTACCACTGTAGGTGAAATATAGCTTAGACTTGCACCAAGGTCTATTAAAATGGATACAAGTTTCTAGTTAATTGTACCTTCTATCTCCACCATGGAGGATTGATGGTAATCATGTCGATTTTCTAGGGAAACAATGATCTTATGAATAGTTATAGAAATTTTATTTACTATTGTTACTTCCTGTATATTATGTACTTCCTAATTTTTTTATTTATGTAAAGGACAATATCGGTATAATTGAGGTTCTTTGCAACCCCAACAATGTAAAGGAAACCTAATAGTCTCCCTAGCTGTCTTTTTTACCAAGTCTATAGGTTTACTGTTGTTTTGAACTGATACACTTTGCTATCCATTGAATCTATTTCTCCTAATTGGTACAATATGTGACTGTTGTCAAGGATGTTTAAATGGTTTCTTCCTAGGATACAACTTTTCCTTGTTTCTATGCTGCCATGTCTTTGTATTTTCAGATCTCTTTTTAAATTGAGTGAAACATAATTTGGCATGCCTTATTACTTCATCCATTGTATTTGGATGAACCACTAAACCTTTGCCTTCTCCTCTCTAAGGTAAGGTACATATCTCATTAGATTCACAAACTTTGTGACAAAATCCTTAATAGTCATCTGTCCTAGCTTGAGATCATGAAACTCCTTATCTTTTTCATCATAATATCGTTCCGTTAAATACTTTTGTTTAAAATATTTCTTGAATATTTCCAATTTAGTTCGTTGCTCCTAATCTTATTAATAGTTTTAGTCACCTGCCACCAAATAGAAGCTTTACTGTTCAGTTGGTAGACATCCAACCTAGCCCTCAAATTTTTCGGGCAGTTGTAAATTTGAAAATATTTACCCTTGTTCATAAGCCAAGCTTCTGCTCCCTCTTTAGACTCACCATCAAAACTCAGTGGTATATTTTTCTTAAACTCACCAAAAAATTTGTATTCACGCCATTTCCTTTTATTGGTTTTTGGTAACATCTTCTGTAGTGCGCTGCTATCTGAGTAATCCTCACTCTTTTCTTCATTTAGGCAACTCTGTCCTATCACTGTTTGTTTGACAACACATGTATTCCAACAAAGGACAAACACCTTCAGTAACCACTCACACAACCAGATCAAACATCAACACACCGATGTTTTGACGTGGTAAAACCCCTACAGGGTAACATCCATGACCCCAACCAACGCGACCACTTGGAGCAGTTTATTAATGAAAAATAAAAATATTACAGAGAGATTTTAAAAGATAGTTTCTCATAATCGATCATCGGCAAATGACCCTCCATGCTATTTAAATAGAGATCATGGAACAATCGAGTGTTAAGCCACAAATCAATGGCCGTTAATATCGAGGAGAATATGAACCGTCAGATCACTCTATGTCAGGAACATATCATGACCGTCAGATTTCCTAACTACAAATACATACTAAAGAAACACACTAAGAAACACACTTTTACCTAATGAAACATTATACCAAGTAGATCTTAACTAACTCCTAAGTGTCTAAATATCATAACATCCCCCCTTAATAACAACTTGGGATAGGATTGAAGGATTTACAATAGTGACACAATAGGAGAAGGAAGGAGGCATTAGAACCTATCCCCCCTTAATGAAAACTTCATTAACTCCTAACATAGATCGAATTTTGTAAAACTTGACTTCTGTAAGAGACTTTGTGAAAATGTCCGCAACTTGATCTTTTGTAGGGAAAAAGAGAAATTCAATAACTTGATCATGAATGAGCTTTCTGATGAATTGCATGTGTAATTTGATGTGCTTGCTGCGCCGATGTTGAACTGGGTCTTTGGCGACCTTAATGACACTCTGATTGTCACACCAAATGATGGTTGGATGTTGCTGCTAGAATCCAAACTCTGAAAGGATTTGTCGAAGCCACACGACTTCCTAACTTGCATTTACCTTTGCTCAATACTCTGATTCTGCTGAAGAAAGTGAAATAGCATGTTGTTTCTTACAGGCCCTTGTGACAAGTCTTGAACCAAGGCTGAAAACATAACCTGCAGTAGACTTCTATTCATCAGGGTCGCCGACCCAATCTGAATCAGTGAAACCAAACAATAAAGGAGTCCCCCTTGAAATGTAATGTATCCCGAACTGAACTGTACCATGGACATAACGAAGTATCCTTTTAGCTGCTTTCCAATGGCTTTGATGGGGTGTTTGCATATACCGAGCAACAATACCAACAACAAAGGAAATATCAGGATGGGTATGAGTCAAGTATAAGAGGCTACCAATTAACTGACGATATAGGGTGGCAATAAGCTTGAATCCATAGTGGAAGGGAGAAGGGGTTGGTTTACAATCATCCATGTGAAAGCGACGAAGAAGGTCACAAGCATACTAAGTCTGGGAAAGAAAAAATCCTTCATTGGTTTGCAAAACATGGAGGCCAAGGAAATAGTGCAAAAAACCTAAGTCTGTCATTTCAAATTTCTTTTTAAGGATGGTTTTCACATGGTTTAAAAGTTTTGAGTCACTACCAGTAAGGATAAGGTCATCGACATAAAGGACAAGGATTATGAGATGGATTCCTACTTTCTTGGTATAGACATTGGGATCATAATGAAATCTATAGAATCCAGTGTTAATAAGAAAGTTGTCCATTTTGGCATACCAAGCTTGAGGAGCTTGCTCAATACCATAAAGATATTTATTAAGGCGAAAAACAAGGATAGAGTCATTCTGGACATAGCCATGAGGTTGTTCCATGTAGATTTATTCTTGCAAATCTCTGTGCAAGAAGGTAGATTTAACATCCATCTGATGGACCTCCCATTTATGTGAGGCAACAAGGGAAAGAACAAGGAAGATGGAATTTATTTTGGCTACAGGGGAAAAGGTTTCATTATAGTCAATTCCATCAACTTGGAAAATTCCTTTGGAAACTAACCAAACTTTGTGTCTTTCAACACTTCCATATGATGCATACTTAGTTCTGTAGACCCATTTACATATGACACATTTTCTTCCTTGTGGAAGAGGTACAAGATCCCAAGTATCATTGGCCATTAAAGAACGATACTCTTCATTCATTGTTGTATCCCAATCTAGATGACCTGAAGCTTTTGCAAATGTCTCTAGATCATGAGTCTCTAAAACTTGAGCCAAAAGAGAAGAGGCTCGTTGGAACTGTGAATGTGTTCGACGCTGATTTGAAGGATCACCGACAAGATCACCAATTGCTTATCGTATTGAACAGACCCATCTAGGAAGCGGTGGAGATGGTTCTGGTTCAGGTTCAAAGGACTCATCTGGAGGAAGGTGAGAAACTAGAGGTGGATTTCATCCTCACTGTCACCATCTGAAGAAGAAACCAAAATAGGAACATAAGAAGGCACAAGCGCCGAAGATGACTCGCAGGTCGAAGAAGGCACAATCGCCGAATTAGGCTCGCAGGCCAAGAGATTTTCATCAAATTTAACATCTCTTATAATAATAATTTCATTACAATGTGGTTGAAGAAATCTATAACCTTTGACATCTTCATAATAACCAACAAATATACACTGCTCACTTTTAGGTGGCAATGCTTTCCTTTTCTCATCAGGAATGTAAGCCCATGCTATAGTGCCAAATACACGGAAGTGACTTACATCTGGTTTAATTTTAGTCCAAGATTCTTCTAGTGTTATATTTTTAAGAGCCTTTTTGGGAGTGCGATTTACTATGTAATTTGTATAGTTGATTGCTTCCACCCAATACTTTAGACTTAATCCCTTAGATTGGATCATACAATTAGCCATTTCTTTTAATGTGCGATTCTTTCTCTCAACAACACCATTTTGTTGTGGTGTATATGGAACATTGTGTTGCATTTGGATGGCCTGTGTAGTGTAGTAACTTGTAAAATTATTGTTCACATATTTGCCTCCATTATCTGTTCTTAAATTTTGAATTTGATGTCCAAATTGTTTTTCTACAAGGGACTTGTAGGCCAAAAAATTGTCAAAAACTTCGCTCTTAAGTTTTAAGAATTAAACCCAAGTACGTATGGAAACGTCATCAATGAAATTTAAGAAATACTTGCACCTAGAAAAAGAAGGATAAAAAAGTGGACCACACAAATCACTGTGAACAAATTGCAAAGGGCTCGAGGCATGCCAAGATGCATGTTTGTCAAAACTATCCTGATGATGTTTTCCAAGAACACAACCGTCACAAACACCATCTCTGCATGAAACAAGAGGTAGACCAGTCACCATCTGTTGATTGCATAGTTGTTGCAATGAGCGATAGTTTAGATGACCATACCACTCATGCCAAAGTTTGTTCAAGTCATCGCTATGAGCAACAAAAACTGATGAAAAATATGATGACCCAAAGTTGTCAAACTTGTACAACCTAGTAATATCATCAACAATTCCAGTTGCAAGAACATGCTTAGGATATTTTAGATCCTTGATTGCAAATTGGTGAGGTGAAAAATCTACGGTTTTGCCTTCACTTGAATGAGTGATTTGATATACTGATAGAAGGTTACAAGAAATACTTTGAATAGATAATACATAATTGAAATGACCATTTTCTACTTGAACTGTTCCAAATCCTTCAACACTAAGAGATCTATCAACACCAACAAATATTTTCTTGGTGTTACATTCATTTAGAGAAGAAAATATGTCTCTATCCTTAGCCATATGATAAGATGCTCCAGAATCAATAAGCCACTCATCAAAAGAAGAAATAGAAGTTGTATTGAAGGAGAAACCAGAAACAGAAAGTGCATGTCCATGAAAAGAAGAAGAAGGCATAGAATCAATACTGATGTTGTGCTTCTTCATCGTTCCTTCTAAAGCTGCCATCTTCTTGAAACATTTGGACTCATCATGACCACCTTTATCACAAAAATTGCAATGTCTGTCAATCTTCTTACTTTTATATTTTTCTCAATTGTCACCATTAGGAGCGGAAGCTGTCTGAGTGGGTTTGTGACCCTTATATTGCTTGTTGTTGTGGCAAGGATGTTTCTTCTTGGGATTCTTGGGTTTATCTTTCTGATGGACGACTAAGGCTTTGTTGGAGGTACTTGCAATGATGATCACTCCAAGTTGTACAAGCTTATATTGCTCTCTAATCAAAGCATCACAAAAGTTCTCAAATCTGGGTTTTTTATAAGTTGTCCCTAGAGCCTCTTGCATGACATAAAAGGTAGATACAAACATAAAATATGCACTACCTAGCTTAGAAAGAATAAGATAGATGCAACGATCTACTTCTATCTTTATCTTACATTATTCACATAAAGTTCTGAGTGTTTTAAACTTAGAGAGATAGTATTCAATGCAATAAAAATCATTTGGACTTAAAGTTAGTACTTGATTTTCTAATTGTTGTGCTCGAATAATATTGTGTTTACCAAACACAGATTCAATCTTTTCCCAAGCTTCTTTGAGTTTATCATTTGATTGAAGGTGGAACCTTAAATCAGGAGAGATGGACATTCCGATTAATCCACGTGCTTCATCATTCCTATTATCCCATCTGACTTTCTTATCAGCATGAGTGGGTGTTGTTTCCTTTCCCAAGGTAATCTGGTACAAACTTTTACTTCTTAATAAATCATCCATATGGGATTTCCATTGGAAGTAGTTGTTGCTGGTAAGAAAGAGATTACTTGTAGAATCCATATTAAATATGCAGATAATATGGATTTAAAACTGAAACTGATGATCTGGATGGAAAGATCTCGAAAAATTAGACGATTTAAAAAAAAAAATGACACTGAAAAAAGACTTCAGATGTGAGAGTTATGCCATTTAAAAAAAAGACATAAATGGTAACCAAAGGACCACGTGGTGGTGTAAGTTGCTTTATGAAGTGACCCACTTTTATAAAGAGAAGTGGGGATCACTTTTACAATGAAGTTACTTTATAAAATAAAAGTTGCATGCAAAATAAATAACTCTAAAATAAAATATTAAAGCTACTTATAGTGATTCACTTTTATACTTGAAGTGAAATACACTTTACAATTTGAGCATGAACTTTTTCAAAAAAAGTAACAAAAAACGAGACTTGAACTCAAGACCTCTTGCTTAATAAGACAACTTTTAACTAAATGGTCTAGCAAAACATATTGCATTATTTATCAAGAGGATTGGTGTTGTTATTGTTGTTGTTGAAGAAAACCTTGGAGAGCATGATAAAAAAAAACTCTTTTCACACAAGAAAAAAAATCACTTCTTGATGACAACAAGGGCTAGATCTTAGTTAGCTTACCAAAAAGATGCACCTTTTCCTATCTGTTTCTATTTTTCTGAGATCGCACAGGGCACGGGGCAAAGAAAATATGCAGATCTAAAAGAGTAGAAACTCGAAAATAAATAATATAAAACTGAAATAAAACCAAAATAATACTCTGCAAAAATTTTAAAAATGCGTATTTAGGCTTTATACCTCCATATCTCACTGAAATGGCCATATCTTGGGAAAACAGAAACCTTTTCGAGTGAAACAAATAGTGTTCCTGACTGAAACGAGCACTCCAGATGCAATGGAACAATGCTCTTAGCCTAGAAATGTATGAAATGACAAAAAATGGAGATGATGCAACTCGACTTCACAATCTCGATCTACAACAGGAGCGAGTCTTCAAACAAGATCTTATACCGTGTTCGACAACACATGTATTCCAATAGAGGACAAACACCTTCAGTAACCACTCACACAACCAGATCAAAGATCAACACACCGATGTTTTGACGTGGTAAAACCCCTACGGGGAAACATCCAGGGCCCCAACCAACACGACCACTTGGAGCAGTTTATTAATGCAAAAGAAAAAGATTACATAGAGATTTTACAAGAGCGTTTCTCACAATCGATCATCGGAAAATGACCCTCCATGCTCTTTAAATAGATATCATGGACCAATCGGGTGCTAAGCCATAGATCAATGGCCGTTAATATTAATGAGAATATGAACCATTAGATCACTCTATGTCGGGAACATATCGTGACCATCAAATTTCCTAACTACAAATGCATACTAAAGAAACACACTAAGAAACACATTTTTACCTAACGACACATTAGACCAAGTAGATCTTAACTAACTCCTAAGTGTCTAAATATCCTAACACTGTTTACTTAATAATCTTTATGCTTGTGTGAGTCTTCATTGTAAAGTTCCCTTTTTGCATTGATGGAAGTCTATCCTATATTTCTGAACTATTTCATATCAGTCATGTTTTTTAGTAGAATTTCATTCAACTCTTCTTTACTAGCCTTGAGTAGTTTTTCATTATCTCCCTTAATACTCTGTAATTATGCTTTTATGCTACACATGGTTTCCAACATTCCTATAGAGTTATCTCGTGGTTGTTCACTGTTTAGTTCCACATACATCTATGACTCACTTGGTGTTGATTTACGAGGTTTTTCAACCATGATACTAGTTGTTTGATTATGATATGTGCAAAAACATAATTGACGTCAATTCTTTTATCTTTCACAAGAGTTATACATGTATATGCATATTTTGTAAGAAAAAATTATGTTCGTTTTGAGCCCATAAAGCCATAATGTTTAAACCATACTTTGATACCATTTGTAATGTCTCCTCTACACTAACATTTTTTATTTATTTATTTATTTATTTAATACTTTGATAATACATGCTCTTTATTTATACTTAGATTTTCTATAGTAGTATAACCCAACTAGCTATACTACTGCAGTTTAGATATGTTACTCACCTATCACGTTATGGCTATGACTTGAGTTTCAAAGTACTAGCATTTATTGCTAACTATACAAAGTCTCATAGATGAATCGACTGGCTATCTCCGAGAATTGGGTTAGCATAGCCATGTATTGGTGCCACGAAGTCATAGAGATGAATCGACTGGCTATCTTTCTTTATGTTGTAACACACTTGTTTTTAAAAACTTTTGTTACGGTTCGTGTAGGTCAATGTGAAGACCCAATGCATATCCCAGGCTTACGCCCTTAATGAAGGACTATATTTATCCTTCACACCTCTGACTTCGAGGCCAATGTTTACGGTATGAACATATAGTGTGCTATATTCCTCTTGAATTCTTATACAAACTCTCTATATAAAGATGAACAAGTCATACTTTGTTTTAGTTTGGTTTCTAAACACACACACATACAAGTTTATGGCTTGAGGCCAATTATACTCTCCTCGTGTATGTATACATATTCATCAAGAATACCCAACTCGACTTTGAAGTTGAGTCAATGGTTTTTCTGTCTCTTATACCGGTTTCAAATATTTGTTTGGTATTTTTTTATTGAAGCCACTACTATGGGGTCGACAACTTAGGGTTTTATTTTTAATTATAACCCTAATCTTGTTTTATAATAAACCCTAGTTGTAATCTATTTATGGGTTTATTGGTAAATCTTTTTACCTCATAGAACTATTGTGGGTTCTCTCTCTTTGCTGTTTTAAAGAATCATTTATAATATATTTTGTAGTTATATATATATATATATATAGTCTTCACATTTGAACTGGTAGGCTAACTTTAAAATATGTCTTTGGTTTTTAGCATTAGGCTTATTGTCTGGGATAACTAGTTTGTATCTCTCTCTATATATATTATAGCCATTTTTTTATTTGTAATATTATCTACTAAATGAAATCTTAATGAGATAACATAGTGTAAAACAAAGACTACTATTTTCTCAACCATGCAAGGAAAAATAAGATAGTCTTTCTACTTCTTTTCTGAAACTCTAAGGTTGTTTTCTTGTTGCAACTAATTTCAGGATTACAAAGATATACAAACTTGCATTTAGTCACTACTGTACATATGAAAAAGAATGAGATTCTTTGTATTCCTTTCTGCTATATATCTCTCTTGCTACAACTAATTTCATGATTACAAAGATATACAAACTTGTATATATATATATATATTTCTTGCACTTCAGTTTCTTAAAAATAAATTCATAAATACTATCTACTGCAAGATATAAATATTCTACTGTTATAATATTATTTTTCCATTACCTCTATAACATATCCCAATATTTTCCTTTGCACAAACACTTAGAAAATATAACCATTTCTCCTTTTCTCTCTACTGTATTATCACTGTAGATATTTCATTATTTTTTACCAGAAAGTAATAAGTTTAGAAAAGAATAGAAATAAATAAGGTATAGAACTAATATATGAGAAAAGAGATAAATAGATTAGAAATCACATACCTGAGCCTGCTTCAAGACTGAAAACAAATTGAATAAAGAACTAGTTCCTCCCAACCATAGACCTAAACAACCAAAATTACTTGTTCCTGTCACCCCCGAGCCTAAATCATTATTCAATAAGGATTGAAAATTGTATAACCTTCTCTAGAAATCTCATAGTTTGACTCTTTCTCAAAACCATCAAAGTACTCAAGTTCACCTCACAAGTACTCAACAACGTCCCGCCTCCTCTATATTTGTCTTTTCTTGTTTTACCAAGAAGAAATAACTTTCCTAGGTCTATTTCCAGGTTAGCCTCATCCCTAACCCTAGGGAATCTTCTTGGCCTAACTTTTTTCTAGCTTGTTCCCTCACATCCCACATCTTTGGGAGTAGTTTTACACTTGTCCTCATGAACAATAGTTACTCTGTTGGTTTTTATCCCTTTTCACTCTCCCATGGAACAATGATTTAGTCTTTGTAACTAGATTCTCTAATCAATTTGTTTCTAGTTAAATAAAATAATTAAAATAATATTTACAAAATTATGTATCATCATCAATGTTTATGATGATATAATTTTAGTATAAATCTTTCCCAAAAACTTTCACAACATAAACAATAAAAAATTAAAATATTCAAATGTTTATCTGAGTCGTTGATCAAAGGGAGATCATGGACCATTGATCAGGCATGACGAAGGCCCGTGAAGTTGCGAAATCATGATAAGATCTTGACCGTTGATCCAAGAGGGAGATGTGGCGAGGGATTAACATTTCGCAGACTGGAAAGTCAAAGGAAGGAAATGCTCTAACCTTGCAACGCGCGATATGCGAAATCACGATAAGGTCTGGCCCATGGTCATAGACAAGGTCACACCGTCGAAGGCTTAAGGGAAGGAGCTAATTGCTAAGCTCTATTTCGGGGCTCACAACTTGGAGTGTCGAGACCTTTTATCACAGGAATCCTGAAACCCAAGATCGCGATGAGGTCTGGACCGTCAGATCATTGGAGATCTCAATCGTTGATCAGGCTCGATGAAATTCATAAGTTCGCGAAATGTGAAACACCTTTTTGTGTAGGCTGTGGTCACCACTGATGATCATGTGAGAGGGAGGAGCTAGCGAAGCTAAGCTCCATTTCATGGATCGAAACTTGGAGTGTTGAGACCCTTCGACACAGGATTGCTGAAATGCAAAATGCGAAACACATTTTGATTAGGCCCATGGTCACAGCCAGTGGGCATATGGGATAAACGCAAGACCTTGCGGATTTAATCCAACGATGCTTGTTAAATGGAAATTTGATCGAAGGGCTACTATTGATCTTTACGATTAACTGTTTAGTTGCGATTCAATTAGCAGAACTGAATCATGGTTCTTGGACGGTGTGCGATTAAGTGGCTGAAGCGTTGTTGTCCTAGGAATTTGAGGTGTAACTGAAGTTGTGTGAAGCGCATAAAATAAAGACGCAGTGACTATGAATGGTTGGTTGTTCTGAATGAAAAATGAGTTGAACTGTAAGAAAGGGAAAATTACAGTATGCGCAGTGTGAGATAAAACTCAGAGATGAGTAACAGATGCTGAATAAACAGAAGCAAGAGAATAATTGTAGAACAACTTGAAGCAGAGCAGAACTGCAGAACAATTTTTGAACCAGAGAAGAATTGCAGAACCGTGAAGAGGGGGTAAGAATTGAAATACTTGTATTGTTTGTTTGTCAATCATTTATTCATAATCAGAGAGGAAGGGTGGTGCTAGGGAGGACTGTGGTCCTCTGATATTCAAGTTGGTGCTTGAATATTGGAAGTTGTATCTTCCATCTAGTTGTGGCTAGAAAACAGGGTGGCAGGGTGGTGCTCAGGAAAACACAAAGTTTTCTGTATACAAGTTGGTGCTTGTATAAATCCAGTTGGTGCTGGAATATTTAGGGAGTTGGTGCTACCTTATAGTGGGTGCTATAGAAACCAGAGAGTTGGTGCTCTCAACAAGTTGGAGCTTGTAAAACAGAGTTAGTAGCCTCACTTTGAGTTGGTGCTCAAACATAGATGATGTACAGAACTTAAAAGATTGCCTATCATTTCGAAGAAGAAGAGGTTTTCTCCCTTTATGGGTTTCCTCGTGAAAATATGTCTCTGTGTATATCTTATGTGTGA
>ML782055.1:339714-359937 GCA_009831015.1 Picea engelmannii | reverse complement strand
GGGTTGCCAAAGACACAAAGAGGTGTTGATTCAATCTTTGTGGTGGTGGATAGATTTTCCAAAATGGCACACTTCATTCCATGTCAGAAGACCAGTGACACAACTCACATTGCAAACTTGTTCTTCAAAGAGGTCATTCGACTTCATGGGTTTCCAAGGAGTATTGTTTCAGATCGAGATAGGAAATTCATAGGGCATTTTTGGAGGACCTTATGGAAGAAGCTGGGAACTAACTTGGCATTTAGTTCGGCTTATCATCCTCAGACAGATGGACAAACAGAGGTAGTAAACAGAAGTCTGGGAGACTTGCTAATAAGATTGGTGACATAGCACCACAACCAGTGGGATAGAATATTACCACAGGCAGAGTTTGCTTATAATGACTCTGTTAATAGGAGTACAGGGAAGAGTCCATTTCAGATTGTTTATGGCATGCGGCCAAGGGGAATTTCTGAACTGAGAGATTCAGAACAGACTGCTACTAGGAGCATTAGTGCAGAAGAATTCGCAAAAGCGATGAAGGAACTTCACAGCTGGGTGAAGGAGCGGTTGCAGAATTCAAGTCAGGAGTACAAGCGCAGAGCCGATCAACATAGAAGACAACTTCAATTTGAGGTTGGTGATCTGGTTCTGGCACATTTGAGGAAGGAAAGGTTCCCGAGAGGAACGTATAATAAGTTGAAAATGAAGAAAATCAGACCATGTAGGGTCTTGAAGAAAATTGGGGCAAATGTTTATGAGAATGAATTAACCGATGGGATCGAAATTTCTCCGACATTCAATATCTCGGATTTGTACCCATACAGAGCTAGGGGAGTAGAGACTGGAGATGGGCAACCAGTGATCCAGTGGACAAAGAATATGCCAGTAGCAGAGAAGCTGTAGATGGAGTGCATACTGGATAAGAGAGTGACCAAGAGGACCAGACGAAAGCAATACTTTGAGTATCTGGTCAAATGGAAGAACCATCCAGTTGAAGATGCCAGCTGGGAGACTGAAGCAGAAATATAGAGGCATGGATAGACCATGCAGGAGCTCATGGACAGGAGCCCATGAAAGTTTTCAAGTGAGGGAGTATGATGCAGGAGCATCTCCCACATCAAGCGAGCCAGCGTGGAAGACAAAGGACAGCTGGGCAGGCGCCAACACAAATTTTGAAAACACCTTGGAAATTGTTGCGTGATATTAAATGAGCCATTAAGATGAGGTGCACTTGTATTATGTAATCGAACCTTGAGCCTTTAGCTCTCATCCTTAGTAGGCAGGAGGCATTTAATATAGTTAATGCAGGTAGATAGGATTTAATTCTAGATTAGACAACTTGAGAGCGCAAGAGGGAAACAGGATATAGACACCCTCATTGTGCATTGTAAAATAATCAATTCTGAACATTGAGAAGAAGAGCAGGTAGAGAGTTGTGTAAGAAAATCCATGTACATATATTTGAATTAATAGAAGAGTTTGATTCAAATTCATGGTTTTGTGTCTACTCTCTGTGTATTGATGCTGAATGATATGCTCATGAATGTTTGCTTCCTCTTATGCACTTGCTTGATATGCTGTGTATATGATTTCATGTTTGAGTTTAAGTCTGAGAGGGAGAGGAAATGAGTTTCAATTGTTTCTCTATCTGAGCCAAGGATTCCTGCAAGGAGTGCAGTTGCAAGGAGTGCAGTTGAAGTGTCCGCAAGGAGTGCGTTGACAGAGGGTTCAGATAGAAGTAAATTTTGTTCTCATTCACCCAAAGGTGTAGTTGGGCACATGAGCCGTGCAAGGAGTGCGCAAGCAGAGTGAATTTTAGGGTTGCGAACCTGAGCGAGAAGTGAAGGACTGCTGCTGCAAGTGTGCGCGGAGCCGAAGATTCAACACTTAGAAGTTGTTGGATGTTTGCCGCAAGGGGTGCGTGCAAGGTTCTTTGAAGGATTCAGAGTTGGTAAAGCTCAGGAGGTATAGGACCTTCGAGTTAGCACTAAGGGAAGGCACAATAAGTCATTTCCATGGAGTGTTCAAACCAGCGTCGAAGGTTTGCACGCAGGAGGACAAGTTCCATGGAGGGGAACACTTAGTTATTTCGTAGATTTCACCAAGGAAGGACGGATGGTCAGTATTATCCGAGGAGAATTCGCGACATCCCAGGAGCCGTGAGATCTCATAAAGGTGCCAGGAAGTTACGACGAAGCATTCCAAAGATTTAAAGCTCAGGAGGGCAGAACCGTTGATCCGAGCCACCAGGACCGTCGGATTTACACGTAGAATCGTGTATCAGGGTTTCGTGGGTTAAAGTCCCGTAAACAGTGCATCGAGAATCGTGAAATCGCGAAACACAGTATCCCGACAGGTCAAAGGAACAGTGTGGGGCCACGAGGGTCAATGTGTGGACAGGTGGCACACCTTATCGGGGTTTCGCAGTGAGAAGTCCCGAAACATTGACATCCGGATTCACGATCCTGCGAAGTCCGAATTTCCGATGGAGTGAAGAGATTGTTGATAAGTCAACTCGCGAGCGTATCGGAGTTTTGGGGTATCAGGGTTCGGGAGTCGGTAAAGTAAGTTGCTTGGCATCGCGAGTGCCAAAATCGCGATAGGAGAAATTCCGACAGGGTAAAGGAAAGGGTCAGCGTTGACTTATATCGGGTTTCGGGGATTCGTGGAACCAACGCTCGACCTTAGGATTCGATGAGTTGCGAAGTCCAATGTCCCGATAAGTAAAGAGGGGGATCCCACGAGGATTTCTGTGGGTGCATATTTCCTGATAGGGAAATAGAAGAACCTTAGAGTTCTTCGGGCCGAGTGGAAAGAGAAGATCCTGTGAGCGGACATGCTTGCGAGCGCGACTGCGTCAACATCCAAGACCTCTACCCGAGGCATCAAATTCCAAGAAGTCTTGGATTAGTGCACATGGAATCCTTTAAATCTGAGAAGGATTGATCATTTTCCTCACTCCAAACAAAGGCATTCTTTTTTAGCAGTGATTTTAATGGAGTAACAATTTTTCCATAATTTATACAAACTTCATATAGTAGCCTATAAGTCAAACATATTAGTTAGGTTAGAGGGCCTCTTGGAATTATATAGTGGAAGAGAATGTACATTTGGGGTAAGGAAACTTCTATATGGATTTTGTTCACATCCTATCCCACATATGTAACGTTCCCTAGCTCGAATGAGGTCCATTACGTGCAAAATACTCATAAAAATTAAAATTTTCTGCTAACTAATTTCTTGTAGCTTATCAACTAAAAATTACATACAAGTTTAGATATTATATAATACCATTTATTAAATGCATCTACAACATTTTGAACAATCATGAATGCAACTAATAAATCACACACCAACATGTAAAATCGTTCTCATACTCAGAGTAAAAAAACAACAATTAAACACATAAAATCACTTAGAAAGTAAATAAAACACTTATCTTTTAATTCAATTGTGCAACCCGTTGCTTGGGATGGACATTCCACCCAACCATAGACTTTTTATTCAAAATATAAACACCATGTCACCCCTAAGTTGGGGCTATCAATCCACAAAAGAGGGTGGTCTCTCACTGTCCACTCACAACTCAGAAAACCCACAACCCACTCATATTCTACTACAACTATCCCAATTTTCCACCAGCTCTCTTCCTCTTGACCTGCCCAACCCAATGAATGTGCCCCTTAATTTATATTAGTACCTCGAGCATCCCATTTGTTTATCAAGGTCTCTCTGTCATAGGTAACCAATAATCTCTCTGCTGGGAACTCAAGGGAACTCACTGCCAGGAAAACTACCAACCAACAATAATAAACACTTGCTATTATAATGAAAATCATACATGATTTCACTCTCCAGGCATGAAAACCCGACTCTTCAGTCTTCCACTCCAAATATTCTCCATAAAATCTCCGACATGATCTAGAATTCTCCCTCTATGGTTGCTCGAACTCCTAGCTCTCCTTTCTGTTCTCTCTTGTTGTTCATGCCAAAAACATTTGAATCTCTAAAACTGTTGTAATTTCCCATACAAATTTCCTCTCTTTGGCTTACTTTATTGACTCACACACTTCCCCAATATGATTGTAATAATCCCCCATGCACCCAATAACTATGTGATGTGACTTCTCCCACCCACCCTCTTACATGCATTCAATGATTGGCTTTGGAGACACTCAATTAGAAAATAGAGTTTAATACACAATGATAATAAAATTAAGGAATGTGGGTGGAATTAATAAACATGGGTAATTCCCCCTTGGACCCCTCTCTCAGAAATTCTCCTAGACCCTCCCCTCTCTTGTGGATTATTTCATCCCCTCATCTATGTCCATGTCCCATTAGTAGCCGACATCACATTTTATTATTAAAAATTCAGAAATACAATTCACATATACATCACTTGGCCACAACCACACATTATATCTACATTAAGCATTAATTAAACTGGGATTATAGTGGGGATGTTACATTCCCCCTCCCCTACAATTATTCACCTCCCTTGATGCACACTATGTCAATATACATATATATACAAATTTACATCACAATATTTTAAGAAATAAAATTATGCAATTTCACAACTCCAATAGTAGTTCCAACCAAATTTTCTTATTTCTCTAAACCTGTTGATCCAAGGAATGTAACCCCTTCATTGTTCTTAGTCCATTGGGGTGTACCATTAATTTTTCAGGGCCGTAGCACAGGTTCGATATGACTCTAATATGTGGTTTTGGAACTCTAGCTGCTCAAAATGGAGTCTTGCATTTTGTTTTATTAAAAAATGACAAAAAAATTATGGTTATTCCTCTTGCATGTTTTCTTCATGCTCCCATGTAGCATCTTTAGGACCGTAGTAGGTCCATTGAACCTTTACCAACCCTATGGCTTTGTTCCTCAACATTTTGAATTTTCGATCCAAGATGCGTACTGGTTCCACTCGGAAATCCCCTTCGTATTCCACTTGGATCACAGAACAATCAATTATGTGGTCAGGGTTGCACACACATTTCTTTAATAATGACACATGAAATACATTATGCACTCTCACGGATGCAAAAAATGCTAACATGTATCCAACTTTCCCCGTCTTTCCTAATATCTCAAAAGGTCCACAATATCTTGCTGACAACTTTGGGAAACTTCCTAATCTTAGCGAACTTCTCTTTGATTCCACTTTAAAAAATACATGTTCGCCCATTTTGAAATCTTTGAAAACTATGTTCTTGTCTGCATAATTTTTTTTCCTATCCTGGGCAGCCTCTAAATTCTGCTTGATCTTTTCCATTTTCTCTTCCATTTCCTTCAACAATTCTTTTGCAATAACAACTTTGTCTGCTGGATTATCCCAAATTACTGGTGTGTTACACTTCTCACCATACAATGCTTCAAATGGAATAATTTCTAATGAGGCTTGATACCCATTATTGTAAGAAAATTCAACTAAATGAATATAATCCTCCCACTTTGATGGATGTTTTTTCACATACATTATATACATGTCCTCAATTATTCTGTTAGTCCTCTCTATTTTCCCATCTAACTTTGGGTGATGCGTTGTAATGAGATTTAGATTTGTCCCAATTCCTTTGAACAAACCTTTCCAAATATTGTATGTAAACTTTGGATATCTTTCTGAAACTAATTCCTTAGGCATCCCATGTATCTTGACAACTTCCTTCATGTATATCTCTGCAATAATTGTTTCCTTGTGTGTTGTATTCACTGGAATAAAATGTGTTGCCTTAGTTAATTTATCCACCACCACAATGATGGAATTATGTCGCTTCACTGTTTTGGGTATCTTTGTAATAAAATTAATTGTGACTACTTCTCATTTCCATTATGGAATGGGAAATGGTTATAACAACCCTGCTAGATGTCTATGCTCAGTCTTCACCTTTTGGAATTCTAGACATCTGACTATATAATTAGTCACTTGTTTCTTCATTCCGAGCCAAAAATAATGGCTTCTTACATCTGCAATTGTCTTCTAATATCATGGGTGTCCAACATATGGAACAATATGCATTTCCCTTAGCAATGTATTTTTCATCTCAATGGAATTTGACACATATAATTTCCCTCTATACATGAGAATTCCATCTTCCTTTAGCTCAAAGTCTTTAAATTTATGTTGTAAATTGCCTTGCTGCAACATTTGTTTTATTTTCAAATATTGTTGATATGAATTTGCTACTACAATAATTTTATCTTTGAACTGGGGATAGATGCCAATGGATATGCATTAGGGGCAATGCATATGCAAGGAGGAAGATTGGTATATGGCGAATTTGAGTTGTTTCATGGAGTAGTACTTGACTAACCCACATATGATAAATAACTCTTTGTGATTTTGCAAGTGGTGAAGAAGTGGAAGAATTACCTCCTAGGAAAATATACCACCATACACACCGATCACCAACCTCTTCAGTATCTACAAAGAAAAAGCAATATGCAAAGGCATTACAAATGGTTGGAATTCTTAAAGTGATTCTGCCTACTAATTAGGTACAAAAAAGATCTACAAACAAGCTATCTGACATGATTTCACAACCACCACTGAAGAATATTGCAGTAGTTGGAGTGATAATGTAGCTTGAGCCCTTCACTCATGAACCGTTGAGTGAATACTATGAGGGATATGAATATTTTAGAGTAGTATACAAGAAGATGAAAGAGATATTGATTACTACCATCGAAGGACATGAATATCACCTCCAAGATATATTGTTATACAATTTGGACAAGTTATTCATATGATGGGATAAAAGGATTTAGTTGATGAGGGAAGCTCATGCTTCCAGGATTGATAGATATTTTGTGGTAACAAAGATAGTGGAAAATTTGTAGAGGTATGTGTACTATACAAAGATGCAAGAGAAGGTGGAAATATTTGTTATAGGTTGTGTTCTCTACATCACAAGCAAGCCAAGCAACATAAATCTTGGGATCTATATGCCATTGACAATATCAAGTAGGCCTTGGGAGAGCATATCCATGGACTTTGTTGGAGGCTTCCCTATGTTTCATAGAGGCAATGAATACCTGGTTGTCATGGTAGAATACTTTAGCAATATCTGTGTGCTCATTCAATGCAAGAAGATGATATTTGGATGAGAAGTAGATGAGTTATTCTTCATTCATGTTTGGATACATTTTGGATTGTCGATATCCATCATATCTGATCGAGATAATAGGTTCTTGGGAATATCTAGACAACACTTTGGAAGATAATGGATACCAAGATGTCCTATTCCACTGCATTTCATCTCTAGGATGACAGATGAATGGAAGTTTTCAACCAAATGTTGGTACAAGTGTTGAGAGGGTACAATAGTAAACATCCAAGGACATGGGATGACTAGATAGTGTACATCCAACACTCATATAATTAATCATTTCATTCTTCCACTAAAAAATCACCTTTTAATACTTGCTTCAACTATTTACCTCCCTCACCATTTGACATTGTGTATGTATAACATAAGGACAAAGTAGAGTTACAAGGATATGAGAATAAGGCAAGCACATTTGTGGACAAGATTAGATAGATACATCTAAAGGTACAATAGAAACTTAAGAGAAGCTAGTAGAAATATAAATTTAGACATGACTGTTATGAACCAAGCACCTTGAAAATGGTAAAAAGTCAATGAATATAGTCCACTTTGAGGGGAAAACCTCATTTTACAATATATCCAATTCACAAGACAATATATGATGATCCTAAGACTAGGTCTCCTTAGTATATATATATAGGAGATAGAGGGTACAATTATAATGAAAGGGTACAATGAAAGGTTCTATCCGACCTACTAATATAACAAATAAACTAATAATGAATGCTTATTGGGGCCTTAACATAGGCTCCCAAGGGCCTTAACATATCCCCCATATTTAAAAAATATTTTCCCTCAAGGCTTCTAATTGAGGGTGTTTCTTCAAGAACTATTCATTTTCCCATGTAGCTTATTCTAGACGCATATTCTTACACTTGATTAGGTACTCCATAAGGGTTCTATTTTGAAGAGATAAAGAAAATCGATTTATAATTTTTTCTGGTTCAAGAATCAACTTCCCTTCTTCATCTAATTTTGGAAGTTCTATTTGCAATGGGATAGTTTGTCCAAAAACATTTTTTAGGAAAGATACATGAAAAACCTTATGAATGTGAGAAGAAGGAAAATATAACTCATACGCCACTTGTTCAATCTTGAAAATAACATTGTAGGGTCCATAAAATTTTGGAGCTAATTTCTAATTCTTCTTTTGCTCGAGTGTGGATTGCTTATAAGGTTGTAGTCTAAAAAATACCCAATCAACTTCCTTAATTTTTCTTTCACTTCGATGTTGATCTACTTGTTTTTTCATCTTGTTTTGCACCATTTGAAGGTTTTACTTAAGAATTGTCAATTTTTCTTTAGTTTTCTCCATATGTGACTCTATTTCTTGTACTTTGGACTTGCAAAAAGTATGAGATACTAGGATTTGGATATTCATAAAGGGCCTCAAATGGGGACATTTTAGTAGACGTGTGATAGGTATTATTATACCACCATTCTGCTAGAGGAAGCCACTTCATCCATTTAGATTGATTGTATGAATAATAAAAACATAAATAACCCTCTAAACATGTGTTAACTATTTCTGTTTGACAATCTGTTTGTGGATGATATGTTGAACTCATAGCTAGTGTTCTTCCAATCATCTTCCATATTTCTTTCCAAAAATTTCCAATGAATTTTGGATCTCTGCCACTTACCATTACTTTAGGAAAACCATGAAGTCTATGAATTTCCTTCACGAACACTCTTTCCACTTGGCTTGTTGTATATGTACTTTGAATTCCACAAAAATGTGCATATTTTGAGAGTCTATCAACGACCACAAACATGGCATCCTTACCTTCATATTTTGGTAACCCTGTAATGAAGTTTGTTGATATCTCTTCCCATATTTGATTAGGTATGTGTAATGGCGGAGTAACCCTATATATTTTACTGTCTCTCTTTTATTTCTTTGGCAGACCTGACATTCTCTGACAATTTTTTGAATATATTTCTTCATTCCTTTCCAAAAGAAATATTTTTTAATCCTTTGATATGTTTTAAGGAACCCTGCATGTCGTGCCATTGAAGAGTCATAAGAGTCCCTTAATATATGTTGCTTCAACTTTGATTGAGGGCATACAAATATTCTACCCTTGTACCAAAGCATATATCTCTTCCACTACCAATTTTCCATAGAGTTCATCCCTTTCTTTATACATTATATTTTTTGTTTATTCATGTTGTCATTTTTCCAATCATGGTGAAATTCTTCTATCCACACAAGAATAGAAGATGTAATAGAATATAAGATTTAGGATTCGTCTATTCTAGAAAGAGTCTCTGATACTACATTGTCCATCCCTTTTTTGTATATTATTTCATAATCAAATCCATGCATTTTTTCTACCCATTTTTGTTGCTCTTATAATGACAATATTTGCTCCAAAAATTACTGTAGGCTATCATGGTCTATCTTGAATTTAAATTTCTTCTTAATGAGACACTATCGCCATTTTTTTATTGCATGTAAAATTACTTCCATTCCTTTTTCATATGTAGATTTCACCAAATATTTTCCCTTGATTCGATTGCTTTCAAAAGCCAATGGTCTCCCTTCTTGTGTCAATATTGCTCCAATTCCTAGTCCTAATGCATCACATTCTACTATGAATGTTTTTCCAAAATTAGGTGTTGCCAATAATGGTGTAGAATACATGAAATCTTTTAAGAGAGATAATGCCAAAGTAGCCTTATCATTACATAAAAATGTTTTTTTCTTCAAGAGAGATGTGAGTGGGCCTGCAATGCGTGCATAATTCTTAACAAWTTTTTKATAATATCCCGTAAGACCCAACAATCCTCTAAGACTCTTGATRTTCTTAGGAGTAGGACATTTTGTAATATATTGGATCTTTTGAGGGTCCACCTTAACCCCTTCCCTTGAAACAATGTGACCCAAATATTCTACTGTGACATTTTGTAATATCTTGGATCTTTTGAGGGACCACCTTAAAGAGATTACACTTTCTGTAGCTGCCATCACCTCAATTTTGTAAACATTTTTTCTGAGTTTTGAAATGATTGATTAAAGCTTACCTTATTAATCTTTATTGTTTGCATTTTTGTTTGTTTTATTTTAATTCATGATTGTAAGCATGAATTAAACATAAAACTTAGCTTGGTTTAATAATTTTGTGCCTTGGAAATATATTTTTAAAAGCCACCCATATGTAATTAAAATTCAAATCTTATCAAATGTTTGATTAATCCATTACTGAAATTTTGTTTTAATGTGGTTGTTATGAATTCAATGGTTCTATAGTTCATTGTCGAATTGTTTTGATGCATGAAGAACCTTGGTTAAAATGTTAATAATCTTCTCATAAGTTTAGTGGTCGTATCAACGTTCATGCCAATGAGTACAAACTTATTGTACTTGAGTTTTCACCCTACCTTGTTGGCTCAAAAATTAATGAAGATATTCATTATCTGCATAGGGTTTTGTACTCTGTAGGTTTCGACACTCATCGCAAGAGATGGTAAGGGATTCAATGAACCCACTGGTTTTCGTTCTCACCATTTCTCCTACCTGATTTATGATAATCCCCAGGCTCTGCTATTTTCATACTTCCACTCTTCGTTCAAGCCTGTTTCTTTTGCTCACACGTCGAGGATCTAAAACTATTCCAAGTGATTTATATTGCATCCTTGTTACAACATTCCTGGCACTCGTCGTTCGTATAGAGACGAACATATGCCAGGCCTTACTATCCCATGACGATGCTATTGATGATCTAAAGGATCATGGCTGGGATATATTCCTCAAAAAGTTAGAGGGTTATAATATCTAGGTCGCAAAGGATTTTGCACAAACCTTTGACAGTTTCATAGCTAAGATTGGAGACATACAATTATAATTGACAGAGGATTTTGTGAGCAAAGCAACAAGGCTCCCATCAAAGGGCGAGAGGTGGTTTAAAAATGCCAGAAAAGAAGAGGTCTCGTGGATTTTGTTTATGACCTCCCGTAAAACCACTTGCTACATAAAAGGTATTCCTATCGCTCCGTTGAAACATAGATGGCATAGTTTACTGTCAGTTATGAAGCAATTTGTTACGTGCGAAGGTTGATACGGTCTGGTTTTTCTACACCATATCCGTTTGCTTATGAATTTCATAGGTTTTGAGTTAGATATGCCCTTTTACCTTCTGATGAGTCTCTACAAGATGTCCAAGCCTTACGAATGACAGAGTATCAATTCGAGCATGTTCCAACATGGACTTGTTAAAATTTTGTTGGTGTATCATCTGTCGAACATAGGTGACAGTTGGGAAACTTTTCCAATGATAAATGGCTTCACCTAGGCTGACCCTACATCCAACCCTCTTTCAAATACAAACCCTAACTTGGACCAATCGGTGGTTGAAATCCAGTTCGTTAATTCAATTAATGAACCAAATTTTATTGATAAAACCCCTCTATATAAAGGATCACCGTGTGTATTTTTGCCTGCACCTGCAAGATCTACATAACAAGTGAATGTCGAATTGAAGGGAAATGATCCTCATGTGCTTGTGAACGATGCTAGTGTGAATGTTAATGTTAAATCTGATATCAAAAAACATTGTACAGGAAGGAAACAACCATGCACAAATTTGGGTTTCAAGAATAAGAAGGTCAGTTGCCTAATCTCTAGAAAACTAAGGAACATAAAGGATACTGATCTGAGCTCAATCGATTCGATCAAGATCGATGAGGGTTTAGACCATGAGGTAGAGGACTTCTTAGCTTGAGAATATCCAGAAGATCAGTGTTCCAGGAGGGAGGTTGTCACCCATGTTGAACCATATGATTTCGTGACCAATTTACCTCCATGTCTTAAAGGTAAAGAGGGATTTTTGGGTATTGGGCACAATTTGAAACAAACAGAAGGTAATACTGGAACACCCCTGGTCGATTGTGTCTTGCATTGATCTGCCATCTCCCCAGTACACTGTGATAGCTGTCTCGATTGGGTAGAATACTACTATACCGATGTTCCTCTCTTACATACCCAAATTAGAACCTTGACTGCTCAGAACGATCTATTGAAGCAAGAAAACCTTGATCTCAAGGCACATACAGAGAGGAATAATAAACAAATCAAGAGTTCTGGAAACATAATCATTAAAAATGTGACCAGTGTCAAGGCAATTATAAACTTTGAACTATCTGATCCCTCTTTGGTTAATTTTTAATGGTAAAACAATTTTATTTTCCTTTCAGTCATTTCTGTTATCTAATTCGAAATAAGTAGATTTGAATTTTGATTTCATTTACCAAAATTAAGATTGGCTATAGAATCTATGATTCTGTAGCCAAGTCCCTTTTAATAATAATTAGTTATTAGTAATTGCTTTTCTAATTTATCAATTTGGTTTTGCTATTCTCAGGAAATGGGAGATTGTGCTGCTGATTGCTTGGAGTAAATAATTTCAATTGTACGCTTAAATGATCAATAGTTTCTCCTTCTTTATGTTTTATAAAACTTTGATTTAATTTTGAACCAACCAACTCTTGTATGAGTGGTTTACAATTTACTATTTTTGTAATATTGCTTGATTTTGGGAGATTCAACTCTATCCTGTGTGATATGAGTATTTGGATCCTGGATTACTTTAAATATTGTTCACTCTTGTAGTGAAAGACATCTTTGATTCGAACACATTATGGACATGTAATTCCCAAGACTGTATGGACAAGTTGTTCACATTTCGGCTTTAGACTAGTGTGACATTGTTCCATTATGTTTTTCCTTTTATATTATGGGATATTAATATGTTAAAACAACTTTAGTATTATTAGCATATAATGTTTCATTTTATTCAACACTTTAAATTATGTCTATAATTTGCTTTTCATATATTGTATCTGTGATCGTTATTTCATTTTAATATCATTGATTTGTGCTTGATGTTAAATTTATGTGTTATATGAATGCTTTATGTTAAATTTCTTTTAATATAAGCACTCATCATTACAAGGTCACTGGATCTATATGTTTATTTCTCTGCTCTTATATCATTGCTCCAAAAATACCTTGAGTTTATTCTAGAAATGTTAGCACAAGCCTGTTACAGGTTTCTCTCACAGGAAAGATAGCTGGAAAATTGAATTGCGCAGGGATATAAACACATTTTGTGACTAATCATCAGGTTAGTTTTATTCGTATTCAATCTCCATTATTAGTTTATTTATTAATGAAATAAGATAGTTTAAATTCGTTGTGACCGTTATTCTGTTCTTGTTTCAAACTATGTTTTGTTAGTATCTTTAGAGTTCTTAGATTTTAGATTATTAAACAGAAAATATAAAAATATGTGATTTCTTTATCTACTTCATTAACAATTTCAAAAACATTGATTTCGCAAGACATCCACCAAAACTTGCAATTTGTAAATACCTTGTTCATATTTATGTTTCTGTTTTAATACTTGTAAATAATTAAATTCATGTACATAGTATCATAGTTGTAGATTTATAATAGTTTATTTCTTTTCTTTGTTTTAGGACCTTAGTTGGCTAACAGAACCATTAAACCCGTCCGGATAGATAATCTCAAACGGATTGGGTTAATTAGACAACCCAAGTCCAGATCTATCCTTTCATTTGATGGTTTGTCACTTACGCCCGTCAACATGTAGCTCATAGAGGGTGGAAATATATCTAGAAAATTGGCCTCAAAGGGAAAAATATAAGGAAACTAAAATGGTATGAGAGGAACCAAATTGAAATCAAGTTCCCTCACTTGTCCTTGGAATATTTTGGGGATCAAAATACTCCAAGTGGGGAGGTGTGATCTAAATTAGATTCAACAACACAATTGTTTGTCGTCTCAAGTTCTATGAGGATTCACAAAGGCAAGGTTTAAGGCTATGGACGAGGTAGGAGACATTGTTACTTTCATGAAGGGCCCCATTCCATCTTGATTGGTGTCCACCCCTACATTAATAAAGTACTCTTAATGTATTTATGGGAAATGTAAATGGAAAAAAAGAAGATGTATTTAAAAAATAGTGACAAGAAAAAAATGTATATTAAAAAAAATAAAAAACATGAGACATTATTCCTCAAATGTTAATTAGAAAAAGACAAAAGAAGATAAGCATGTTGGACCTAGGGAAGCAACGTGGGGAAGCTAAAGAGTTGGGGATGTCTATCCTTCTAGCATCGACCCCTAACTAAGTTATTCTCCTACTTATTCTTGCACCACAAATCAATATGGGTTCTTTGGCTGAGAGTGAGAGGAACTATTGTCCAAATTCCCATGTGAAGAATTAGAATGGACTAGCCAAAGGGTACTACAACCTCTACATTTTCAAAGAAATAAAGAGACTGAATGAAGAAAATTGAATCTTGGCTTTCCCATTTGGGTTTCTAGGGTAAATATCATGTTCTTGTATGATGAATCTCTTGATATGTTGTGTTATTTTCTATATGCGAGTTTTAAATGGAAGCTACTCTATATTGTTATTGGATTCCTGGTTATTTTAATGATGATAATTCATTCCTAGTTGTAAGTTCAAGTATTTCTTTCAGGTTAAAAATATCCCTTAACAATTAAAGCATACCAACAACTCTTTATTCTCCACCATTTATTTAACTATGAGATTAGAGATCTATGGCTTCCACTACTCGGTTGTTGCATTATTATAGTTAGTTTCCAATTTTGTCAATATTATGACTACTGAATGAATATAACCAATTAATTGGTGTTTCTCCCATGACCGTATACTAATTGTTGCTACTCATTAATCCCCCACATAGGCTTGTTCAACCCTAAGAGGCCATACATTGTGCATAGATGCTCATTGATCCCACATGCAAGTCATACGATTATACACATGCCTCAGGGACATGTACCACATGTCTAAAGTGCATAGGATAGGTCGGGCATATGAATTTCATAACATGTGCATTGGTTGGGAACACTCTTAGGCAGTTGGATAGTGGGTTGGGTATTCTTATTTAATTTCTCTTCCTTCCATTATTTTGTCATCTTACGAGTCACGTTTGTGTGGGAATACCTTGGTTTAAAGCATTGGCTCTTTGTGGAATGATTTTCCTTTCCCATGTCATTTAAAACAATTATTTCCCTCACATGTATTCTTTTTAAATGGTGTTAAGCAAATTAAATAATGGAAATCTCATTTATACATTATTGAATGGTGTTAAGTGAATTGAGATTTGAATTGGAATTTTAATATTCACTTGAAGCTTGGAGGTGGGATCACTTCAAAGCTAATGAATGGCCATTGACTCGAGTTAGCAATTGCATCAAATACTACATAGACAAACTATCAATGGACAAGTGATTAGAGGTAGATCAACATTGTTTCTTTCATATTAGTCTTGAAAATACTTATAGGAATTGTAGAATTGTAAAAATTTCTCAAGGATTTGTGTTGGTGAAACAAACCTGTTATAAGCCTACCATTTATGGATCAATCCAAGGGAGTAAGGTTTTCAAATTTCCCACTCAAAAACTATGATTTTCAATTTTTACTACATTTACTGCCATGGAGCCTCAAGAGTAAGCATCATGCCAATAACCATTTAATTATCCTATTTAAACATTTCTACTTTTGTTTATTTCCTTTTTATCCATTATGATTTTGTTTTTTGGATTTATTTTTCACATAGTTTGTGGTGCGTTAAGGTTTTATATTGGCACACCACACCTTCAATGCATATTTTTTATCTCATGCACTAGAGGTTTGTTTCACTAAGAGTTTAGTAGCACACCCTCATGGTGTGCCATTAGTGTTTTAACACACTATACAAAGAACTACAAAACTTGTTTTTCCTTTTCTAGTTGTTGGTGCACATGTGATGTATTGGAACACTGCTAATATGACAACACCATTGAAACACCCCCTCATGTTTGTTGATGTTTTGGTAGATTCAGGAGGTATTTTCCTCCTAGAAAACCTTTCTTAGAAGAAGAGAATATTCCAGAAGTCCAAGAAGACCATTGAAAAAATGGAAGAACACCCCAGAAGAGAAGTCATCCCACAATAAATGAATCAAGTGAAATTAGAATATCCATAGAAGAAGTCAGCCCAACTAAAGTGACTTGAAGACTATAAATAGAGAGGACACCTTTCTCATTTGGACACACACACGCTCACTCTCTCACTAAATAAAGACACACAAGTCTGAGGCAAGGAAGAATACACTGCACCGTGACATATGAGGTTCTTGGTTATTCTTAGTGGTGGTTTTCTCTTATGCGCTATCTCTGGGAAGAGGTGCGCTACTGTTGTATGGTGCTGCTATTGCAGCTGCTAGCACTAGTTCGTGCGCTAGCATAGTTCTAGGGTATATTTATTGTTTGTTGATCTTGAGAGCTGGTTTATGGTTGGATTAACTTGGATGGAATCTATCAAAGAAATATTGATTGGGTTTTGCCTCCAGTTGGTGTTTTCCCAGGATAAACTCTTGTTTCTCTTGTTCTTTTTATGTTGCTTATTTTATAGTATATAATACAATTGTTATCAAAATAATATCTAAGAACACTGGTAACTCTACTTCTCTGCAAATTTAAGAAAATATAACATGGTATCAGAGTTGGTTACCTTCAAGATAGTCTAACAATTGGAAGGAAAGATCTTGAAAACTATAGATGAACAATTCTTTGTCAAGCTTGTTGAGCACTAGCTCCAAGGTGCTGGGACTAATTTCATCATAGATAAGGTCTCCATATCCTAGCACACTCCCTGCAACACTTTGTTTGCAGTTTGGTGAAGTATGAAAATTTGAAATTTCTCAGATCTAGGGTTTCTACTGACGAAAATGTCTACCAATATGAGAGTCTAAGATAGACTGGATGGAGTAGATAACTTCATATCCTGGAAGCATAGGGTACTCCTCATTCTAGAAGAGAATGAGTTGTTGGATCATGTCAAGTAGGTGCTTCTAGAACCTGAAGAAGAAGAATCCAAAGCAAAATTCAGGAAGAGAAGAAGTCAGTTCGAAGAGAACTAAAAGACCACATTATAAGAAGGATACACCAAATGTCAGATTCTACAACTGCAAGAAGATGGGAAATTATTCTGAACAATGTCCTCATAGACATGAAAATGGAAAGATGAAGCATCATGCACATGCAACAGATACAGAAGAACACACAAAGGAGTCAAAAGATGAAGAATTTGTATTTGTTTCAACACTCATAGGTACTATCATTCAAGGAAGTGATACTTGGCTCGTAGATAGCGGTGCTTCCAAACACATGACTAGATTCAGAAGTTCCCTTACAAATATAACAAAAAAGAGATCATCCCTTCAAGTGGAGCTTGGGGATGATTCCAGAAACGAAGTCAAAGGAGTTGGAGAAGCCTCCT
Source organism: Picea engelmannii (assembly GCA_009831015.1). Lineage (NCBI taxonomy): Eukaryota > Viridiplantae > Streptophyta > Pinopsida > Pinales > Pinaceae > Picea > Picea engelmannii. The sequence continues at coordinate 342,518 of ML782055.1, read as the reverse complement.
TTCAACTTGACTCAGGTAACCCTATTTCAATTAAATATGTTTTGTTTGTACAAGTCTTCAAGAAGAATCTTGTTTCTATTCCTTCTTTAAAAGATAAAGGATTTAGGGTAGATTTTGTGGATGGCCAAGTTATTCTATGGCCCAAGAATTCAAACATAGATAAATCTACCGTGATTGGTGTCTGAGAGGGAGGATTGTATAAATTGAAGGGACATAAAGAACAAGCCCTTGTACATAAAAATGTTATCTCTAGTGAGCTATGGCATTGAATACTTGCTCACATAAATTATAGAGCACTACCAATATTGAGAAACATGGTTACAGGTCTACCATACATCCATGTATAACATGATGGAGTATGCAAAGGTTGTGCAACTGGCAAGAATGTCAAGGGAAGATTTACTAGAAGTGATAGTAGGTCCAAGGGGATATTGGACATCATACATTCTGATGTATGCAGATAGATGATGGTTCCATCCTTAGGAAACTTTGTATTCTATGTCCTATTCATAGATGAATACTCACAAAAGACATGGATATACTTCTTGAGAGAGAAAGACGAAGTCTTCAACAAGTTTCAAGAATTAAAGGCCTTAGTTGAGAATCTCTCTGGAAGGAAGATAAAAATATTGAGATTTGACAATGGAGGTGAGTACACCTCAAATGAATTCAAATACTTTTGTAAAGAAGAAGGAATTAAGAGGGAGATAACAACTCCCTACAAACCCCAACATAATGGGGTTGAAGAAATAAAGAACATATCGATTGTAGAAGCAATTAAAGCAATGATCCATGACCAGAGTCTACCCATGCACTTATGGGTAGAAGCATCCGGTACAATTGTATATGTCCAAAATAGAAGTCCTCATAAGGTATTGGGGAACAAGACACCCAAAGAGGTTTTTATTGGAAAGAAACCAGAAGTCAGTCACTTGATGATATTTGGTTGTCTAATGTACATTCAAGTTCCCAAGGAAAAGAGAACGAAGTTGGAGCCTTCAAGAAACAAGGGCATATTTGTTGGATACAATGAGACTTCAAAACCTTACATAACATACATTCCAGGGTAGGGACAGATTGAGATTAGTTGGGATGTAACCTTTGATGAAGATGAAGCCTTCAGAATATCAAGGGAGTCTCACATGGATGAGGACCGAGAAGAGCAACATGATCCAAAGAATGCAGTCATGGTTGACTCTACTCCATAGGAACCCATTTCAAAAGTTCAGAATGAGATGGTAGACTCAGAGAGACCTATAGATCCACCCATGGAAGTTGCAGTCACCAGGAAGAGACCAACTTGGCTTCGGAACATCTTGTGTGAAGCTAAAGGACATGTAGATCCCAAAGGCTCTTTTAGAGTGAGAAAGAGACCAAAAAAGTTTTCCATCTATGTGGTGCCGATGAGCATAATCATTGATTCAAAACCTTCCACCTTTTGAAGAAGCTACTAAGAAGCAGGAATTGAAGGATGCCATGATGGAGGAGTACTGGTCCATAATGAGGAATGATGTGTGGGAAGTGTTTTCGAGACTAGAAGGGAAGTCAATAGTGATTTCCAAGTGGATCTACAAGATCAAGCATGTTGCATATGAAAACATAGAGAAATACAAAGCAAGATTTGTGGCTAGAGGGTTCTCCTAGAAAGAGGGAGAAGACTATGATGAAACATTTGCTCAAGTAGAAAATCACACTTCCATTAGATCAATTATTGATATTTCTTTAGTGATGGGATGGAAATTACACAAGATGTATGTCAAGACTTCCTTCTTGGATGGTTTAATAGAGGAAGAAGTGTACATAGAGTATCCACAAGGGTTTGTGATCCATGGGAAGGAGTCCCATGTGTGAAAACTAAATAAGGATTTGTATGGACTGAAGCAGGAACCCAGGGCATGGTATGCTAGGATGGACACATATCTGATGAGATTAGGTTTTACCAAGATTGATGCAGATCCCAACCTTTACTACAAGGTTGAAGATGGTTTCCCACTAATTGCGGTCTTGTATGTGGACGACCTGTTTCTAAAAGGAGATGAGAAGCTCATAGATGGTTGCAAGAGGGATCTCACTTCCGAGTTCAAGATTAAGGATCTAAGTATGATGCATTATATCTTGGGATTGGAGGTGTGTCATAAGCTAGATGAGATTTTCCCCGACCAAGGAAAATATATTGTTCAGATCCTGCAGAGATTCAAGATGATGGATGAAAAGTCCATGGCCACAGATATGATGATGAATCTTAAGATCTTGAGTGATTCATATTTAGATTTGGTTGATCCCATGATGTACTAATATTTGATCAAATCCTTGACGTACCTGGTTAACACCAGGCCATGCATATGCTTTTTAGTGAACACTTTGAGTCAATACATGGTTGAACCTAGACATGTACATTAGAAAAAATAAAATCATGTATTGAGGTACCTATGTGGTACAATTGGATGCAAAATTGGATATATCTTAGATGAATAAGAAAATTTGCAAGGATATATAGACTCTAATTGGGTAGGGACTGCAGTGGGCCGAAAAATCACATTAGGATGCTGCTTTAGTTTGGGATCATGCATGATCTCATGGTTAAGAAGGAAGCAAACGTCGGTGGAACTCAGTACAACAGAGACAGAGTATATCAAAACCAATGTTACAAGTAATGTTGGATATAGTGTCATTAATATATTGTCATTGATGTCAACAATCAATATCATTGATGTGATGATAAGTTGGTATGAAAAATTATCATTGATATCAACAATATTCTGTTAGCATATAATGGTTGATGTCAAACAGTTGGACGATATGCA
>ML782055.1:302225-325923 GCA_009831015.1 Picea engelmannii | reverse complement strand
TTGAAATCCCAAAGTTTTGAATGATGTTCACTATGTCTTGATTTTCATCCATATCATCAGGGGATTAAATCGTTACCATTGAATTGATAATAACTCAACCAATCATTTGGCCTAGCGTTTGGTCACTTCCATTGGTCATATAGAATAAGAGATTTAAAAGGCAGAATATAATACTTCGCTAAAGTTGAGAAAGCCCGTGGTTTTGTATCACTCGGTCATATGTAATGGTTTGAAGGAAGCACCTCTATAGAACTCGGTTTCTGCAAATACTTGCAGGAATATGGAATCGAGTTAAAAAGAAATCGATCCATACCTATGATCGATTTACGAAAATCACTCTTACTGAATTAAAAGAATTAACAATAAATGTTTGAATAATAAAAGTGATTATTGTTAATGTTAAAATGAAGAGGTGCGACAGTCCAAACGAAAGGACACAATACGTTATATCTCACACAGTTTTGAAGATTATATAAATGAGAAAGAATGGTGAGAATATTGTGAGTCTGTGGTTCAGATAAGAAGATAAAAACAAAAGTAGAGTCCAAGATGAAGAACTGTTAGTTCTAAGGTGCCTGCCAATGTCTTATTGAAGATAAATAACAGAAGAAGACAGAGAAACAATTATGAAATCCAGTATTTGATATAGAATACCTTTATTGGACTACAACATATTCATTGAATATTAAATGACAGAAGCCGGAGAGCAAGAGATGAATTTTGACTGCAAATAACCATAAGATCATACAAGTAGAGGTTGTAGCAGACAAGTAGAAAGTACAACAGTTTATGATTCTAAGATACCATGAATAATTGATAGTATCTTTGTTTTTTTGAACAGAGTACAATAAAAGGTTATAAGTGTTATAACTTGCATAAAGGGAGGAAGGGTGGAGCAAGAGAAAAACAAGTCAAAGTCAAAAGGTCAAATTTGATAGCACTTGTGTTAATGGTTGCATGAATCAAATTCAATGAAGAGCATAAGAGATTGAATTACATTGAGAAAATAAGGGTGGTTGGGTGGTACAAGGGCAGGCTAGATCCTGCAGGGGAGTAGGTGCTTCCTTTTCAGTTGTAGCTGACTAAATAGGGGGTTGTAGCCTCCTACTAGTTAGTGCTGGTGAATAGAGGGAGTTGGTGCTTCCTTGTCAGTTGTAGCTAACTAAATAGGGGGTCAAAGCCTCCTACCAATTGGTGCTGGTGAATAAGGGTGTGGGTGCATCCTAATCAGTTGGTGCTGATAAAAAAGGAAGAATATATTCCTTCTATGTAACTTGTAAGGAAAGGAATTTTGGAGTTAATAGAAAAGTGTTGGTGGTTTTCCCTGTTGGGTTCCATGATAAAATCTTGTGTTCATAAGGGTTTGGTGTTCATCATATATTGTTTAATTGAATAATTAATGTGTTTGCTTAATATTGAAGGAATTAATAAGAAAAAGTAGACAATACTGATTCACGCCCCCCCCCTCTCAGTATTTCTGGATATTCCATCAAGTCATGAAGCAGTGTGGCTTCGAAAGTTAATTGCAGGGATATTTTATCTAGAGTTGGAGCCAACTTTGATACATTGTGATAGTCAAAGTTGCGTGAAGCTTTCAAAAAATTATATCTTTCATGACAAGTCAAAGCACATAGAGATAAAATATCATTACATCCAAGACATGGTGTAGAGAGGAGCTATGGAGCTCTAGTACATATCCACAAATGAGTATATAACAAACATTCTCACCAAGCCATTGCCTACAGTGAAGTATGAGTACTTCATATTCAAGCTTGGCAAGATGAAGAATGTCCACCCTCGTTAAGAGGGAGGTGTGGTGTTTCTCTACTCCATCTTGCTAACCCCTCTAGCCAAGGGTTTCTCTGATCAGTCATGTGAGGTGACTGAGGGAATAATTCATAGTCGAGTACAAGTCTTGCCTACGCCATGTGAGGTGGATAGGTGTGAATAAGACTTGCATCTTAGCCTTGCCTACGCCATGTGAGGTGGCTAGGTGTGAATGGGACTATGGTCGTAGTCTTTCCTATGCCATGTGAGGTGGATAGGTGTGAATAAGACTACTGGGATAGGAGAAACATTACAACATAATCATGGAGACTATGGCAGTGGTTGTGTACCACTAGATAACATTCTAGTAGTTGTGTGCTACTAGTGGATTGCTACATAGTCGTGAGACTATGGCAGTGGTTGTGTACCACTGGAAAACATGATAGTAGTTGTGTGCTACTAATGGATTTATACGTAGTCATGAGACTATGGCAGTGGCTGTGTACCACTGGACAATAGTTGTGTACTACTATGACATGGAAACAATTGTGTACCATTGGACGACATTGCAATAGTTGTGAGCTACTAGTTGATTGCATCATAGTCATAAATACTGTGGCATATGATTTGAGCTATCGATAGCATGGTAGTAGCAGTGTACTACTATTTGATTTCACAATAGTCAATGGACTACTAGATAAAATACATCGTGAAAAGATACCTCCCTATCTAAGAGGGAGTGTTGATGTTTTGGTATTTGCAGGAGGTATGCTCCTCCTAGACAACCTTTCTTAGAAGAAGAGAAGATTCCAGAAGTCCAAGAATACCATTGAACAAATGGAAGAACACCCCGGAAGATAATTCGGCCCACATGAATGAATAAAGTGAAATTAGAATATCCAGAGAAGAATTCGACCCAACTAAGGTGACTTGAAGACTATAAATAGAGAGGACTCTTTGCTAATATGGACACACACACACTCACTCACTCTCTCACTGAAGAAGGACGCACAAGTCTGAGGCAAGGAAGAAAACACTACACTATGGCATCTGAGGTTCTTGGTTATTCTTAGTGGTGGTTTTCTCTTGTTCGCTATCTCTGGGAAGAGGTGTGCTACTATTGTATGGTGTTGCTACTGCAGTTTCTAGCACTAGTTTGTGTGCTAGCCTAGTGCTATGGTTTCTTAATTGTCTGTTTCTCTTGAGAGTTGGTTTATGGTTGGATTAAATTTGATGGAATATATCTAAGAAAGGTTGGTTGGGGTTTTCCCAGGATAAACTCTCATGTTCTCTTGTTCTTGTTATGCTGCTTATTTTCTAGTATATGATATAACTTTTATCAAAAGAAGGTCTAAGAACATTGGTAACTCTAATGCTCTTTAAATTTAAGAAAATATAACAATGTTATTAATGCATATTTCTATCTATGAAGCATTTCCATTGTGAGAAGGCTAAACTATGTCTTGTTCCACAAAACATATGGTCTGCCATGTTATCGCACAATTTTTACTTGCCCAAAGCCCAAGGAAAGTAAGGGATATTGGCGTAACAAACATGATATCCTATCAATGTCACCTTAATAGGAAATCCCCACTTTTTATGGATAGGCAGGGTCTACCCTAGGGGAGGCGTCCCCGGTAACCTAAAGGGATGGAAAATTAGGGTTATGGTTAAGATATATTCCCCCCTCTCACTGGTTACCAAAGTCACTAAATCCATGTCTAAAAGATGAGGTTAATGAAGTGCTTGATGTACCCTCATAGAACAAGAAAATACAACATGCATATACAATAATTCCAAGTACAAATATGATAATAACACCTCAATAGACAATGGACAGTGAAAATAAGTGCTTGCTAATATAAAATTGCAACAGTTGATAAGTTTACAACAACAATTTATAAAATGTAAGAGCTGCAACAAATACTCCTTAGAAAATATTGAAAAGACAATGAAAATATAACATTGACTAGGTAGTATGATAATAACTTGTCATAAACAATTTCTAAAATGGTTAGCTAGCAATTAATGTTGAGTATGCATAAAATTTGTTGCAATTAGATGGTTGTAGCAAAGATTTATAACAACAACAAATAAGTTAGTTATCTAGGCTAAACTAGGGTTAGAGATCGTTAGTAAAAGCTTAGGAGAAGAGTGTTTGAGTGTTTAATCTATCCTTCAACAAGAGAGAGGAAAGAACTAGTGCCTTCTAGGGCTTATGGAGTCAAGTAGAAAACTTCTTCTAAGGATGAAAATCAATTTGATAATGCACACAAGTATAAGAGGGGAAATGCATAGGAGAAGTAGTAACTTAAGTCCCCCTATGCATTGAACTCAAGAGACAAGATACTAGGGTGTAGGCAATTCTAGGCCCTAACACCTTGCTCTCCTTAGGCTTCGTATGGAGTAAAAATTATGCAAAGATAACTAAGTCAAAATCCTTAGAGTGATAGCAATTTAGGGCTCTAGGGTTTCACTAGTCACTAGATTAATTCAATGAAAAGTTTGGCAAATAAAAAGTAAGAAAGTAGCAATTTAAGTTCCTTACTTCAAGCATTAAGTATACCATGCAATTTCATAATCTTGTATGAGCAAATAAAACCATACACAAACCATTCAATAGACGACAAAAAATGCAGATTTACTTATTTGCACCAAGAATAATCATGAAAATATCATGCAAGATGATCTAAAAATTGAAGAAGACTTGAAAAACTTGAAAATTATTGCAAGTAAATGTTATGTGTTTAAATAAAATGGATCAGTTTGCAACACATAAATTAAAGGATTACTTATGCAAATTACACATAGACAGCAGCATAAGCACATAAACACATCAATTGATAAAGGAGTTCACCCCTCTCTTGGGCTACATCTCTTGGTCCAGCTTCCAATGGATCATTATTATTAATTGCTCAAAGTGCTCAAAAACATGTACATAAGCACATAAACACAACAATTGATACAGGAGTTCACCCCTCTCTTGGGCTACATCTCCTGGTCCAGCTTCCAATGGATCATTATTATTAATTGCTCAAAGTTCTCAAAAACATGTCTTACAATGCTCAAACTGACAAACTGACTGCTCCAATGGCTTCAGAGCATACCAAAACCCCTGTCTGGGTTCTTTCGGCACCTCAATCGGTCAAAAAATGAAGTAGTTAGGCCTCCTGGAAGTCTCCCTCTTCAAGCTTGTTGTCTCTACATCTACAAAATGCACCCTTGTCACTTGAACCTGGCTCACACACAATTTAAAGCGTGAAAACCCAGCACCGGGTGAAATCGCGCCAACGATGCAAACCGTAGGACGGTTAAGGGCACGCCAGCCCCTAACCGCCTAGGCACCTGGGCGTATGGGTCATAGAACTGCGCGCTAAAATAAATGGGGCTCCGTCCATATAACCGTTGGAACCATATTACAACTGTTGGAACCATATTACAACCGTTGAAACCATATTACAAAATGCGCGCGTGCCAATACATATACCCATGGTCACATATATATGAAAAGCGCGCGACCAAGGGCTGGGCTAGGCCCGGCCCGGTCGCGGCCCAACTATACCAACAAGCGACTTTAAATTTAATCCAAAACATATATATATCAAGGTATGAGCAGTATCCCGATTGGTTATTGGATTTTGTGTAAGTGTTTGTGCGGTGGGGAGGTCCGGGGGTCGAACCCCACGGACTCCATTACATTTTACAAACATACAACCAACCAATTTTCGGGGTGCCACGTGGCAGCCCATGATTGGGCCACGTGGCACCCAACCATTGACCAGAAAACTGCCACGTGTCGACACCTGATTTGACCATGCCAACCAACCAGATTCTGCCACGTCACTTATGTACGGTCGTACGGTCCTGCCACGTCATACTGTACGGACTGTATAGTCAACATCATTTTTTTTGCCTATTTGACTTGACAAATAGATCGCTATATCTCTCGCTCACGATGTCCGTTTGAGACGAAACGAGTTGCGTTGGGTTCGCAACGATGAGGCCTACGCTCTCGTCCAGTTTGAAGCGATTCCGAGCACTTTGAATTTTTGAGCAAAATTTGATCCCCTGATCACAAGATCGCCATAAAAACTTCTCAGATTGATCCAAGTTGCAAAAAATAGCCTTATACAAGAGTGCACCTCAAAATTTCAGCCAATATCTAGGGATGATTTTAGGGGCTAAATTTCGCTCATGGGCTAATTTTCCATGGTTTTTCAAAAAACGAGATTCGTTATTTTAAAAATGATTCGCCCAAATTCTATAGGATAAAATTATTTTACCTTAAAAATCGCCAAAATTTTATAAAAACTATATAAAATACTCAGAAATTTGAATATTTTTACAAAAATATCGCCAAACATTTATAGTTGACATATGAAGGATTAGTAAGATTCGCCAATGTTTCTACATTTTAAAATAAATTTCCATCCTTAAAATCATCCCCGCCAATATCCCTCACTAGGGTGCAAATTTCAGACCTATTATCTTGTATGAGAAGTTGTGATGTGTAAAATGAGAGCACTTTATGTTTATTTATACAAAAAATTGACCTTTAATTAATTTTAGGTCAAAAATAAGGCCGACCTGGCCAATTTACAATAAAATTCAAATTTGACATAATTAAAATTAATTTGCATCTAAAGACACCTCCAAGGGTGACATTGAGGCCTGAAGGTGGAATGTTGAGCTAAAAATGTAGGGCGCTTGGCCTTCATAGGCCCTAGATGATGCCCACATGTGCCACTAGGCTCATAAATGCCTCCAAAATGAAAACCCTATCTCTAGATCACGTCTAGGGCTATGATGGTGACGTCCAGGGCCCTCAAGGACTAACGTCCATGTGGAAGATCAAGGTCCCCCTGGGTCTAGGTCTTCCAAGGTGCCTCCAAAGGCAACATCCTTATTTTTCTCAGTGCAAGTCTACAATTTCTTCGGCTGGGGTTGCAACATCCATATGTGGGATTTAAGCCCCCATTAAGGTATGAGATAATCATTCCCTCATGTGTAACTGTCCACCGAGAAAGGTCCTACAACAATAACAAGTATGCCCTCCAGGGGTTCATAAGTCACAGGGATCATAGCATGTAAATCACATACAATAATTAAATTACCCAAAAATGTGCATCAAACTCCCTTAAGCCAGACAAATTCTCAAAGACGTTATGCAGTTTGAAAAGTTAGGTTTGGAGAAGGTCTCAGTGTGTCCTATTGGGCTAACCTCTCTTAAGTTTGGGTTGTTTCCCAGGTGGGATCTAATCCAAGTCATGTAAGTGTATGAGGTGGCATGGGGTAAGTTTTTGGGCATGGAGTGCATGTAATAACAGGGAAATGCAAAGTCTTACATGTGGGTGCCTTTGTAGAGGGCGAGTTGCACCTTGTCATAAATGAAATTGTTTTCTAGCCCATTCATTTCCTCTTACTCTTAGCTTTATTTATTTTGATATTTTTCTTTTGTTCTTCAAGGGAATAGTTGAGGGCCATCGTCCTGGCTTGATGACCATAGGTGACAACGTTATCCACAAACATTTCACATAAATGAGTAGGTTGGCTCATGATGAGATCCCCTTTCTCTTGGTTATGCCACCAAGAGCCACTACCCTGGTTTGGTGACTAGATAGGTGGTTGTGTCATACTGCTACATGCCCATGGTCATAATGGTTCGGCTCGTGATGAGACATCTTATCCATCAACTAGTACCTTGAGTGTTTATGTATCTTATGGGTTCCATTTTCTTACTGAGAATATTTTCACTGCTTTCTCGGGGATCCCTTGGAGAATCATATTAAAGGTTTCAACATTGTCTTTCAACTCTTTCTAACTACTTTTACCCTCTGGGCCTTTAGCCCCTTCTTCCCATGAGGTAAGGTACAACCCTTTCTAGTGTAGCCAATCCCAATGCCCAAACAAGGTTAGGGGAGATGAGAGGAATACAAATGGAGAGTGGTAAGTATGGAGGGAATGAACGATGACTTTTTACAGATCCACCCGGTGTCAACTCATCCTAAAGGGAAATCAACTTACTAGGGCACCATGTCACCCTTCCAGGTATGAACAAGGCAAAGAGAATAATTTCCAAGCAAACATCATGAAATGAAGAAAGATTCAATACAACATATTCAAGTGCTTAAAATATCAGAGCGATATAGACCATGATACCCAGACTCAGTACTTCATGGAGCAAGAATCACCGCTACTTCAGGACCAGGCTGGTGGGATGGATACTACTGTTGGTGATAAGTGGACTGTATTGAAGAAAATAGGGGCCCTCCAGGGCCATGCTCAAGTTGTCTAACTCTCGGTAATCCATGTCTAGAAACTGTGGGCCTCGAGACATGATCTCCTTATTTATCCCTAGGCTAGGGGATAACATGCCCATTTTTCGATTGTGCATTGTACCTATGCTTTACATAGAGAAAATCACACTAGTGGTAGGTTGTATCATAAGAAAGCATTGACATGCCAATACTTGAAAAGGCCTTGTTGATATATTTTTTGAGCACCATAAAAAAACCAACGTTAAAGGGAATCCATGTAGGGAGTAAGGAGAACCCTCATTAATTTTTATAGAGGTGGTACTCCTCTTTTAATTCCTTAAGAGAAATGTAAATATCTTGAAAAAATAAATGAAAGAACACTATCTAGTAAGACTCCATGCACTTCATTTAAACTCAACAAATATCATCAAATATCTATGACCAAATAGTCATTCAAATTGATGCCTACCTGATAGAGGACTTGTTGTCCCTTGGGTATGTAAGTAAGCGAATATTAAGGCAGAAAAGAAGGAATGTGAACTGAGCGGAAGACACAGTGACTGATACTGGGTCGAAGTGAGCAGAGGAGCAGAAAATATGGAGCGAAGAAAGAGAAAGCAAGTCGTTGGATGAGGAGACCGAGGATGACATATCAGCAAGGAAGATAGATCATGGACAACTCAGCAAGAGGAAAAATCCGTTGTTGGATGATTTGGAGCACCGCGCGACAAGGGAGGAAAGACAAGTGAGTGAAGCCCTAAAAAGCGGGTCAAGTTGACCTAGGGTTTTAGACACCTAGGGTTTTGGTATCTAGGGTTTAGGCACTTAGGTCTCAGCCTAAGGCTATCGGTGAGTGATTTTAATGTATAAATAATAACCTAGATGAGGGAAGAGAGTTAGTTCTGAGTTTGTTGCCCAATTATGTTATGAGAAGGGATTTCTATTGAAAGAGAACTATTGTAAGATGAGAACCTTCAGGTGTTGTAAGATCTTCAGTTGGGTGCGAAGATCAACTCTACAACTGGGTGCAAAGGGAAGGGAGAGAAGATATTCTAGCTAAGAGCACAAATAGAACTGTATTCTTTCATCTTAATATATTATAAAGAACAGTTTTGGGGATGTAGCCCTAGAGAGAGGGTGAACCATGTATATCTTGTGCTATGTGTGATTAATGTTGTGTTCTCTATCAATTGATATGTTGCTATTGTGATATTGTGTTAGATCTGAATTATAACTTGTGTAGTAGGTTTAAGGAAGATAAAATAATACTAGGTTGCTATGTGTTGTTGCCTTGAATCCACTTTACATTCCTTCTGGTTGTAGACACATGTGTCCTACAACCCCCTATAGCTACTTTGGGTGAGACTGCATCTGCCTCGCAGGTTTTTCTGAAAGGACCAGTAGTTAGGGCTTATTGGTGTGCTCTTGAGTATTGAACCTTGGATCTGCCCTTGTGCCAACAAATGGTTATGTTGTCGAGACCGAGATCTTCTTGAGGGAAGGTCAAGGTGGTTTCCATCGAAGACAAAGATTTAGAAGTGGATAGAAGATCAAGAAAATCACTTTGTTGAAGCCCAGAACAAGAACCCTAATCTTAGTACAGAGGATTGGTTGCGAAGGTATATTTTTACTGATATACACAAGATTTTCTTTGGAGGGATTCATAAGGAGCTATATGAGTGGTTAGCCAAATTAGCAGATACCATGTTCAAGATCAGATCTAAGCCACCTATGGTTTGGATGTCGACGCTGATCAAGAAGGCTAAGAGAGTTGATAACACCGTGTCAAGAGCAGTGGATTACTAGTTTGATAGTACCATTGGAGGGTATATCACCGAGTTTTCTATTGACAAAGTAGAGTCATATAACCAAGCAAAGGGGTATTTCTTTAAGGGACCTAGAGGAAAATTTTTACATTTTCTGAAGTTGAAGATCAAGATGCTATTACATGAGAAGAACATCTTGAAGATACAGTAGTGGGTCATATCAAAGAGCTAATGTTCAAGAATTTAGACAACGACAATGACACAGAGATCGGACATACACAGAGTGGAAGGATATTCAGAGAAGTTCCTTTGGCGAACTTGTTTGAGCGAGATCAAGAACCTCTTCTGTAGAAAGAAGGATTCTATAGTGGGGAAGAGGAAGAGATACTAAGTGAAGTATAGTAAGGATCCGTTGGACCAAGAGAAGAAAAGACTGAAGAACCTCGCTGGGAAGAGCTAGAAACTTCAGGAACTGCACAGATTGTTGAAGTAATTACTATTACTCCTCCTATTGTTTCGGCAGCATTAAGTAACCAGAGTAACCTAAGTTATCAGAGCACTCAAAGCACTGGTACAAGTAGCTCGGTACCTATTCAGTAAGAAAAACTAGGAAGATCTATGGTGGACGAGATGAGGCTACCTACCTTTAAGGGAGATGGATCTGAAGATCCTGAGTAGCACTAGTTCCTATGTGAAGTTGTATGGAGTATTAAGAATATCACCGACGAAGCTGTTAAACGAGTTCAGTTCAACACTACCCTAAGAGACCACGCACTGAGATGGTACATGAAGTTTGTCCAAGGATTTTCCCAACCCAAACCACTAAACCAGATCAAAACTGTGTTGATTGCAGAATTCAAGAAACCCAATTCGGAGTCACAGTGAATTACAGAACTAAAAAAAATTAAGCAAAGAACAATTGAACCTGTGTGGGAGTTTGATCATAGGTTTAAAACCCTAACAGGCTATTTGAGTTTCCAGATCCCAAATGAGAAGAACAAGGAATGGTTCATTGTTTCCCTCCTACCACACATCAAAGTCCCTCTGATGCAACAAAAGATTGCTTCATAGGTTGAGGCACTAGATATCGCCATGAAACTAGAATTAGCCCCTATGGGAGAATATTGCTCAGGTATGAGTCAAATATTGAGTCAACTAACTAGCTTATCACTGCAGGTCGAAGATATGAAGAGAGACAAGGGAAAATATAAAAGAGAAGATATCTGGTGTATTAGATGCAAATCAGAAGGCCATGACAAGGAGCATTGTCCCCTATTTCATGAGTATTTGGCATCTAGAGACCTGAGTCCTTTAAAGCAAGTTACCTTGCCTTGGTGCGAGGTATGTAGAAATCGACATTGCCCTGGTGAATGTTACTATTTGCAAAAATATGTTCAGACACCCGCAAGTATGTATTACACATTCTGTAAGTCAGTAGGGCATGATGATAGGGATTGCAAAGCCTATGACCTCATGCATGAAAGGTCTAGAGACATATACAAGATTCAAGGAGAAGAACAACAAAAAGGAAGCACTGCGCAGTATAATTCCCCAGGAAGAGGAAAATTCAATCCTCATGGTGGATTCAGAGGACGAGGAGGAGGTATGGGTCGAGGTCGAGGACAGATCATCTGTTATAACTGTGCACAACCAGGACACTTGGCAAGGGAATTTCAGAACCCTTGTACCACTTGCAGCTACTGCAACTCATTCGAACATGTCATAGAAGATTGTCCTGCGCTATTATCCAAACTTCAAAAGAAGAAAGGAGGAAACCAACAAATACAACTGATCAAAGCAGAACCTCACGGAGCAGATCCCAGAGTCATTGTTATCACTAGAGGATGCACTGTTACAGGAGAATACATAGTGACCCAGGGAAAGACTACAGAAGAATCAGGAGTCAGGAAAGCTGTAGAGAAGACCCAAACTTTTGATGCAAATAAATAAGAACAAGTGTTTGAGGAGGAAATAAAGGAATTTGGAAGAGATCAGGCCTATTCATCAAAGTTTTGACCAAAAGTGAGAGAATATGGAATGTCTTTGGCATTCGATCAGTCTACTCTTCCAAAAGAAGGAAAAGAGGTAAGCAAGCTCATGTAATTATTATATACTTGTATTAAGCTAATTCATGATGAAAGTGTTGTACAAGAGCTACAAAACTTGATTAGACAATACAAGCTAGGGAAGGTAGACCCCTTACTGAGTAGAGAAGTACACCACATATCTAAAAAGAGGAGGACAAATAAATAATTACACCTGAATGCTCAAATTGGAGTGTATGATATAGACTACGTCTTCCTTGACTTAGGGTCAGAAGTTAATTTCATGATGAAGGAGTCATGGGAACTGATGGGAAAACCTAAGTTGATCTATTCCCCTATCAGGCTTAGGATGGCCAATCAACAAGCTATGAGCCCCTTTGGAAGATTTTAACATGTCCCTGTAGACATTTATGGGTTCATAACATTTTTGGACTTCGAGGTCATTGAGATAGTTGATGATAGCTTCCCTTACCCTGTGTTGTTAGGAATTGATTGGGCTTTCAACAATTCCACTATGGTTGATTTAAAGAAAAGAAGAATGACATTTCAAGGTGATGGCCTTAGGGTCATTGCACCTTTGGACCCTGATGAAGGTCCCAGATACATAGATCCCATTAGAGAAGAAGACCGCGCATATGAGTTAGAAAACATGTACAAATTGACAGCCAGACAATAGGATTACATTAATCCTACAATAGATGGGAACATAAGCTGGCATGCTCATCAGATTCAGAAGAAGCACTGGAGATATGGCAGAACAAAATGTATGAAGTATCTACTAGAAGGTGTGCTATATTGCCCAAAGAAGTTCGTTGGATCGGTACAACAGTAAGTAACTTTCCCACCTTTGATGGTTTAAATCATTTATAAGTGTTCTTGATGGAGTTTGAAGAAATTGTACCAATACAAAAAAGATTGTTGGCACTGGATGAGGCCTTGAAAGCCACTCCAACAAGGTGGCGTGGGACACATAAACACAATATTACATATTGGGTACAATGTCGCACTTTGATGACAACGCAGTTCTCAGAGCAAGTAGAAGGTTGCGAAGTTAGATACATAGGTCGGATCTGTTCGAAAGACCATGTGCGAAGTTCCGAGGAATCTTGGAGAAACATTGCTCAAGAGAAGTGGGTACATAAATTCATCAACACAGTGGACACAACCCCTATCAATTGGTACCTTCAAGTAGAACTACGCCTCATCACTACAGATTGGGAAGGTATGACCCAAACATTTGTAACTACCTTCTTATTTGAAATCCAATATCCTACAGTGGATCAAGGATTACAGATTGTAAGACAAAAAGTGTTCGAGGAGGCGCCTAGCCTCCCTTTGGAGCAAGAAGAGGATGAATGGACTGTGCCTCTTCAGAAACTACAAGGCTATTATAATATCAATGTTGATGAAGACGATGATCCTAGGAAGGTGAACATCATCGAAACAGAAGGCCAAAGAGACATAGAAGGACCAGGAGTTGAGATACCTTTCATTGGAAAACCAATTAAAATCAAGAAAGTCAACATTGGAACAAAACAAACACTAAAGCTTGATAATGTTGGAGATTATTGGGATGTTTCCACTATTGATAAGATCACAAAGTTAATGCATGAATATCAGGACTTGTTTCCAACCAAGTTCATTGATATGAAGGGAATTAAAGGGCCCATGGGAGAGATGAAAATTCCCTTAAAAATAGGTGCAAGGACAGTCAAACAAAGACCTTACAGATTGAACCCCAAATATAAGGAAAAAGTTAAGACTAAACTAGAAAGAATGTTAGAAGCGGGAATCATAGAACTTATTGAAGAGTCAGAATGGATAATCCCTATGGTGGTGCAGGATAAGAAGACTGGAGAAATCAGGTTTTGTGTGGATCTCAGGAATTTGAATGATGTCTGTTTGCATGACCCATTCCCTACACCATTCATTGACAAAGTGCTAGACAATGTAGGACAGGGGGTCTACTCCTTCACCGATGGATTTTCGGGATACCATCATATCAGGATTGCCAAGGAAGATCACCATAAGACCACATTTGCAACAAAATGGGGATCTTACCAGTATACAGTGATGTCGTTTGGATTGAATTATGCACCAACCATCTTTTCTAGGGTGGTGGTCGAAGCATTCAAGGAGTTTCTACATAAATTTATAGAAGCATACTTTGATTATTGGACTGTTTTCAGTATTTTGAAGAATCATATTGAATGTCTCAGGCTAATGTTGGACAAGTGCAAGCAATGTCATATTGCCTTAAACCTGAAGAAGTGCATCTTCTTTTCACCCTTCGGAGTGTTGTTAGGTCATATTGTATGCAAGAAGGGATTGTTGGTGGATCCATCTAAGATTTCCATTATAGTTGATATGCCCCCTCCTACTTCAGTCAAACAGATGCACATTGCGGTGGGACATACTTGATACTACAGGAAGTTCATTAAAGGCTATGCATAGATTACATCACCCATGGAAAAGATTTTGAAAAAATACTATCAGTTTCAATGGGCAGAGCAATGCCAATAGAACTTTGACACACTGAAACAAAAAATGGTTACTGTGCCTATTATGGTTTTTCTGGATTGGAGCAAGGAATTTCATGTGCATGTCGATGCATCTTCTATCGCATTAGGAGCAGTGTTAGCACAACCAGGAACAAGAGACATCGACCACCCATTAGAATTTGATAGCAGGAAGATATCAACAACTGAGATTAATTACACCACCACTAAGAGGGAAGGTTTAGCCATGGTCTATGCACTGTAAAAGTTTCGCCACTACTTGTTGGGAGGACATTTTAAAATGTTCACTGATCACTATTCGTTGAAATACCTAGTAAACAAGCTAGTGTTGAGGGTAAGAATATGCATATGGCTTCTGCTATTTCAGGAATACGACTTTGAGATCGTGGTAAAACCAGGAAGGATGAACAAAGGTCCTGACCACTTGTCAAGGTTGGAACATGAAGAGGAACCTACTAGTTTGGAGGATACACTATCAAATGCACAATTGTTGGCCATCAGGAAGGTTTATGATCACTTCGCGGAGATAGCACAGTTCCTTTCAACAGGAATGGCACCTAGTGACTATACGGTTATTCAAAAGAAACAGTTTGTAGTGCGCGCTGCAGATTTTTCACTTATAGCTGGACAACTATACAAGATGGGACCTGATGAGATATTAAGGAGGTGTGTTATGGAAACAGAGTGACCATTGATCCTCGCCAAATCCCATGGAGGCATCACAAGAGGACACTACATAGGGAAAGGAACAAAGCAGAAAGTTCTTAAAGATGGACTTTGGTGGCCTACTTTACATAGAGATGCTAAGGATTATTATAGAGCATGCGATGTATGCCAAAGAGTTGGAAAACCATCCAAAAGAGATGGAATTTCATTAGCACCCCAGCTAACCTTACAAGCCTTTTAGAAATGGACCATTGAATTCATGGGACCTATAAACCCACCAGGAAAGCACACATGAGCTAGATACATAATCACTACGACAGAGTACTTGACCAGATGGGCTGAAGCAAGAGTAGTCAAGGAATGTAGTGCAACTACAGTTGCGCGCTTCATATTTGATGATATCATAACCAAGATTGAATGCCCGAAGACCCTGATGAGCGATCAAGGCACACAATTTATTAACAAGGCCATTGAAGCCTTGAACCAGGAATTTGAAGTTCACAATCAAAAGAGAACTCCATATCATCCACAAGAAAATGGGACAGTTGAAGCATTCAATAATATCTTGGAGACAACGATGACGAAGATATGCAATGTGAACAAGGATGACTGGGATTTAAGAGTACCAACAATGTTATGGGCCTATAGAACCACTTGCAAGAAGCTAACCATGCCAACTCCCTTTAAGTTGGTTTATGGCCTAAAAGTAGTTGTACCCATGGAATATTTGGTTCCTAGTATGAGAATTGCAGCCTTTACAGATATGGACGACACTGGCGTTGTTCAAGAGAGGCTTGCGCAGTTGGTTGAACTCAAAGAAGACAAATTTATTGCAGGATTCCATCAACAAGTTCAGAAAGAAAGAGAAAAGGCCTACCATGACAAGCATATCAAGAAGAAATCATTCAAGCAAGGATATATGGTATTGGTCTATGATAAAAAGTTCATGAAGCACCTAGGGAAGTTCAGAACGAATTGGTTTGGGTTGTATCAGGTTGTCCATATTACAGAAGGAGGAGCTGCGCAGTTGAAGAATTTGAATGGAGAATGGAAGGAAGGGTTGTTGAACGGGAGCCAGTTGAAATTATATTATGACAACCAGTTGCCTCGTAGTTCCCAGTAAAAGCATGAGGAAAAGGGTCTAGGTACCAGGTGTAGTTAAAACTGGGTACCAGACATAGAAAAGACAATTTTCACAAGGAAGGAAGGGAGGCATAGAGATGAAAGCACAAGCAACCCTGAGTAGTCTGAAATCAAAGTAAAACATAAGAATCGGATCTGAATTGCCTCAGGACGAGTCATAGGTGAGTGTTGGGGGCTTGTTGGCCCTTGGGTATGGAAGTAAGCGAAGATTAAGGTAGAAAAGAAGGAATGCAGACTGCGCAGAAGACACAATGATTGATACTGGGTTGAAGTGAGAAGAAGAGCATAAAAGATGGAGCGAAGCAAGAGAAAGCAAGTCATTGGATGAGGAGACCGAGGATGACAGATCAACAAGGAAGATGGATCATGGACAACTCAACAAGAGGAAAAATCGACCGTTGGATGATTTGGAGCACCGCGCGACAAGGAAGGAAAGACAGGCTGGCAAAGCCCTGAAAAGCGGGTCAAGTTGACCTAGGGTTTTAAACACCTAGGGTTTTGGTATCTAGGGTTTTGGCACTTAGGTCTTGGCCTAAGGCTGTCGGTGAGTGATTGTAATTTATAAATAAGAACCTATATGAGGGAAGAGATTTATTTCTGAGTTTGTTGTCTGATTATGTTATGAGAAGGGATTGCTATTGAGAGAGAATTATTGTAAGGTGAGAACCTTCAGGTGTTGTAAGATCTTCAGCTGGGTGCGAAGATCAACCCTGTAGCTAGGTGCGTAGGGAAGGGAGAGAAGATATGCTAGCTAAGAGCGCAGATAGAACTGTATGCTTTCATCTTAATATATTATAAAGCACAGTTCTATGGACATAGCCCTAGAGAGAGGGTGAACCACATATATCTTGTGTTATGTGTGATTAATGTTGTGTTCTTTGTCAATTGATATGTTGTTATTGTGATATTGTGTTAGATCTGAAATATAACTTGCGCAGTAGGTTTAAGGAAGATAAAAGAATACCAGGTTGTTGTTTGTTGTTTCCTTGAATCCACTTTACATTCCTTCTAGTTGTAGACACCTGTGTACTGCAACCCCCTATAGCTACTTCGTGTGAGACTGCATATGCCTCGCAGGTGTTTCCGAAAGGGCCAATAGTTAAGGCTTGTTGGTGCGCTCTTGAGTATTGAACCCTGGGTCTACCCATGTGCCAACAAGAATTATCATATTTTAACTATTGAAATTTATGTAAAATTAATTTTATAAATATAAAATTTGCTCAAACCCTTATTTGAACCCCTGAATTCAACTAATGGTGCACATGATACCTTAACTTCCTCAAAAAAAAATTGAACTCGTAAGACCTTAGCAATGACATCAACAATTGTATTCACCCAATCTTTAATATTCTCTTGAAGGGGATCCATTGTGAATTTTGTTTTTTTACCTTTAAAGTGAATATCTCATCTTCAAGTCCATGTAGGATGCTAAATTGATAATTTCTTAGCAAGCTATTCTCCACATTATCTATCACAAAATCAATCGACCATTTCTTAATCACTATTTCAGGGAAATGGGTGAGACTATCAAACTTAGCACCAAGGTAATATTTAGCCAAAACCAATTCAATATTGAATACTTATTTTGTGAGCAACTTATCATTTGAGATAAGAGTGAGGCATTCGATTTCTTCATTACTTCAATCATTTTGAAAAATACCCGCAACCTTTTGTGTTCAAAACTATCACATACTGTGACTAATTGTGGAAGAATATCAAATCAAACATCTTACCCTCTCCATATCTACCAATCTAAAATAAAAATGGATATTATATTTTTTCCTTATGAAGTCATTAATAGTCTTCATTTTCTTGATAAAAGTATCCACATAATTTTCATTAAATCTCTCATCCTATCCAAGTTCAACCTTTAGAGTTTCCTTAAGCCAATGGAACCTACTAGCTAGAGAAAAGGTCTAGTTGACAACCTCCTAAAGATAAAATAATGAAGCTATTCCATATTCCACATTACTTGACACAATTTTCCTCACTCCATACAATAACTCCTTAGCTGCCTTCGCATGGCCTCTTCCTTATTGGATCTATTTGGAAAGTATCCTTGCACATCTTTAGGTGCTTAGATATTGAGAGGATTTTTTTTATCTTTTGGGGTTACTTTGGAAGCATTTACACCATTCTTAGGGTGCTTCATGTGACATGGGTTGCATGGTTTATGGATGACCCTTGGATGTGTCATGATGGGCATACACATGTGAGGTGGCTTGCTCATTCATTGCTAGACCACATCTTGGTTCTTATATTATTTTCTTCCTTGGATCATTGGAGACCTATGGAACTTGGTGACTTCTTCATGATGGCCACATGGAGGTTAGTTTCTTACTTGGGAGAAAAAATTTCCTTAGAGGAGGAGCATTGGGCATCTTGGAGGAGGAAAATGAGCCCTAAATGGCATGGACACACTTGGTTTATTTCATGGAGGCTTGTGCTTGACTTGAGGAGGCTTGGGTTGAGGAGCTAGTGATCATATAGATGGGGTGGACCGGAGGCTTTTGGAGTTGAAGTTTTATACCTTCTAGTGGAACATTCATGACACCGAACATTTCTTGTTGGACATATTCACCTTATAGCTTGACAAGGGTCACTTGTAGAGGGAGCACTTCGCATGTGGACATATATTCTCATGGAAAGGTTTCTTGTAGTGGATTAGGACCACTATTATATTGCAGAACTCCCTTACCTCTCATATAAATAGAGGTAGGAGGTAGTTGTTTCTCATCATCATCATCATCATCATCATTGTACTTACTCTTTGTACTTATCTTAGAGAGATGTCTTATAGGGAACAAGATGCTAGGGTTCATGAGGAAACCATAGGAGAATATAAGAGAGAGAGAGACGTTGGAGATGATTCTTGATCTTGTGGATTCATTCATCACTCATTTGTATTAGAGATTCGATGAGTGGGTGCACTAGTCTCTCTCACTCTTTGTACTCTTCATTGTATTATCACTCTTTGTTTTGGAGTGCTAGAGTCTTGGAGAAATTCAAGGGTAATTATAGGGTTATGGTTTCACCATAAGGACAAAAATAAGGTAGGGTTAGTAAGAAACCCTACAGGATAAAAAATCATTGCTCTTATAGTTCTTGTGAGAGAAGAAGACCATGGTTTTGGAAATCCTAGTGCCACTCATTATGCTTGTCGAGGATGAGAAGAGAAGGAAACATTGTGAATTAGCAAAGGACTTACAAGTGATGATGCTAGCTTAAATTGAATATTTTTGGTGGAGAAATTAGCCTTGGTTAGGAGTGATTCCTAGCTAAGAGAAGTTGTTGGCTAGGGTTTTCTTGGTTTCCCTAGCTAGGATTTGGAGAGCTTGAAATTGTACCATCTTGTGGAAAGTTGTGAGTATGTACATGCACTTAAACTCTTATATATAAATGAAATGTTTTAGCTATCCAATCATTGTGTACTTGTAGATTTTATTTTCAACCTATATTGTCTTCTTGATTGGGTAAATCTAATACTTTTTGTTCCTGTTGATTTAACATAACATAGGGCTGAAATCATTAACAAAGTAAACATATATTTTGAATATAAGAGGGATATATTTATTGTTTTAAATTTTTTTATAACAAAGTTATTTCAGATATGTTAAATGCATGGAAAAGTGTGTCCTAAGGCTTGTAACTTGTTGTAATTGAAGTACACTTGTTTGGTATATTTTCTCTTGAGCTTCCTAGTGATTTGGACTGAACTGAAGTGAAGTATTTGGTGTTGTTAAATAATGTAATTATATCAAATCAACCCTAAGGATGAAATCTCTCATCAATTATATTAAGGAAACCTCTATTGAGAGGTGAAATTTCATATCTGCATTAATTTCCCTAGATCTAAAATTTCTACATTGTGTCAGAGATATTTTGACTAATATTGTTCTCTTGGTGAAGAGGGAACTAGATATTTCGACCTTGTTGTACGTAAGAATGGTATTTTACCTAATAAAAGTTGATTGGCTATGATTCCACAGGATGCTTGGGAGGATAGTTGGAACCCTAAAAGGGTTGTTCTACTTCATTTATTGTTGATTTCTTGCTTTGAGGTGTGCTTTATATTTGCAGGATGATGACTTAATGTCTTAGAGAGTGTTTCAAGATAGATGGGATTTGTGCAGTCATATATATTTGTAATTCTAAAAGATACAATCCAATTATCTTGGTCTTGTATGAGATGTGATTATCTTTGCATGATGTCTTGAAAAACGCATGATGTGGTGTTCAAATATTTTTGCATGTGATGTTAACTTGAGGGATGATGGAATTTGGTAGGTTTATTATGATCTAGGGTTATATTCCTTCAAATTCATTGGTTTTCAATGTTATTTGGGGGTTTGAGATGTAATCATAACAACTTGTGTTGTTGGATATTATAATATTTACACAGCTTACAATATTGATATTCCAACATGGTAGAAGACCACAGTGGGTTCAAATGTGAAGTTTGATGAGGATGTGAGCTCTTCTAGCTCATAAGGTTATCCTTTAGAGATTGAAAGGAGAGAGAGGAGGTTGTTGTTCTAGAGGTTGACTCAAAGGTTAGAGCCCAGTCATATTTATGAGTGGACGAGGTGATATAAGGATTGGATATGTCTCACCTACTACTATAGTATGTAAGAAGCTGATATGGATTACTCATACATTAAAGGACACACAAGATCATGTAGGATCACCCAATTCTTCAGTGAGGATGAGTATAACTCCTAGGAGATATGCTAACCATGTTGCATTAAATTATTTGATTTGTGAACCTTCTCATTGTTGGCCAATTATTCCTTTCTAGGACCCAATGGTTGATTCTATGACTGCAGTAGGTTAAAATTTATAGATGGTAGGTTTGGTTGAGTTGCAGAGGGAGAAAACTAGTGTTGGTGAAAACATTTTTTTGATAAACATGGAGTGTTAGATTTCATGGTTACTACAAAAGTGTTTACATTATGATTGGGGTGCTTCATGTGATGTGGGGTGCATGGTGTATGGATAACCCTTATATGTACCATGATGGACATACACATATGATGTGGCTTGCTCATTAACTAGTAGACCTCATCTTGGTGATTATGTGACTTTCTTCCTTGCAGTGTTAGAGACCTATGGAATTTGGTGATTTATTCATGATGGACACATGGAGGCTGGTTGGTTGCTTGGGAGAATGAATTTATTTAGAGTAGGATCATTATACATATTGGAGGAGGTCAATGATCCCTAGATGGCATGGCACACTTGGTTTCTTGCATGGAGGTGTGTGCTTGACTTCAGGATTCTTGGGTTG
Organism: Picea engelmannii; assembly: GCA_009831015.1. Taxonomy (NCBI): domain Eukaryota; kingdom Viridiplantae; phylum Streptophyta; class Pinopsida; order Pinales; family Pinaceae; genus Picea; species Picea engelmannii. The sequence goes on along the minus strand of ML782055.1, from coordinate 304,473 downwards.
AGGGAGTGATCATGTAGGTGGGGTGGAATTAGAGAAGCACATGACCTAGGAGGAGAATTGGAGCTTTGGAGGCTTGTGTAGGTGGAGTGTTTTACCTTATCGAGGAGCATTCATGCCTTGGATCCTTTCTTGTTGGATGTATTCACCTTGGAGCTTAACAAGTGTTTATTATAGAGAGAGTACTTTACACATGGGAATATATTCTTGTGGATAGGTTGATTGTAGTGGATTAGGATCACTATTACATTATTGACCTCCCTTACCTCCCATTTAGATATAGGAAGGAAAGAGTCATTTCTCATGATCATCATCATTGTACTACTCTTTGTACTTATTTTAGAGAGATGTATTGTGAGGATAAATACGATAGGTTCATGAGGAAACTCTAGGAGAAAATAAGATACATAGAGACATTAGAGATGATACTTAATCTTGTGTATTCATTCATCACTCACTTGTATTAGAGATGTGATAAGTGGAGCACACTAGTATCTCTCACTCTTTGTACTCTTCATTGCATTATCACTCTTTTTATTGGAGCTCTAGAGTCTTAGATAAGTTCAAGGGTAATTTTATGGTTAGGTTTTCAAGCTAAGGAGGCAAAAGGTTGGTATTGTGAGAAACCCTAGAGGATAAAGAAGCATTATTCTTGTAGTTCTTGCAAGTGAAAAAGACTAGGGTTTTGGGAACCCTAGTGCTAGTTATTATGCTTTCCAAGGAGGAGAAGAGAAAGATACATTGTGCATGAACCAAGGATATTATCAATGATGATGCTATTTTTCTTAGGATTCTTGTGGAGAAACCAACTTTGGTTAGGAGTGACTCCTAGCTAGGAGGAGTTGACATCTAGGGTTTTCTTGGTTTCCCTATCTAGAGTTTAGAGAGCTTGAAATTGCACCAATTTGTGATAACATGTGAGTAAATACATGTACTTAATCTCTTATATAGAAACAAAGTGTTTCAAATATCCAATCATCATATACCTATAGATTTGACTTTAAGCTTGCATTGTATTCTTGATTGGGTAATTTCCAACACTTGTTGTTCATGTTGTTTTGACATAAAATGGAGCTAAAATTGTTAAGATAAGAGGGATAGATTTATTACTACAAATTCTATAGTAATATACTTATTTTAGATCTATTATATGCATGAAAAAGTGTACCCTAAGGGTTGTAATTTGTTGCAATTGAAGTACACTTTGTTGGTATATTTTCTCCTAAGTTGTTTAGTAATTTGGATTGAAATGAAGTGAAGTGAAGTGAAGTGAAGAATTTGTTTTTGTTTGCTATTGTGATTATATATTTTAGGTAAGCCATGTTACCACCTAAAGGTTCAAAATATATTGAACGGTTGGACTAGAGGATGTCGATTTCTTTCATTGGGTGGATGGAATTTCCTTGGAGTAGGTTTCAAACATATTTTGATGCATATGTTTCCATTGGAGAGTACCTTTTGGGAATTTTCACATCTCCCAAGTGATAATTTGCATATTTAGAGTCATATTTCTTCATTAAATAACCTTTTCCACATTTACAAGAAAAATGGGACTACTAAGTGTTATCACCTCAAGTTCACTCACAGGAGACACATAGTCGATTGTCTAAAAACATCATTAATTAGTAATAATACAACATAATAAGGCTACCTCATGGATACTTTACATCACCTAAAAGAGTAAGGGAAACAACATTGCAATGTGGGTTTTCATACACTTACATGACCTTTCTTCATTGACACTCGTGCAACATGCATGAAATTTCCTTTGAAATCCATGCAAGTCATCTCACTTGAGTGAACTTGTCATATTCAACACATTTAAGGAGGTTGTTCTAACTCATATAGATCTAGTTTGATGTACAAGAGAAATTTGAGCTCTCATCCCATTTATGAGGAGTACTTCGGCCTTCCAAAGACCCCTTTCAAGCATGGGATCACCATTTTGAATGAAGAGATTTCACATTTGGAACTAGTTCTTCAAAGAGTTTAGAATTTCTCTATAAATGAAATCCATGGAGTGCAATTTGAGAAGAGAGAATTGTTGGTTGTGGAGCCTGATTATCTTCTTGATTCAGAGGTCCTTGATTTCAACCGTGTTTATACCCCATGAAGTATTTACACCCCATAAGTATGTACACTCTTCCACGCGGGGGAGTGTAGAGGGGGGTACCCCCTCTGCGGGGTCCGGGGGGGCTATCCCCCCGGCTAGGGAGTCTGGGGGAAAGCGGGCCCCCGAAGCAAAAATTGC
>ML782055.1:281213-296199 GCA_009831015.1 Picea engelmannii | reverse complement strand
CCGCTTATTGCCCTCGCTCCCTTCAACACCAGTCCTCCACTCACATCACTCGCTCGCCTGTCTCCTTTCCGCTGTCACGTCTCTCCCTCTCACCTCCCGACATGTGTCTCCCACTCCCACTCCATGTCACATCCGTTGATGTTTTCATGTTCCCCCTTGACCAGTCACACCTCTTTGCCTCCACATCCTCACCCCTTTGTATTTACACCTCATCTCTCTCATACTAGTGCCCACACATTCCTAGTCATCACCACATGCTTCCTTCCACATATTCATCGCTCATTCGTTGTTCTGTGTTGGTTTGCATTGTTCGCCTCACCCGCTCACTCTCGCCTTCCTCCACGACCACCTGCCATCTTCCCATTCAACATCCATCAAGGATCCCAGTGGAACCGTTTCAGAGTGCAGCCCGCACGTTTTCCAGGTGCAGGAGTTGACTCAGGCGCTTGTCTTGATCCCAATGAAGACAATTAATGAAAGTAGGGGGAGGTGGTTGAAACATCATCTCCCCCCATAAATATAAATCTCGTAAGTACTGGCAGATTGTCTGAGCTAACGTCCAATAGGAAGCTGCATGCACATTCTGACAAAGCAGGCTCAAAAAAAGGATCTTGCGTCTGACAGAGACTGCATGCACAGTCTGCAAAAAGTTTTGAATGCAAAGGCTCAGGCACGTCTCTGCTGCTAGTGGCGAATTTTCCTGAGTATATGAAGACATTTTTGACATTTTGTTAAGGGTCGATGGTTGACCAAGGCTCGCGTATTGTAAATTTTTTACGAATCTCTGGTTCTTCTGGTTATGCATCTATATTTGAGACTTCTTGTTTAATGAAAGTCAACTTCCTTTTCACTTCTCTATAACAATTGTGTTATAACACTCAGGCATGGATGATCCCATCAAGGGTAGTTATGTTGTTGTGATGTAGGTTTGATCACAATAGTATCTTGACCAGTTTTACTCAGTTCCCTCTGTTATCTTTTCCCTCTTACACTGGATGGCTCGAGCATGGACGATCTAGTTGCATTTTTGCATTTGCAGGATAATGGAGGTTTGATTATTCTGTTGTTGTGACTGTGTTGCTTGCACCATATTTCAGTGTCTGAAGCTCGAGCTCAATATTTCTCTTGAGTTTGAGTTTTTCCTCTCCGAGCTACTGGAAGGCATGATTCCCATAGCAATCTCATTCATCTTTCTCACTAAGTCTTCCCTCTGCTCACACTTAATCTCAACTTACTGACTAAAGTTGATCAAGACCTCACCTGCTTGTGCATGATGGTCCCTGTTTTCTGAGTTAAAATGATATTGTCTTGAGTCTGCGCCCATTTGACCTCTTTAAAACCAACCTATGACATACAAACTAATGGGTACTGGGCTTACCTTTGATGCAATCCGAGGGTGACTTCTAGTGCTAACATTTATGGCATCGTTGTTAGGGAACGAATTGAAGACTTTTCCCTGGGATAGAACGACAAAAAGGTTTTGATTCTGAAGGTGCATCAGATATCAGAACCATTGAAGATTGCAGCTTGCACCTAGTGACTCCACGGTTAAAGGATCAAACGGCGACTCCATTGTTCCGAAATCGATCGGCGACTCCACTATTTTGAAATGGAAAAAATCTTAGCTCAGAGTTTTTCTTTCTGTGATTTTTCAAAGATAGTTAATTTCCCTAACCCACTACCTAGTAGAGATGAATGGGAATGTAGCCTCCCCAAATTTCAAGGAAAGGAGGAGGAGGTACCAGCTGAACACTTTCTATGTTTTCATGATTTTATTCATCAACTTCATATCATGCATGAATATGTTCATATCAATCTTTTTAGATATTCATTGAAAGGAGTTGCTCTTGATTGGTGTCGATCTCTTCCCCTTGCAAGCATCGACTCTTTGCAAAGTTTTCATGCCGCTTTCAATTCGTTTTATAAAGATTATTTTCCAGCTAAATATCTTTATGAAAACTATTGTGATGAGTTTTATTTGTTTCCTAAAGTGTTTGCTAGTCACGGAAACCATATTTGTGATGAAGTTTTTACTGTGGAAGAAAGCATTTGCTATGAAGAGCTATAGGTGTTGGATGATATTCATTATGATAACCATAGCACCGAAACATCTGGCATCATTTTAGATGTATCTGTTCCTTTAGTTGTTCATGCAGACCAATGTGTCTCTTTTGAAAATTCTAAGGTCCAAGAGAAAATGTGTTATGCATTAGATATTTCTCTTGAGTATGGAACTGAGATAGATGATAAGCTAGTTAAGAGAACTAGTGAAGATTTCTCTTTGTTTTTTCCTAGATTTTCAGGATTGAAGGCAGAGGTTGTTTGCCGCTCTTGTGAAGAAAATGAAAAGGAATTTTGTTCCCCTGAAACATATTTTTTTGGAAACCTTTCTTATGAGGGATAATTTGTTACAGATACTGACCGAAAGCAACCCATTTTTGATGAATATCCCAGTGAGGATGATGAAGAGAAGAGCTTTCCCATGGTTCCTGTGTATGATGATTATGACTATGATCCGTGGGAGATCAATGAAGAAGAAGAGGAAGGGATAAAGGCGCATCTTAGCTCCTGTCCAGCACCTACAAATGAGAAAGTATCACATAGAATTAATCATCCTGCATCAACCTTTCACTCACCTATGCTTGCCAGAGACATTCAACAATGTGTGAATAGTTGCAAAACAAAGCATGTTTTATGTCACCAACCTAGTGGGTTTCGTCACTTGTTTCATGAGCCTATAAGGGAGTACATGGAGTTTCAACTCCTCCACGTTTTGAATCCTCCAAGCTTTATACCACCTTTTTCACTAGGAGGAGAGCTGGAAAATGTAATCGTTTTGTTGTCACAGTTTCATTATTTTTTATTAATCAATGACATAGTAGATAAGTTTTCAGTTAGGCGGCTACTTGAATGGCTCTAGTGGAAGTCCACTTTCACCTATCCCTTTGTAAATATCAATTATTCTAGGATTGTACATAAATAATCTCCCTGGAGCATGTATTTCTTCTTCCTGTTTGTAAGCAAAGTAGTTTAAGTTGTCGATACGATGTCTTTGACATGTACATCACATCATGACTCCACAACCCAACACTAAGGCACTGGAACTGCAAAAAGAGTTCTTAGAGCCTCACAGGGAGGTCTCTATCCCCCATGGAGCCTAATGTTAGCATATAATTTTGATTAAAGGGTGTTTTTCCCTTGGGAAATGGCACCTTGGTGAAAAATGCACGAAAGAGGGGGGTAAACACCCACAAAATATGTTTTATCCTAAGTCGGGGCCCCAATTTGATGGTTTGTCGTGTTGTGATAAGAGACATGTATATCTGAGCGATTGAGCTCAGCGCGCTCAGATCTACGACCCACAGTCCATATCGGACTCCCCCCTGATCTTCTGCCTTTAACAAGTGGGGGTCCGAGTTGGTGGTTTTATAGTGCGGGCCCCCCATTATTGTGTCACCTCCTCATCAACTCAGACCCCCCCTCGCGCTTTACCACTTACCACCTACCCCCCCCTTCGAGCTAAACCACTTACCGCCTCCTCTTACCACCCTCGCTCCCTCTGACACCTGCCCTCCACTCACATCACCCACTCTCTTGTCTCCTTTCCACTGTCACATCTCTCCCTCTCACCTCCCGACATGTGTCTCCCACTCCCACTCCCTGTCACATCCATTGATTTTTCTGTGTTCCCCCTTGACCAATCACACCCCTCTGCCTCCACATACTCACCCTTGTGTATTTACACCTCAACTCTCTCGTACTGGCGCCCACACATTCCCAGTCATCGCCACCCACTTCCTTCCACCTAGTCGTCGCTCACTCCCTGTTATGCGTTGGTTTTCGTCATTCGCCTCACCTTCTCACTCTTACCTTCCTCCATGAACTCCTTCCATCTTCCTGGTCAACATCTAATGAGGATCCCAGTGGCACAGTTTCAGAGTGTGACCCACACGTTTTCCAAGTGCAGGAGTTGACTCAGGCACCTGTCCTGATCCCAATGAAGACAATTAATGAAAGCAAGGGGAGGTGGTTGAAACATCATCTCCCCCCATAAATAGAAAGCTTGCAAGTACCGACAGACTTTCTGAGCTAGTGTCCAACAGGAAGTTGCATGCACAGTCTGACAGAGCAGGCTCAGACGAAGGAGCTTGCGTCTGATAGAGACTGCATGCACAATCTGCAGAAAGTTCTGAATGCAAAGGCTCAGGCACGTCTCTGGTGATAGTGGTGAATTGTCTTGAGTATATGAAGACATTTTTGACATTTTCTTAAGGGTCGATGGTTGACCAAGGCTCCTGTATTGTAAAGTTTTGATGAAGCTCTGGTTCTTCTGGTTATGCATCTATATTTGAGATTTCTTGTTTAATCAAAGTCAACTTCCTTTTCACTTCTCTATAACAACTGTGTTAGAACACTCAGGCATGGATGATCCAGTCAAGGGTAGTTATGTTGTTGTGATGTAGGTTTGATCACAGTAGTATCTTGACCAGTTTTACTCAGTTCCCTGTGTTATCTTTTCCCTCTTACACTGGATGGCTCGGGCATGGATGATCCAGTCGAGTTGTTGTAGTTGCAGGATAACGGAGGTTTGATTATTCTGTTGTTGTGATTGTGTTGCTTGCATCATATTTCAGTGTCTGAAGCTCGATCTCAAGATTGCTCTTGAGTTTGAGTTTTTCCTCTCCGAGCTGCTAAAAGGCATGATGCCCATAGCAGTCTCGTTCATCTTTCTCACTAAGTCTTCCCTCTTCTCACACTTAAGCTCAACTAACTGATTGAAGTTGATCAAGACCTCACCTGCTTGTGCATGCTAGTCCCCTCTTTCTGAGTTAAAATGATATTGTCTTGAGTCTGCACCCATTTGACCTCTTTAAAACCAACATGTGACATACGAACTGATGGGTACTTGTCTTACCTTTGATGCAATCCGAGGGTGACTTCTAGTGCTAACAAAAAGAACACACATGAAGGACCTAAAGAGTCTTTTTTATTTTGAGTATGCTCTTCACTTTGTGCTCAAAAGAAATATCAGTGAACCAGAAAGGAGAGAGAATTTTGAAATACCTCCTTTGCCACTCCTATAAGAAAATTAATTGGCTCATGGCACTAGTGTAGGCTTCTAAAAACAACTCAAATAACCAAAAAACTTAATTTCTCCTTTGCGAGGCTAGAAAACAATTAATAGTATTGGTTAGGATTATAAAGATAAGAGCTTTAAAAAACTCTCCATAGCAATTTATCATTTGAAACATAGAAGTTGTCCAAGGGATATTACAAATCCTTTACTTCAAGTGTGAAAAATCTAGGGTAAGGAGATACCTTGTGGGGTCATATGTTGAGGTTAGGTTATTTCTACTAGTCTCATTGAGCCACCCAACTCTTGTTTGACTATGACCCTTGAATTCTTGAGGCTAAGATTCCCTTTCCTACACTTGAGAAAGGTAGCTTAGTGGCCAAAATCAGAATCTTTAGACAAGTGGCATTTTTGGGCTACATTTTCACCCGAGTCAAACAACATTAGCCATTGGAAAAGATTTCCATCTCCATCAGGACATTCCCCCAATTCCCCTAAATATAAATGATTCTTCCATTCCTTCACTAGCCATCTTCGGTGGATTCATTCCCCATATGCGAAGAGATTTTGGAAGGCCTAGTTACATTTGAGTGGAAGGACGTCAAAAGTCATATGACACGTTATTTTTTCCTTTTTAAACAAATATTGTGATTTAAAGTGAAACACATTAAAATATTGTTGCACCACATGCAAACATGTTTCATTTACTCACATATTTTCTTTGATTAGATCACCATTGCATTATCATTTCTTTATCAACCATCTGCTTGGATATCACACACTTCCTACACAACTAGGAACTATTAAGAAAACTTAGTCATGTCAATGTTCTCATTGATTGCAAGGCCTTCCTATATTATTGGGAGGCAATCCTAGTCTTTGTGTTTCACAGGTTAGAACATCAACAAACCCCTCTCGCTCACCTCTAAGTGTGACATGACTAAGATCAACTTATCTCAGATCATCCTGGATAAGAATGAATCTCCTAATCCCCCTCTTGGAAGCTCATCCCCATCAAGAGTAGGCTCCCATCAAATAGGATCAATAGTAGGTGTACCACCACCTCCATCGCCACCCCCACCACCACCACTGCCACATCAATCTACCCTCTTACCATACATGGCTAGTCTAAATCTCCTTGATTTGATGAAGCTCACAAATGACCCCATTTTACATTATCTAGTTTGGCCACACATGCCAACCAAACTCCCTTTATAAATTCCAAAATTTGAGGGGAAATTGGGAAAAGAACCCACCAACCACATCAAATCCTTTGATTTATGGTGCTCATCAAAGAACATCACATATGATTCAATTTGACTCAGTTTATTCCAATGAACTCTCATCAAACCATTAGACACATGGTCAATTAATGAAGCAATAGGATCACATGGAAAATTTATGTCATTAGAAAATACATTATTGACGTATTTTTCTGATTACCAGTCCATCATGACATATGCTTGGAAATTCTTACTGAATTTCGAAAAACTAGCTCCACACATATCATATATCACATCCATGAATGGTTTCGATAACATAGCTATTGAAAGTATGATTATACTGAGCGGGGGGTGAATCAGTGTAACATACTTTTTAATTTAAATGAGCGTTCATCAATCATTCATTAAGTTTAAAGCAATAAATGCACAAAAACTCAAATCACAGTACATAGAGTTTAACTTTGAAACCCTTGTGGGAGAAAACCACAAAAACTTATCTTTATAAATTTCTATAGGAAACAACCTATTGTTACAAATATTGTAGGCACTAACCTACTAGAGACTCCAATCTCTTCAGGTAAGCACCAACTCAACAGGATATTGAGTAGGCACCAATGTCCTCAGCTAAGCACCAACTCAGTAAGACCTGTATAGATATTCATACACATAGTACTTTTGACTTCACCTTCATTCTTCATACCTCATGCATTTCACAACATCATCATGCCCTTAACTTCCATGCTCCAATTCCTCTCCTTGATTCATAGTTTCAAACCCTGGTCAGATTTATCCTTCATTCCCTAACCAACTTCATAACATCATTCCCAGAATCTAATTCCAAACTACAACATCACAACCTCAAAAAAACACACTTTTCAACATCATAGACCTTATCCCTTCATAGTGCACCCTGAAAACTCCAAGAAAACTCTTATTGCACACCTTTAGACCCCAAGAATATTCCCCATCCCCTCTTTCACATCTCACATATCTTCTACACAGTTGTACTTTCTCTTCTTTCTTGGATACTCTTCAAATGCACACATCTATCCTGTATTTAAAGTGTTTCTACGTTCACTTATGGGGATGACTTGTAAAATTAGTTGGGCCAACCTATACTTTCTGGCTAGGGTGACTTGACATAATCTTCCATATCTTCTCATTCCTATGGATTTAGAGGGAGTGCCATATACAATCGGAAAGGTATTGGAATATAATTTTCAACCATATATCCTATGCTCTCATTTGAGATAAGTCTTCTGAGTAAACAAGCCCTCAAAGATAGGGTATACAAACTCAACATAAAAAAAATCTAAAAACAATATTTCCATAATCTCCATCTAGCAATATTTATCTTGGACATCTATAGTCTCCCCCTATCTTTGACATCAATGACAACAATATTTCCAACAATATCATTACTGTCTTCATCATCATTGTCTTCCCTTTTTGCATATGGAAATTTAGCAGAAAAATGTCCTAGTCTTCCACAATTAAAAAATTTGAAGGGTGGCTTACCTTTGTATTTTCCATATCCTCTTTTTAGTTTTCTCACGAATTGTGCTTATTCTATATTTGTTTCATGGGTGGAACAATCAAAATATATGTGTCCTTTTTTCTTATTTGATTATTTGAAAGTTGCTTGCTTCAGTGTTGGATTTTCTTTTTTTGTCCTCATCACATGTGTAGTGAGAATCCCATGCAATTATCCATTGTTAATCAATCAAGATAATTCATTTCTTCAATGTCAAAAACTTTGGCATCAAATCTTAAGGGGAGTGACCTTAACACATTTTTTACAACCACCAATTCTTCAACCTATTCACCAAGTCCTTCGATGGTGTTGAAAATTTCATCAACGTGAAGAAGATAAGCTGCAACGTTCTCTTCATCTCTCTTTTCAGGCTCTCAAACTGTCTTTTATGAGTTTGGAGCTTTTCCTTTTTAACCTTGTCATTGCCTTCATAGATATTTGGAATCTTGTCCTATATTTATTTTGTCTATCCACAATGCATCACCTTGACAAAATCAGATTCTAATAGATCACATAAGATCACATAAGATGACATTCATGGTTTTTTTCATTATTCTCACTAGGCTTCTTCCCGACCACACTTATTGGTGGGTTGTTGGGGCTGTATAATCAATCATGACTGATTCCCAAATATCAAACCCAAGGACCATTAGATATGTTTTCATCCTTATGCTCCATAAAATATAGTTTGTTCTGGAAAACAACGAATCTTTGTTTGTGGAGAAACCTTCTTGTTTGACCATGTGTGTTCTAGAGATCTACCTTCCAGTGGTTAGACTGTTTCCAAAGGAACCAACTCTGAAACAAATTGTTGAAATTATGCTTATACTGAGAGGGGGGGTGAATCAATATAAGAGACACTTTACTTTAAATGAGTATTCATTAATCATTCATTAAATTTAAAATAGTAAATGCATGTAAACACAAATCACAATACACAAAGTTTAATTTGGAAAGCTTTGTGAGAGAAAACCACAAAACTTGTCTTTATAAATTTTCGTAGGAACCAAACTACTATTACAAAGTTTGTAGGCACCAACCTACTAGAGAAACCAATCTCTTCATCTGAGCACCAACTCAACAAGATATTGTGTAGGCACAAACCTACTGGAGACACCAATCTCCTAATTTGAGCACCAACTCAGTAAGACTTGTGTAGGTACCAATCTAATATCTTCATACACATAGTACTTTTGAATTCACTTGCATGATTCATACCTCATGCATTTCGTAGAATCATCATACCCTTAACTTTCATGCTCCAATGCCTCTCCTTGCTTCCTACCCCAGGCATAGTTTCAAACCCTAATCAAATTTATCCTTCATGCCCTAGCGAACTTCATAGCATCATTCCCATAATATAATTCCAGAATGCAGCATCACAACCTCAAAAAAATTCACTTTGTAGCATCATAGGCCTCATTCCTTCATAGCGCATCCTTAAATCCAAGAAAACTCCTCTTGTGCACCATTAGACCCCAAGAATATTCCCCAACTCCTCTTGTGCACCATTAGACCCCAAGAATATTCCCCAGCTCCTCTTGTGCACCTTAGATCTCTTCTACACACTTGCACTTGCTCTTCTTGCTTGGATACTCTTCAAATGTGTACATCTATCTTGTATTTATAGTGTTTCTACGTTCACTTATGGGGTTGACTTTTAAAACTAGTTGGGATGACCTATATTTTCTTTTTGGGCCAACCTGGCAGAATATTTCATATCTCCTCGTTCCTATGGAGTTAGATGGAGTGGCATATACCATTGGAAAGGTCTCGGAATAAAATTTTCAAAAATATATCCTATGCTCGCATTTGAGTTGGGTATTTAGAGTAAAAAGGCCTTCAAATATAGGGTATCCAAACTCAACATCAAAAATCCAAAAACCATATTTCCAATTATTTATCTTGGACATATACAATATCCCCCTTTCTTTGACATCCATGAAAACAATATTTCCAACAATATCCCCCTTTGTCATTGATGAAAACTCTTAGTCAATTATGTAATGCTCTCCTTGTCTGCAACTCTCCTTGTGTCTGCAATTCTTCCTCTATCTACAAATTCTTCCCCTTTGACATCAATGGAAAATGGTTTCTCCCCCCGAGCTTGTGATTCCATTTATTGACGATATGAGAGGGATATCACTCCCAGATTTTGTTTACTTGTCCCATACAACATTTTTTTCCTTTGACTTCACCGAGAATGTATACATTGCTTGGGGTTTTGTTTACATTTTCTACTAATATTCCTCAACCTTCTTTCCTTATCTCACATCCTTTAGAATGAAATGTGAGGTTGTAACCTTGATTACATATTTGACTGACACTTAGAATTTTAACCCTTCAATATATAATACATTCTGTGTTTTATTCTTTCCATTATCAATATTAACGGTACATTTTCCAACTATCCTTGCAGAAGCATTATCCCCCAAAGTTAATGTTGCCTCCTTTTTCTTCCTTTGGGGTGAGAAATTTGTTCTGACCCCTTGCCATGTGTTTTGAAAATCCATTATTAATGTAACATTGGCTTCCTTTGTCTTGAGCATACATTGAAAATCCACATTCTTCCTTCTTTGGTTCTTCTTGCTTCCTTTTCTACACCTTTGTGTATTCTTCTCTATGATTGGTAAGAACATATTCTTCCTTGTTTTGTTTAGGAGAATTTATTATGATGCTTCTATATTCATGTGCTATGTGCCCATAGTTATTTCACTTATAACATTATGTATTGTAATAAAGTAGGGGAGCAAATGAATTGTAGTTTCTATCAACAAACCCCTAAGAACTTCTGGTTTTGTTGCTCACATAATCATTCTTTTAGGTCTTATAAGAACCTATATTTTTATCTCTCACATGATCATTTATTGCATAAGCTCTACAATCTAGTGCTTTATGACCAAAATTATTGCAAGAAAAACAATAGCCAAGAAAGAGATTTTGCTACCGAGTTGTGAAAGGTCTTCTTGGTGGGACAACTCTTCTGAATTCATTCTTGTTGTTCTTGTGATAAGAATCGGGTTTCTACTGGTGATCATTTCCTTTCATATTGTTTCTTTCATTGTTGATGGAGCCTTTGAGAATATTAGCATAGCTTTTAGGCTTTTCTTCATTTTTGTTTTTTGATGGCTTTGTGACATTAGTGCTTGCATCTCCCTTAGGGGTATTTTGTTTTTCGTCATAGCCAAGACCTATGTTGATGAATGGTGACCTTTGGTAACTAAGAACATTATCTAATATTTCAGTAATTTTTCCAAACTTTAAGATTCTACTCAACTGATCAGTTGTTTTCTCTAGTTCCTTTCTTAAGGAAACAATTTCAGCCTCTAGCTTCTTACATTTGTTGATTTTTTGTAGCTTTGGGCAGGTATTATCACATGGACCTAGGTGTTGGGCATGTGAGAATCGTCGTGGGAACCACATCACACTTTCAGTTTGGTGAAAAACCCCTTGGATTTTGAGTTGGGGGCTTGGGGGCTCGATGATGGGCTTTGTGGGTTTGTGATGGGGCTTCACATCCACTAGAAAGTCTAATTTGATGTTGACATGTGGAGGGGCTTCTATGATGACCCCTAAGGATTGTATATAAAGGAGAGAGGTCATTGTGACATTTCATATTGTAGAGTGTGTGGAGACATGATGGATCTAGCATAAGTGGGTATGCACTTGTGCTAGGTGGCTTGGTGTATTTCAGCAAAGGAAAATTCTACATGGTGGCAAATATGGCCTAGAGGAAGAAAAGTTGCAGGGAGCAAATTGTATTGAGGTGTCCGTACAAGGATTTTTCTATAATGTACGTGAGTTGCAGGTAGGCACAACCGCGTACATACATGGGTTGCAGGTAGGCACAATCGCATATGTACGTGGGTTGCAAGTGGGCACAATTGCATATGTACACAGGTTGCAGTGGGCACATGCACATATATGTGGGTTGGAATGGAGTAAAGCGTGTATGTACATGGGTTGCAGTAATGGAAATCGCGTACATAGTTTTATGGGAAGAGAGCAAGTATGCACAGGCTGACAAGTGATGTCAGCAGGTCATACAGGTGGTCTGCAGCAAAATTCTGGGAAAAAGATATTTCCAAGATATTTGTTTACGTTTGGTTTTTCTGATTTGTATGGTTACTGGAGGACAAGGTTGTCCTCATATTTTTGGTCATATTTGTATTGGCTGAGAGGACAAGGTTGTCCTCAAATTTGGTGATATTGTACTGGTTTGGAGGGTTGTTTTTTCCCTCTAGATTTTTGAATTTGATAAGGTTACAAAACACAAATATTGTGTCTCATATGTGTTGATGATTCATCTATGATCTTTTGTGTTTCCATTGCATTTAATTTCATTCAATAATTTTCAGTGTAAAATTATTCAGTAATAACAGCTAGGGTTTACTGTTAGATCACTAGGAAGGAATTTTCAAATCTGAAAATTAGTCACATAGAGTTGTATGCGAAAATTGACATGGTATCAGAGCTTGGGATTTGAAGAGAAGGGGATCATCTTTGAGACACATAATTTCTACAGGTGGTTGCAAATTTCTTGTTCTGGTTCCAGGAAGGTCATAGGTGACAACTCTGAGAGGGAGTTGTAGCAGTGTTGAGGAGTTTGCTCTGAGAGGGAGATGCAATGATGTTGCAAGTAGCAACATGTTATATTGTCTCTGGGTTGAGACATGGATCAAACCATTAGATGAGGAGTTGGGGACTATTTCGGCTTGGTATTGTGGCAGGTTGGGAGTTCTGGTGGATTGGTGGAGAGCCCAGATCACAACAATATGTTGTGTGGTAGGTTGACAATTTTGGTGGATTGGTGGAGAGCCTGAATCACAACAGTATGTTGTGTGGCAGATTTTCAACTCGAAGAATGGAATTCAGGGGAATTTTGATAGTGAGATGCAACGGGTGCAACACATGTTCTTTATCATAGATGATTTAGCTTCATGTGGATGTCAGGCTGATGAGATAGAGTCTGCATCAGGTCGAAGAGGTGCACATTGTCGAGGTATGACAATATATGAGGTATTTGACCCAAGAGGATGAGGACACTTGTAGAGATGAGTTGTTATGGTTTAGAGTGGACTAGAATGAGTTCCCATCCGTAGCTCGGGACTATTCAGAGAGAGGAAACATGTTTAGTTGTAGTGTGTGCATAGAAAAAATGAATTTGGTGACTTAGATGATGGACTTAGGAAGAAGTTCATTAGATGGTCGTGACTTGAAGAAGAAAGATGCTTGCCTCAATGGATTGTATGGTTCTTATATAGTCGGAACCACTAGCACATGACAGGGGAACATGATTTGTTCGTCATCTTCCCAATGTCTGACTCAGGTATGTACAAGGAGCTTGGTAGGAGGACCAATAGTTTAGTACAGGGATGTGGAGTAGTGGTATTCTGGATGGAGTCAGGGGATGTGTTGTGAGTGGAAAATGTGTTATGGGTGCTAGGAGTGTGTTCTCAGCCTCAAGTATTAAAGAGTAGGGCTATGCGGTGTTTTTCTAGGATGGACATGTGCTTTTGGATGTTGAGTTAGTAGGAATTCCCAAGCCTTGGGAACCTTTTGTGTAGGGGATCTATGGACGAGAGACATTGTTGGGGTCTGATAGGATATGGATGAGATATGAGGAAGGAGAAAGTAGCTCTACCAGTGGTAAGGCAGGAAGTTCCACCAGTGGTGAGGCATGAAGCCCCACCAGTAGCACATAATTAGAGAGAGTTAGACATTCAAAGGGAGTTCCCCCTCAGGTTCAGATGGGAGAGAATCATCTTCCAAGATTGACAGGCAGGTGTCATGAGTTGAGGAGGCCATACAAAAGGTTTAGAGGTAGGATGCTTCTAGGACTTGTGTTCTCTCCATGGAGGATCTATTTGTTTCAGAATGTTTTGCTACAATGACAGAGGGGGAAGCTAATCAGGTAGATTGGAGAAAGGTTGTGGTAGCGACTCTAGTACGATAGATGAAGGTACTCCCATAATAGAAGATAGAGCTACTTCTAGGTGATGATGGAGGATAGAATGCCTCCCTTGCTAAGAGGGAGTGATGATTCTTTTGTAGCATCGAGAGGCATTGTGGTGAGAATACCTCCCTCGCTAAGAGGGAGTGTTGATGTTTTGTAGCTTCGGGAAGGTATTCTCACATGGCCCTAGGTGTTGGGCATGTGGGAATCATCGTGGATACCACATTACACTTTAGGTTTGATGAAAACCCCCTTGGATTTTGAATTGGGGGATTGATTATGGGTTTTGTGGGTTTGTGATGGGGCTCCACACCCATAAGAAAGTCTAATTTGATGTTGATTTGTGGAGGGGATTCTATGATGACCCATAAGGATTGTGTATAAAGGAGAGAGGTCATTGTGACATTTCATATTGTAGAGTGTGTGGAAACATGATGGATCTAGCATAACTGAGTCTGCACTTGTGTTAGGTGACTTGGTGTTTTTCAGTGAAGGGAACTTGACGGTGGAAATTATGACCTAGAGGAAGAAAAATCGCACAAAGCAAATTGTACGGAGGTGTACGTACAAGGATTTTTATGCAGTGTACATGATTTATAGGTAGGCACAATTGTGTACCTACATGGGTTGTAGGTAGGAGCAGTCGCGTATGTACACGGTGTTAGAAAAATGGGTGTGCTCATTTCCCCATAGACAATATAGAAATATTGTCACCCAACCATAGGACAGAGGCAACCCACGAACACCTTAACCTTGACAAACAAAATAATTCTGGTAGCAAACAAATAGCCAACCAAGGCTAGTGCACCAACCAAGGATAATGAAAGACCAAGCAGAAAATCAAAACCAATAACCCAAGACAAGATCACTACTGCAACAGTTGCAGTTCTCCTTCACTCATGCGCACTTCTTGTCCTTATGCAATCGTGAGTGAGTGAGTGAAAAATGAGATCTAGCTCCCTTTATTTATACTACTCCATCTTAACTGACTGGGCCGACTTCTCTCCTTGGGGGATAATAACTCAATATTAATTCATTCTATTAAGTCGACTTGTCTTCTAGGGTTATTATCCAAAGCTTCAGGGATTCTCTTGCTTCCCAGAATATTCTAGTCTCGTCGAAGATTACATGTGAAGGTTAATACCTCTCGCAAATACCATAATATCAACACTCCCTCCTAGCTAGGGAGGTATTAAAGG
>ML782055.1:253735-275095 GCA_009831015.1 Picea engelmannii | reverse complement strand
AACCCACCTTTATTATATTTCTGGGTCTCTTAATTAACTGTTGGGGACGACTTCTTATTCTGCCTATTATAATTGTCTGTTGACCAATCCGCAAAAGGGGATTTGGTCCTAATACAATTACCGACATGATTAATCCACAATGGAGATTAATCCAATGAATAAAATAACAATAATAATAAGAATGCTCTTCGTAGTTACATTATTTCAACAAAACAAACCATTCAACCGGTAGCATCATCATAGCCACACGGGTGATCTCATGATCAAATCATGAGCACCATCATCACTATCCAACTAGATATTCTCCATGGAAATGAGAAAAATGCCATCCAATAGAACACAAATGTGTCTATACATAGTAGTATACAACTATTATCCAGTGGTACACAACCACTCCTAGTAGCACATTGCTACTAACCAGTGACACATAGTCACTACCAGTGGATTACATCAACCACGGTAGCGTACAACTATTGTCCAGAGACATACATCCTCTACAATAATCATATCATCTGATATCAACAATATCATGATACACATTGAGTCATCTGGGCCATTCTTCCACTCACAATTGTGAGATCTGGAAGAGCATCTTCCCTCGGAAATTTCAGCATCAATTATGGATTATCTGGACTATCTGGACTATTCTTCTCAAACATAGAGGAATAATTGTCCATGATTTCTAAACCTGGACCATTCACCTAACTTAGCCATTCCTCTGACATTAATCATAGTACAACTTGGAGAGAATAATTATGCCCTAGGGAATGACTTTCCGGACTATTTCCTAAGGAAATGATTGTCCCGCACCAACCTCCAAAACGGACCATTCTTTGAAACTGCTCACAACTATGAACTTTGAAAGAATGATTGCCCGGTGAGGCAGACCATTCTACTTTACCACTATTGAGAGTGAATGCCCAGAAGAATGGTTGTCCTAGACCATTCCCCCACATTGGAAACAAGGGGAATCATTGTCTATGGTACATCAACAATCTATCGGACCATGTTCATTACGAAAATGATTGTTCGATCTAGACCATTGTCCGAACTGGAAAATGATTTTCCATTAGAAATCTCGAACCAGTTTTCGGACTAGAAAGGAACTTCCCAACCTGGACCATTTTCCAAACTGGAAAATCACTGCCCATGAATCAATAACATATCAGTGCTCCCTCCCTTTCATCTAATGCAGTTATCTCCATCAGCCCCATCTAGTCCCTTAAGTATGAAAACTTTATCCTGGACAAAGGCTTTGTCAAAATATCTGCTACTTGCTCATCTGTGGAGACATACTGGAGATTCACTTCTCCTTCCTGGGATTTATCACGAATAAAGTATCATTTGATCTCAATATGTTTAGATTGGTCATGAAACACTAGGTGTTCTGATAACCTCATACAACTTTGATTGTCACAGTGTATTACGGTCGAATCTAGTACCTGAACAAATAATACTAAAATCAACTTCCTCAACGATACTGCTTTGGTACATGCCTCACATGCTGCGATATATTTTGCTTCCACTGTTTTGAGTGCGATAGACTTATGTTTCTTGTTGGCCCATGATATCATAATAGAGCCCAAACTGAAACACATCTCTGAAGTACTCATGTCTTCTGCACTCCTTGCCCAATCTGAGTCTGTAAATCCATGAAGTTGTATATCACTGGTTGAGGTGTATCTTAAACCATAGTTTAAAGTCCCACGAATATAACTTAGAACAAGCTTTGCAACTATCCAGTGCTCATGTCTAGGTTCCACCTGGAACTAGCTTAAAATGTTTACAAAAAAGCAAATATATGGTCGAGTATTCACTAGATACATCAACAACCCAATCAATTTCCAATATAGGGATGGGTCTACTAGATTGGAATCCAAGTCTCTTACTTTTCTTATATCTGTGGTCATAGGAGTGGCCTTGGATTTGCAATCCATCATTCCAAATTTCTGAAGAATCTTCACTGCATACTTTCTTTGTCCAAGGAATATTTCACCACGCTTTTGCCATACTTCTAGTCCCAAGTAATAGTGCATGAGACCAATATCTTTCATATCAAACTCAGAAGCTAATTCCTTCTTACACTGGGTGATGAGAGACTTTGCACCTTTATTCACAACCTTGTAGTAGAGATTTGGATCTGCATGAATCTTAGAGAAACCAAGTCTTATCAAGTAACTGTCAATTATGGCATACCAAGCTCTTGGAGCTTGCTTGAGTCCATACACAGCTTTCTTTAATCTGCAAACATGAGTGTCTCTGGGATGCACCTCAAAACCTTGATATTGTTCAATGTATACTTCTTCAATTGCTCCATTGAGAAAAGTTGTATTTACATCCATCCGATCTAAACTCCATCCCATGGAAGAAACAAGAGACATAATGGCTCTAATAGAAGTATATATGGAAACAAGATCAAAGGTTTCATCCTAATCTTCTCCCTCCTTCTCAGAGAAACCTCTAGCCATGAACCTTGCCTTGTATTTATCTATCCTTCTATATACTGCATGTTTGATCTTGTAGACCCATTTTGAAGTTAACACTGATTTTTCCTTGGGTCTAGGTACAACTTCCCATACGTCATTTTTCGTGGGCTGGTATTATTCTGTCATGGCTTCTTTCCATTGTTTCTTTTGAACTGCTTCTTGAAATGTGGTGGGTTCTTCATTTATAAGTTTTGTCATACATGTTGCATAGTTGGAGAATATTTTGGGCTTCATGCTTTCTCTGAAAGTGCCACTTGGATCTTTGAGTCTTCTTGTTTCTTGTAGAGTAGATTCAAACCAAGCTGGATGTTTTCTAGATTTGGGTACAATGACTGATTCAATAGGTTCACATGGTTTCATTGGATGATCAAGTTGTTTTGATTCTTCATTCTGACTTTCTGGAAGACATGTGTTTTCTTATTTAGGCTCTTCATATTCTTCTTCCATGGATTCTTTTATAGCTTTCTTGAAATCCATATTCTAATCGAAGGTTACATCTCTAATGACTTCAATCTTATGTTGTTCTAGAATATAGATTATGTGGGCTTTGGAGGATTCACTATATCCAACAAATATTCCCTTATTTCGTAAGGGTTCTAGTTTCTTCCTTTTATCCTTGGGGATATGAATGTAAACAAGGCACCCAAAGATTCTTAAGTGTTCTACATTAGGTTTCTTTCTTGAGAAGGCTTCTTCTAGAGTCATATCCTTCAATAGGCGGCGGGGACTTTTGTTCTGAACATATATTGTTGTTATGGTTGCTTCTTCCCATAGATACATGGATAAACCTTGATCATTCATTAGTGCCTTCACGGTTTCTTCAACAGATCTATTCTTCCTTTTGTCTACACAATTTTGTTGAGGATTATGAGGAACGGTTAGCTCCCTCCTAATCTATGTTGATTTGAAGAAAACAACAAATTCCTTGGATGTGTATTCTGCTCCATTATCTGTTCTTAAAGTCTTGATTTTCTTGCTTGTGAGGTTTTCTATTTCTGCTTTGAATTCTTGAAACTTGCTAAAAACTCCATCCTTTGTCTTCAAGAGATATAACCAAGTCTTTATTGAGTAATCATCCATGAAGGTTACATAAGAAAGAGAACCTCCTAGAGATTTGACTTGCATTGAACCATAAACATATGAATGTATTAGATCTAGGATTTCCTTAGATCTATTATTGCTACTTGAGAATGGATTCTTAACATTTTTATCAAGTGCACATCCTCTGCAAATTCCTTCATGTATAGATTGTAGTTCTGGTACTCCTTCAACCATTTTCTTGAGTAAAGGTAATGTTTGATAGTTAAGATGAGCATACCTTCTATGTCAAAGTTCACTGGGATTGACTTCATTATGTACAAGAGATTCATAATTTCATTCTAGTAGTCTATATAATCTTCCTTCACGAGTTCCAATAACTCTAGCATTCTCCATGTTGGAGTCTCTACACTAATATAGTACTTCACCATCTACAAAGGCTAATCTATTTCCTTTGTCTTCTAAGCAAGATATAAATACAAGATTCTTTTCTAAACCAGGTACATATAAGACATTATTCAAACGAACATTGTTACCTGATTCCAATTTGATGGAGGCTTGACCAATTCCTATCACTGGATAAGTGTTCTTGTCTCCAAGTTCTACTTTGTGAGATGTCTTCTTTTCATTCAGATTGGAGACTCCGACCTGGTTTCCTGTCATATGCCTGGAAGCTCCACTGTCAATTATCCACATGTCATCTTCAAGAGTTCTTGTAAGAGATGAATAGTGTAGATGGTTTTCCTTTCATTCATGATTTCTGTTGACTAATAGTTGGTCAAAATTTGACTTTGAATAGTCAAACATTGACTTTGACTGATCAAACATTGACTTTGACCCAAAATTTCAACCTTGACGTTTTTTCCTTCTAAGAGTTCCAATAGGTGCGTTGGACTAAGGTGCACTAGAATATCCTCTCCTTGAGAAAAGTGTTCCATTATAAGGTGTTGGGCAAGAGTTTTTAAGGTTTGCAGTTGCACCTGCTAATAACCCTAGTGACAGTGCTTCAGTAACTGCACCTGCTAGAAACCCTAGCGACAGTTCTTCAACGAGCTTGATAATCTTATGGATTAGCTTCCTTCTAGTGGTTAGACTGACTGAAGGAGGTGTGGGCCCATAACCTGTTAGAAAAATGAGTGTGGTCGTTTCACCATAGAAAATGTAGCAATATTGTCACCCAAACATAGGCACAAAGGCCACCCCCAAGCACCTTAACCTTGACAAACAAAATAATTATGGTAGGAGACCAATAACCAACCAAAGCTAATGCACCAAGCAAGGATAACCAAAGACCAAGTAGAAAGTCCAAACCAATAACCTAAGACAAGATCACTACTGCAACAATTGTTTTTCTCCTTCACTCATGCACACTTTATGTCCTTATGCAGTCATGAGTGAGTGAGTGACAAATGAGATCTAGCTCCCCTTATTTACACTGCTCCATCTTAACTGACTGGGTCGACTTCTCTTCCTGGGGGCTAATAACTCAATATTAATTTATTATATTAAGGCGACTTGTCTTCTAGGGTTATTATCCAAAGCTTTAGGGTTTCTCTTGCTTCCCAAAATATTCTAGTCTCATCAAAGGTTACATGTGGAGGTTAATACCTTCCGCAGTTGCCATAATATCAACACGTGGGTTGTAGGTGGGCACAATCGTGTGCATACGTAGGTTGTAGGTGGGACAATTGTGTATGTACGAAGGTTTCAGTGGGCACAGGCTCATATACACAGGTTGCAGTAGAGAAAAGCGCATATGTACACAGGTTGAAGTAAGGAAAATCACATACATAGTTTTCTGGGCGGAGAGCAGGTCCATACAGGATGACAGGTGGTGTCATTCGGTAGTACAAGTGGTCTGCAACAGATTTGTGAAAAGAAGATATTTCCAAGATAATTGTTGAGGTTTGGTTTTTTTGATTTGTATGGTTATTGGAGGACAGTTCTCATATTTTGGTGATATTGTATTGGTTGAGAGGATGGGTTTTGTCCTCGGATTTGGTGATATTTGTATTGGATGGGAGAGTTGGTTTTTCCCTCAGGATTTTTGAATTTGATAAGGTTACAGAGCATGAATATTGTGTCTCATATGTGTTGATGATTCATCTTCGATCTTATTTTTCCACTGCATGTATTTTCAGTCAATAATTTTCAGTGTAAAATTGTTCAGTGATAATCACTCAGAAAGCAATTTTTAGATCTGAAAATTAGTCACATAGAGTTGCATGTGAAAATTGGGAACAATTTTCTTCCTTTTCTTTTCGCTGGCTTCTTAGGTCCACGTATTCTATCATTTTCACATTTTCTAGATGATTCTTCAGGATGATTAACTATGTTTTTTTGTTTCATCACAATCATGGTCCTTCTTTTCATATTTATGTAATTGTTTTTTCTGCTTTTTATTCTTTCCCATGAGTCTATTTCTTTTAAGGCACTAACGAGTTCTGCTTCAAGATTCATTTCCCCATCAATGTCTTCTTCTTCTTAATCTATTTTTTCTTTCTGATTGTGTTGATTTTTTGTATTAGTAGACTTTGTATCCATGGCCATGAAGAGGAATTATTCTTTGTTAACATATCCATCATTTTTTTCAAATGCGCTATTGTTATTTCTAGAGTAAAACTCTTCTTCTTAGTATATTTTCATCTTTTGTGTTTATAGGATTTGCTTTTATTATTATGTTCTTATTCATAATTATTGTATTCATCATCACTGTCTTCCCTTTTTGCATATGGACATTTAGCAGCAAAATGTCCTACTCTTCCAAAATTAAAAAAATTGAAGGTTAGATTACCTTTGTATTTGCTAGATCCGCTTTTTAGCTTTCTCACGAATTGTGCTTCTTCTGTATTTGATTCATGGGTGGAACAATCACAGGATTTGTGTCCTTTTGTCTTCTTTGATGCTTTGAAAGTTGTTTCATTTGGTGTTTGCATGTATTTTCTCGTCCTCATCTCATATGCAATGAGAATCCCATGCAATTCATCTGTATCAAGATCCTTCATTTCTTCAATGGTGGAAACTTTGGCATCAAATCTTAAGGGGAGTGACCTTAACACTTTTTGCACAATCATCGATTATTCAACATTTTCACCAAGTCCTCTGCTGCTGTTGACAATTTTATCAACATAGAGAAGAAAAACTGCAACATTCTCTTCATCTTTCATTTTCAAGCTCTCAAACTGTTTTCTACGAGTTTGGAGCTTTTCTTTCTTAACCTTTCCATCGCCTTCATAGATATTTTGAAGCTCGTCCCAAATTTCTTTTGCCTATATGTATTGCATCACCTTGAAAAACTTGGATTCTAATAGACCACACAAGATGGCATTAATGGATTTTGCATTATTTTCACTAGGCTGCTTCCCAGCCGCACTTATTGGTGGAGTTGTTGGGGATGTATAACCAATCATGAATGACTCCCAAATATCAAACCCAAGGGCCATTAGATATGTTCGCATCCCTATGCTTCAAAAGGAATAGTTTGTTTCGTCAAATAACTGAGCCTTGTTTGTGGAGAAACCTTCTTGACCGACCATGTGTGCTCCCAAGATCTACCGTCTAGTGGTTAGATTGTTTCCGAAGGAACCAACTCTGATACCAATTGTTGAACATATGTTTATATTGATAGGGTCGTTGAATCAGTATAAGAAACTTTTTACTTCAAATCAGTGTTCATCAATCATTCATTAACTTTAAAAGAATGAATGCATGTAAACTTAAATCATAGTACACAGTTTAATTTCGAAATCCCTGTGAGAGAAAACCACAAAAACATTTTATTTATAAATGTATGTAGGCACCAACCTACTGGAGACAACAATCTCCTCAGTTGAGCACCAACTCAGTAAGCCTTGTATAGGTACCAATCTAATATCTTCATACATATAGTACTTTTGACTTCACCTTCATGCTTCATGCATTTCAGCATCATCATACCCTTAACTTTCATGCTTTAGTGCCTCTCCTTGCTTCATACCCCAGACATAGTTTCAAATTTTAATCAGATTTAGCCTTCATGCTCTAACAAACTTCATAGCATCATTCTGAGAATATAATTTTAAACTACATCACAACCTCAAAACAACACACTTTGCACCATCATAGATCTTAGTCCTTCATAGTGAAAACGATAAAGAGAGTCAACACGTGTTGTTGTATACACTTTCCTCATAAAGAGGGAGTGTTAGCTTTTGGGGTTACTCCAAAAGTGTTTACACCATGTTTTGGGGTGCTTCATGAGCTTTGTGGTAGATGGTATATGTTGAGCCCTAAATGGTTTGAAATGGATTGACACATGGGAAATGGTTTGTGATGGATTTGGATAGTGGAGATAGTTTGTTCAATGATTACTTAACCTCAATTAAGTGCTAGCTTGGTATTCTTCCCTAGAGTGTTCGATTTCTCTTGATGACTTGGTGGACATTCTTCATGATAGACACATGGAGAGCCCCACTTATGTAGAGAACACCCTAATTGGGAGGATGAGCATTGTGCATCTTGGAGGGCATCAAGCCCTAGATAGCATAAGGTTGCTTGGATCCTTGATGGAGGCTTGGAGTTGGCTCACGGACACCTAGGCTACAATAGTGTTCCTGCAAGGGCAGTAGACCTAGAGGAGTACATGGCTTAGGAGGAGTTAAAGTGGGTTTGGGATGGAGTAGTGGATACACATTGAGTAGCTACACCATCTTGGAGCTCATATAATGTATAACATCAGCTTGGAATATGACATGTGTACCTTTGAGGAGGAGCGCTTCACTTGTGTAGGCATGCATGTGTTTATTATAGGTTGTTTGTTAGGGCATTGGCACACATTGTATTGTTGGCATCCGTTAAGGGCATTGGCCCACATTATGAAGGAAGGAGAGTCCTTTCATTCTCGTTATCATCATACTCTTCTCTTTGCACCTGTTTTCTTCAAATGATTCACTAGGATTCATGAGGAAAACCTAAGATAAGTTATACAATGGAGGATGACATATCTGTTGGAGATTGCTATTGTGACTAAGGTTTGCTCTTGTGAACAAGAAATATAACTTTTGTTAGTCATTCTTATTCACTATTGTGTAGAGATGCGACCTAAAAGAGGAGTACACTAGTCTTTTCTCTCGCTCTCTCTCTCTCTCTCTCTCTCTCTCTTGTCGCTAGGGTGTATTTATCGTGTTGGAATATCTTGGATTATCTTGGAAATCTAGGGTTGGAGTTTATCCCTTTGAGGTTTGAGATTATGGTTTTGTAATAAAACCCCGAGGTGTATTTTGTGAAGAAAAACAAAAGAGGATGTCTTGTCGCCAAGAACTTGTTGGAGTTATTCTTACATGTTGGTGCTTCTTGGTTGAGGTAGGATTTTCATTATTTCTCTAGCTAGGGATTTAGAGAGCTATTGGTTTGTATTAGTATTCAGAAAAATATGTACATGAACTTCTTCTTGAGCATATTAATGAAGCTTTCAACTATCTGAAACTTGTGCAATTTCCAAATTTGATTTTCACCTATCTATGTTCCTCATGCCGTGTTATTTACAACTATATATGTCTTGACCATTTGACATAAGTAAAAGGACAAATTTCTTTAGTGATTTGGCAAAACTAAAAGGACAAATTTCTGSAGTGATTTGAAATTGTCATTGAAGAGTTTAGGAGTTGTTTTGTTGCCACCATATTTGTTGTTTAATTATTGTTATAACTATTGTGAAAGTGAATGTTTAGATCTGGTTTGTGTGTGATAAGTTGTCCTAGAGGGATGTAGGCCTATTTGGACAACTCGGTATTTTTTTCTCCGGGGATTGCCTAGAAGACTGTGCTGTTAGGAAGTGAAATATTGTTCTCTTTCCATTATTATTTTATTATAAATTTCATAACAACAATAACACTGAAATTCACAAGGTAAAGATTTGGTAAACCTCTAGGTTTGGAGGTGAAATTTCATGTTTCGCATTAAATCTCCAATTCAGAAAATTTCTACACATTATATAATCACCCCTCCATTTAGCTTCCCCAAAAACTACACCCACACCCCTTTGACCTAAGTTGAACTTGGAGGGGTATTTAACCTACTAAATAATTTGACAATAACAAACTTCAGAGTATACATTTTAATGTTCTTCAACATAAAAGTCATCAACTTCTCCATGCAAGCCAACATATGTAAAAAATGTGACTTGCCTACACAACATTTTTGCAAACAAATTTATTAAAAATAATTTATATTCACATAAATTTGACATAACCTGGCAAAATCTACTGAGCACTTCCTCTCATTCCAAGGATAGTACCCAAGGTAAACCAGATTTTTCAGAGCGCAAGGCCAATACAACGATATATTCATCAAGAGCTCAACATGTCACTAGCACGAATTTATCCTGGATCGAAAAGATAACACCCTTCTTAATTCCCTATATTAGACAGAACTATACCCAATTGACATTCTATCCAATTTCAATTATATAAGAGCAAAAACTATATTATAATTCTGTACATAGTGAGAAATAATAATTCAAACCTATAAAACTTTGACAAATTAATTAAATTAATTATATTAAAAGAATCCTTAATGAGAACTTTCAATCTACCATATTTGACTTATAAAAGTTATAATTACATGCAAATCCAGCGTTGAAACGTTGAAGGAAGGATATGCCTACAAAAAGCTCAAATTATCTCATATGCCAAATTGCCCTATTAAGTATGTAATTAAGAAGATTTGACTTCATGATCCGGATGGAACAAGTGATTTAAGGTTGAATAAATGGTTTAATTTAAGGATTTTTGTAACTTTTTTAAGAAATATTTATTAATCTTCAAAAATGTCTAATGACCAATTTATGTAAATTATTCAATATTGATCAATTACAAATGGCTCTGTATCTATGTGTACCTATGTGTGGAGAAGCTCACTACATTTTCTAAGAGCCAATTGGGTGTATATAAATTGGCTGCCACAAAAAAAATCAGTGTACCAAGTTTCTGATGACTTCCCTAGGTAGCGCTTGCATACTACAGAATGAGAAAATCTCTAGTGACCAATTATGTAAGAGTCCAATTATGTAAGAGTTGATTTGAAAGCCTCTTGAATCCAATATTGATTAATTACAAATGGCTCTGTATCCATGTGTGGAGAAACTCATTACGTTTTTTTGAAAGCATAGTCTTAACTTGCTACAATTTAGACTTTTTTTAACCATTTTTGTCCAAATTCCGACTAAAAAATCAGAAGAATTGTTAGAATTGCAGATATCAATTGTTCAAATCACACAATCTATATGTAATAGGAGTTCTCAAGGACACTTAATCCATTTATACATTAAAAATGCAATTTCAACGAAAAATTATAGACAGATTCTGACGATGATCGACGGAAAAAGTCCAAATAGTATAACATCTAAACTTCTTTTCTGAGAGCCAATTGGACAGTCACAGGTGTCTAAGTAAATTAGCTGCCACATTAAAAAAAAATGCAATGTACCAAGTTTCCGATGACTTTGGACAGGTACCGCTTGCATACTACAGAACGAGTAACTCTTCACTTTTGTTGGGTGATTAATAGTTTATTTGTTTAAAAGAAGGTATCATTGCTTGCATGATATTTTCAAATATTTTATAATTGATTAAACTCTTCATGTTTGGCTGATGACTTGGGGCAGGTACCGCCTGCATACTACAGAACGAGTAACGCTTCACTTTTGTTGGGTGATTAATAGTTTATTTGTTAAAAGTCTATATCATTTCTTGCATGATATTTATAAATATTTTATAATTGATTAAATTCTTCATGTTTGGCACAATATAATGATGCCGCAGACATTGGGAATGCAACACACTAGGACTGATTTTTGTGCAAGCATAAGATTTATATGCTATTTACATTGCACATGATCTAGCATTAGTGGACCTACACTCTACAAAAGAAATGGTTTTACTGAAATCATGTATATTTAAATATAATACAAACAAACTAGTTCGATTATCTAGGCCATTCATGCATGATCACTCTTTTTGGGCATAATCTTCTAGTGTATTATTCTTCATCAAACAACTGGTAAATACAACTAGATTTAAAAGATTGAGTCCCAGATATTGTAGGTGTTATAAATATGATCTAAAGCAAACATTCTCCCATGTGAAATTGCAGTTGAGGAAAGGAGCAAGCATGTTATTGTAAATCAATATCACGCACAAGCTAATGTTAAGACTATAAGTTGAAAGGTAATATAGATAATATAAGCGAAAAGCCTTGAGCACCACCTTCTTGGCCAAGATAAATGACGTAGACCACTGAAAAGGATACAGATGACAATTATATCAATTCTGGATGGAGGATAATTACCCATATGTAAAGAAATAGCATCGTGTTGTGGACAACAGAAGCACAGTATGTTTCTGTTAGATGTAATATTCTAAAAGCAACGTCTGAATATTAGTTCCATTTAAGTATGCAGTTTTGATATTAGTGGAACCTTAATGGACATACTTAAGTACGCATGGAACATATTTACCTGCCGTGCATAAAAGTTCTAAGCTCTTATTCGACCACCTTAATATCCAGGGAATTACAATGCTTGAACATATCAAATTACAGGATTATTTCTGTAAATAATGACATCCCAAGAACAAACTGTTTATGCATGTGTGAAATAGGCATCCAACTTTCTGTGTGACAGGCAATTGCGTTAGGCCTTCACGAAGGAATGGTATGTAAATTCAGAACGATATGAAATTAAACAAAAGACTTGATTTCTTGTTTGGATTATTTATTTGCACGCTGATATTATCACATTAGAATATACAATCTACAAAGAATTAAAGAATGAAAGAATGCAATTAAAGTGTCATTGCCCCATTGCCTCCTACCCTCCTCTTGAATTCCATTAAGATATTTTAACATATGAGAGAAACCTTCATTGCATTGCCTAGAGAATGATGTTCAATCACTCCGAATCATAGAAGTCACTGGGACAAGGAGTCATAACTTCAGATTCTAGCACTTGCACCACCCTGTGCATTGTAGGTCGGTGTTCAGGATTTGCAGAAACACACTGAATAGCAACATGAAGTAATGCCTCAAAGCTCTCCATTTGCACTCCCTCACAATAAGGGTCAACAATATCCCTTGGTCTGTTCTCCTTGACCAATATGTTTAACTGTTTTCACATGCAAAGGTAACAAACAAATATGAGTATCTATGTTTCAATATCCCAAAATGCTTTTTAATACAAAGGAAAAAATATTATCAGGCACCAAGTTGCAGAGTGCTCAGTGAGCAAGGGACCAACAAACATTTAGTGAAGAATCGGCCAGGCAACAACAATATCTACCTCACCGTCGAATAAACAAGGAAAGAAAATATACTAAAAACCAGAAACCAGAAGTTATGATGTGTGATATAGCAAAGGAGTGCATACAGAATCTCCAATAACTGAAATCAGAACAAGGATTAAATAAATGACGCAAATCAAAATAATTATAGATTAATGAAAAAAGAAATGGACAAATGAGAGGTCTGTCTGTTGTCATTAACCACTATAGTAATTTCATAATTTTTTCCTGTTGGTTTTCCTCATGCTGTTTCAAGTCGCAAGTTTTTCCCAAAAAGAAAATGAGAGAAGACCACAACCATATAGATTGCTTTAAAACCAGAGTTAGTCGGGAAAGGACAACAAATTCATTAACAAATGGCATCATTAATTGCTGGCAAACTCTCAGATTTGGATGAAAACTACATCATCAATATTGATCAACCATGTAGACAACAAGGAGCAAGACATATCAGGGCCAACAGTAGGGTCTTCTGCGCATAAATTGGGGAAYAGCTTGGGGCCAATTATCCGACATATGAGTAAACGTAGTTAACTGCATGGTTTTAAATGACATTTTTGGAGCATTTCTCCTAAAAATGACCAGAGGAGGTCATTTAAAAAAATTCGACTAGTTTTCATGTCCATCACATAATCATTCTAAAGGAAATCAGGGTGGGTTATAGACCCTGTTGGGACACTAACTGATACTTTTCTGTAAGTTTGAAGTTCAGCTATGCAGTTATGGCCATGCCGAATTGACATCCTCAAATGATATGGCACCTAATTATCTCCCAGAGAATGATTGCTCCTCTCAGAGAAAATAGGGTTTCATCTTTTTTTTAGGTTTAGGGTTTTATTTCTTAATATTTTTATGTGGCAGGCAAAATTGGGCCTTTTCAGGCCCACACTTGGTTGACTAAGTACTGAAACAGACCTTTTACAGGCATGTTTTAGCACCTAAAATGGGCCCTGGGCTGTGCAGGAAAATCTGGACATCATCGAGCATCTCAACACTCCATGACAGTTTGGTGATGTCTAGCCATCCCATTCTGGAGGATCCAAATGATCCTCAGCATGCCAGAACGTCTCAGGAGCATTCCTGAAATGGGCCCGGATCTGGACAGGAACAACAGGAACGTTCCCAATGTTGCTAATGCCATTCCCACCAAATCTGAAACGTTTTGCTCATCCTTGGATTCCCTGGAACAACGAAACCCCGGATACAGGTTCCCCAGAGACTGGGAATGGTTCCCATAGTACATTCTTTAGAACAAAGAAGTTCAAATATTTATAAGAATATGTTTATATGCGTCATCATATATAACATGTTCAAAATGCTGTCGTTCCCAACTCCAAATACCCTTCCCGTCGAAAAGCTAATCCAATTGATGGTGTTTATTCCCGTAGGTTGAATCTTCAACTACTGGCCAAAAACCTCAAAAACATTCAAGACATATCCATGTCTAACAAAAATTAAAATCACAATATAAAAGTAAAGAAGATAACATCAACCAAATCCAAATCAATGTTAAGTATCCACCATTACATGCCAACTTGATTATAATTAGTTGACCTATATATTGGCCTGTTATCTTTCAATCAAGTATTTACAGATCTTTTCTGGATCTTTTTCAATAAAAATACATACATTGTGCCATAAGAAGTGTCACCTTGCATGCCCATAATATGGGATTCATCCTGCACTTTCAAAATAAATTCATAGGCCAAAAGGGGCCAAAACTTGAAAAAAAATCACAGCTGTTGGAAAAGGAAAAATTGGATCATTGGACTGTTATGGTTGTGCAACGATTTTAATTTTTGCATAATCAAAAGTGATATGCCATACAAGCAAACAGATCAAGAAAACTCTGGGAAGATTCATAAGGACTTCACTAAAGTCATCAACTGGCATATAAAAACTCACCTTCCTTCTCTTATCTTCATCATCTACTATAGGTAATATTGCACCAGAACAGTTCCAAGAAAAGATCACTACCCAAGAAGGTCCAACATCACCATACACCTGATTCAACCTAGCTATTAATTTATTGTATTTCTTCAATTAGGAGGTCCAATGTCTCCAATGCACTTCTATTGTACCGGCACATTATCTTGTACTCTATCTTTTAGCTCTTTTTTTCTTTCCTTAGCTAGACACCTAGCAGCTAGTATCTTTTAGATCTTAATCTTTTTCTGCTTTTAAGATTGTTCTAGGAGATGCCTTGGCACTCCCAATTTGTACCAACACTGGATGTACTTTTTTTAGTCCCTTTTGACCTACCTTTTTAGTCTTCTGTTGGACATTAATAAGTTTATCTTGTCTGCAAGTTATTAATTTATAGTCATTTTCTACACTTGAATGAAGTTTATAATCACCTGTAAATAATTTTAAGTTCTTGTTTGCGATCTTGTCGGAATGTGATCTCTTTAATCCGACAAAAAATAGTTTGCTCCATTAGGTATAATGTCATCTCACAAAATTCTTCAACCTGGTTATTACATTATAGCCATTCTTCAATCCAGGAAGTCCGGTACCTCCAGTGCATTCTTTAAACTAGTTATTAGTTTATAGACATTTTCAACTTGAATGGATGTTTCCATCAGTATTTGATGTGTCTATACTAAATAATTTTCAGTTCATTTATGTGATCTTGTTGGAATGTGCCCTCTTAAAGATGACCAAAATGATTTTTGTTCCATTAGCATCATGATTTCAACAATGAGATAGGCTTCAGATTCTACTTTTAAGATTATCTTCTTCACCATAAATAAAAAAAATTGAAAATAATACCAAGGTTCCTTTTTGAATTGTTTGCACATTTGATTTATAGAAAAGGGATTTAAAATGTGTTTTACCATCAGATATTATCATATATAAGTTTATTATTACTTATTTGACACACAAATTGCCCCCTTAATAAATTTAAGCTATGCCATGATTCCCAAATTAGTAATAGATTTACAAGTAAATAGGCGACTTGGTAACAACTCTTTCAAGGAGGCTCTTAGCAAGTTAATTGCTGGTAAGAGTTTGACCCAAGATTTCAACTTTTCTTCATGAACCCTCACTAGATTTCATAGCAAATATGACAACTTGTTTGCTTGTAGATGTTAAGGACAGACATGTATTGTTAGCTTGATATGTCTGCAATGGATGAGGTGGCCCTAATTGTTTTGTGCATCTGTAGAGTGTTTGCAGCAAGATTTTGGATTCAAATTCGGCCATATATGTAACTTTCAACCTTTGGGAAAATATATGTTGTTTACAACCCTAGCCAAATATAGTGGTTTACAACCTTAGAGTCAACGTTGAATTCTTTTTTATGATGTTATAATGCTCTATGTTCCATTTTTTTACATCCAAAATTTATTTTCTGAATTCCTCAGCTTGAAAAGATCACTATGGGATGAACAAAAAGGTCGACATCACGTGCTTATTATGTTTCCTCCAATCAAAAGTTAACTGCCATAGATCCATATTAACCCTGTACCTATTAAGCACCATGACGGATCAAAAAACACAATATGCAAACTTCAATGGTTCTTTTATCCTTCACGGCATGTAATATATCCGAGGTTAAGGGGGATCTGTGCTAGTTTATGTATAGTTGTTATTTAAATATGCTAGGATAAATTCTAAGAAGGCTTTTCTTATGTTATGGTAATTAAGAGAAATATTTTTCTCATCATTTTTTTTGTCACATGCACAAATGTGAGCATTGAAGATCTTCCCACACCCAAGTTGTAGAACGCTTTGCTTCTTTTAGCACAATTATCACATGAATGGAACAATCTGTAGTGTATTCAAATGCTTAGAATGGGTTCACATATCCCTATCAATAAATGCACATTGCAAACATTAAGCCTCAATAGAGGCCCCTATATTTGAACAAATATGCATGGAGACTAATAAATGCCATTTTATCAAAACTACTATGTGTGTGTGGCCCTTGCATGGTTTGAGCCAAATGTGATTTTTAAGTGTGGCTAGATGAAACTAAACCACAAGAACAAGAAAGACCACGCAAAAATGGGTATATTGGTGGTCGTTCAGGGTGGCATCTTAGAAACAGTCTCGATACTAGCTCTTCTGAAGTAATGAACTTCCAACGCATTTTTAGAGGCCTTCGCATACTTTTTTCAAGGCTCTGACCCTCAATACTAGAGCACGCGACTCAATTTGCAAATCCTCTTACCAACGAACTAAAGAAAACTTGAAATGGAGGAACATGCAAAACGTTATGGCGAAGAAAGGATCCCCTTTTTTTCCAAACTCAACATCATCCATTTCAATGTGCACACTTAGACCTAGCTCCATGTTAGGGTTAGGTTTCTTGCATCTTAGGGTTTTTTGTCATCATCATAAATCTAATTTTAGGATTTAACCTCTTGTTCTAGGCTTTCTAAAATGAGCATAGTAAACAAATCTCTTCTCAAAGATAGCTACCACCATAATAGCCATTGTATTTGCACAATGTCATTCACCATTGTTTTATTAATAGAAATCAATTCATTGTATCTATCTGTTTTATTTTTGCATTAATGCTATATTTTATTTCATTCTCAAAATAATCTAAGTTAGTGGTATCAAAGTAATCTGCTCTCTCTATTCCTTTTCCGTGCACATCCACCACAAGGTCAAGGGCAGAAAATTGGGCCTCAAGCTAGCTGAGCCTTTTGTAGATTTTTCGCGTAGGACCAAGCAACCGTACATGGAGGAAGAAAAGAAAGATGAAGGCATAGGAGATCCTATCAAATTGTTTCCCTAGGAAGCCCACTAGCGATAAAGAAACGAGATGATAGATCGTTTCACCCAATTCCTTCCACAACTCCCAATAGTGACAGAGGCACCTTTGACAAACAAGGATTTCAAAGAAATGACACGCTTCAAGGTACAAGTTAATTTTGATATCCCTCTATTTGAAGGAAAGATAGACATTAAATCTTTGAAGAAATGGGTAATTTCTATGTTCATAATTCTACCAATGATGAGAAGATTACCTTCACACTCCTAAAATCTCTTCCCCATGTTAAAAATTGGTGGGGCACAGACTATGCGCAACATTCTGGAGATGATTCTGGACAGTATGAGACAAAAGCCACTTGGGGGTATTTTTCCAAAGCCCTCAAGGAGGAGTATTTACCTATTGGAAACAATGAAGACCAATACATGAGATGGACAATATTGCACTAGGGTAAAGACTAAACTATGTCAGAGTACACCAACACTTTCATACCCTACATGCAAAACTCAATATCAGGGACTTTGAGAGGCACTTGGTTTTAAAACACTTTGACAATTGGAAAAAATACATCTAGATAGAAAGGTAATTTCTAGAAATCTCTTTGTTGGGAGAAGTTTATCGCTATGTTAAGAAGATTGAAGAAAAAATTTCGTAGAAAGGTAAGATGAGTTTGGGACTAGAAATCAACCAAAATAAAAGAAGGTTAAAGGGGGCCCTAACCATCGAAACAAAAGGATAGAACAAGGATAACCAACTGCAAGACAACCAGTCAAAGCAACTTGCAAAGAAGAAGAATGGGAAGTTGAAGAAGGAAGCAAGAAAATGGTGTGACACTCATAAACTCCCTTGGCACAATAATAACAAATGTTGTGCTAGACATTTATTATAGGTCAAGCTAAAAGCCTTGAACTCGGATTTAGCTCCAACACCATCAGATCGCACGGATAGGGGAAAATGGATCATTGACCGAAACACAATGTTACTATCGCCACCACAAAGGTTCATTATAGGAGCCCGAGGAAGGTGAGAACCTCTTTCACTCACATAAGTTAACAATTGCATTTCATTGTTGACAACAACAACAAGGAAAACCTAATCTTAGCAGAGATAATTAAAAAGGTGAAGCTATGAATGACATTGCACCCCCAACCATACACCATTGGTTCATCAAGCGAAAAAAGACTTAATACCTATTGATTGAGGCAAGGATGAGGTATATGTGTCAGTGAACAATGTTGCTTGCAATACGACATCATGCCCTTCAATGATGATGCACTGTATCATGTTGTCTACTTCATGTTTTTTATGTTCTTTTAGGACAATTATATATGTGTAAGTGTCATGTTGTTTACCAATCTAGCCCCTATAGCGTCATTGCTACCCTAGGATACTAGAGATAACTCTGGCTATTGCAGTCTCTCCAATCATTGTTAAGTAGTGCGAGGAGATAATGTCTCAAACTAGGAGATTTGTCTTCTTTAGAGTCAGGTTGAATGAAGCAAAGAAAACCACTGAAACCACCAAAGGCCTCATAAGGCGACCCTCTACGCAGCAAAGTAGATCAGTCGATGGAAGATTACAAAGATATCTCCATTCGACGTACAGGGCTACCTTTGCACTATCAGGTAAAGCATGCAATTGATTATACACTGCGTGATCCTCTACCCAATGAACTTGTATACAAACACTCTTCTAGAGAATGAGTAGATCAAAAGGGCCACATTTGTCGGATTTAGGAGCTCATACAAAAGGGCCACATTTGTCCAAGATCCTCTCCCTGCGAAAGGCCAATTGTGTTGGTTCAGAGAAAGGATGGACATGGCAATTTTGCCTTAACTACAAAGCCTTGAAAAAAATCATAATCAAGAACCAATACCCAATCCTCTAGATTGGTGATATGTTCGATCAACGCAAACGCACCAAGCTTTTCAACAAGATTGATCTCAAATCAAGGTATCACCAAGTACCAATTGGGCCCACTGATGTGTGGAAGACAACCTTTGAGTCTAAGGAAGGTCTCTTTGAGTGGTTGGTCATATCATTAGGCTTGACTAATGTACCATCGACATTCATGAGGATGATTGATGGCATTCAATGATCAATAATGCAACAAATTAGTTCAAATACTAAATATCTAAAATAAATAGGATAATGTAAAGACATCAATATAGGATATAATGCAATTGAATAATATGTATGTGATGATTTACAAGACCACTCGTGATAGTATAAATACAATTGACTGATCATGAGGGTGAAGGGTTGTGTCCCTTGGGTTATTTAATTATCATCATCATTATTATGTAATGTTGCTTATATATTTTATGTATGTCGTATTGACTCCCTCTTCCAAGATGTTTTTTCCTCAAAGCATAGTTTGGATTAGTCTATGTCTTTGCTTGCCTAAATTCTTTCACTTGAAGCTATCACTTCAATGCTATCATGGTCAAAGCAACTAAATGGTGGGATCTTCGAAGTGCTAAACAAAATTGTTGCATTGTGAAAGGGTTAGTCCATCCTAATTCATTTTTTGTAAAACTATATGATGTGATATTTTATTAGGACTTCTTCAACTACGATTCTCAATATACCTTTGGAAATAAGTCGAATTAGCATTCCAATATTTGGAGAATGTGAACTTATTTTTTATCTATGCACGAAATTTGTAAATTGGGTGACAGTAGGGTTTTATAGTTGAACTTCATTTTGATATAATAAGATTGTCAATGGTGACAAATGGACCTTCAACTATAATGGATCTATAAGTGTCATTTTGATGACAAATGGCTTCTCCACTATAGATAAAGATTCACTTGATTTTTCGACATTGATTGCAAATGTGATAGCTCCCTTAATTCAATTGGATCAATTATTGTTTTTTGGTCAAACAATGATTTTTTCTTGACAAGTTGTTCTAGCTCTTTTGTTGTGTCTTTTTCTCATTCTTTAACTTCTTGATTTGTGAAAGAAGGTTTTGACTATGATTCCTTAGCCGAGAAATTTCTTCATCTTTCTCTAATAAGTCTTTTTGAAATTCTTCTTGACATCCTGATTCATCTATTGTACTTCTTGATTGCATTGTTGATGGTTTGTTAGTTCATATTTAAGAATTTTACTTCATAAGGAAGGCTATTTTCCACATGCCCTCTATTTCTAGAACATTTCTAATAAGATTCAAAACAGATAGTGGCCAATTTATCAAAAATCCCTTACTTCGTTCGTCAAACCGTATGAACGAATCATGTGGAGGACCTTTTAGATACTTTGAAGCGATTTTAATTCACTCATTGTCATCTCTTGATGGGTACATTTTGAAATATTTATCCATTTCATTAATCCATCAAATTGATGCCATGATCTCTCCTTCATATGAGTATGTCATGGTTGAATAACACTTCTTTAACTATACCTTAATATAATTCCTTTTTAATGAAAATTGAATTTCACTTATGAACCTTATGTCATTTACTTATTTCAAATAGAATGTTCTGGTGATCCAGGTGGATATCGGTGGCCACCCACCTTTTCCAACTGGCCCAAAACATGTTTCTGGCAATTTTGGTAATTTACTATTTTTAGTAGTTTTTAACTTCCGGGACCATTTTAAGGCCTTAAACGATGTTTTTTGAGAAAACGGGGAGCAACATGGATCGTAGATCGATGTTGCTCACCCAAAAGTTGTAGTTCTCGGATAGATCTTTCCAACGAGCTATCATACGCCTAAAACAGAGATCGTATGCAAAAGTTACGACCCCGGGAAGTTGATGCACCAACTTACCCAAACGGGGCCCACATG
>ML782055.1:219731-231010 GCA_009831015.1 Picea engelmannii | reverse complement strand
AGATCACTCCTCATAAATGTAATCTCAAAACCCACTTTTGGGTTAATTCCCTAAGTCAACTTATGTCCCCTCAAAATCACCAAAAAGGTAATTTAATGTTCACTTTTGCCAAAAGTGACATTATGCACTTTAACCAAAGTCAATGTACAAATAGACATAAAGTACTAGGACAAAGTGCCAAATGACTTTCCCACATGTGCTAAGGAGGGAAAACACATGGGGAACACCTCCTCAGGTACTAAACTCAACAAGATAGTCATCAACTGGAGAAGCAAAGATGCCTCTGAGAACCAACCATGTGCACGACCTGATGGGGGATCCAAAGCAAGAGCCTCTGAGGAGAAAAGAGCAAGGTAGGTGTACCACTCTCTCCCAATGGTAGAGTGTTTGAAAGATCTAACTCTATGAAGGATAGAGACCAAGCGGAAAATGACCTTGAGGAGGAATGGGTGGACATCGAACTTTGCCTGAATAATGGGCTGCAGAACTGTCCGCTTAAAGCAGATGATACGCCTGAGAAGTAGGGTCTGGACCCTCTCCAACCTAGCCCAGTCTATCTGTAACAAGCTCAGCCCCCCATATCTCGGAGCCATAGAAGGGACTTTAGAGCCAATACACAATGATGTGTTTGGACTAGTGCCCATTCCATCACTGGATAAATCTCTATAATATGTTTCATTCATAGATGATTTTTTGGGGAACTTCCAACCATCCCAAAAACATATTCTCATGCCCCTTCCTTCTAGAAACTCGTGCAACATATCTCCCATTCTACTTTAACCAAGCTTAGGGTTTCCATGAATTAGCTAAATATGCCTTAGAACAAATAGACTACACAAGCGATTCCAAGCAACGAAATTGAACTTGACCAAGGTTATGGGTAGAAGAAGAAAAACCAATATAGAACAATTCCCAAAGAAAAAAGTTTCGAATTGCATAATCTAAAAGCTCTCCATAGGTAATTTTACTTTAAAGACTATAGATGAGTGTCCAAGTATTTAGGTGGTCAGCATTCATTGCAGATGAATTCCCAAGAATGCAGAGAGAAGCAGATAATCAGGATAGGTCTAACAAGATGAAAGCTGAACCAATTCAGGACGGATCAATCAGATCTGGCCAACAATTGAACTATTCTTTATAGCATATTATTCACCTAACAGCATAAACAATATTGTATGTGACAGCTTTTTGCTCCAACATGCAATGACACAACCATCTGGCCCTTTGAAAATCGTCATTGAGGGGTTTGAGAGGATAACATACAAGGCAGTTATGACAATCAGAAGTTAACTGTCACATCAATTGTCAAGTTATTTCAGTTGAAAGAATTTGACATCTTCTAAACTATTGTAGAACTTTAGCACCTTTTAGCACCTGAGAAACTATTGTAAAATTTTGGTTAAAGCTATAAATGTGTACATGTAACAGATGAACCATTCTGCTATACAAATTGAACTTTGTCTTCAGATGACAAAACCTGGAGACAACAAATGATTGTGAATTCACATGCCCATAACATAAATGACCAAATATGCAAGACGGAAGTTAAGACGTAATACACAACAGTATAGAAAACAATGTCAGGAGTGACAACCAAAAAAAAAACTAAATAATTCACTCTGTTTAAAGCTATAAATGGGTATATGAAGCCAATACATGAATAGTCATGCTATACAAAACCTCTGAGAATTCTGATAAAAAAACTGGAGATAATAAATCATAAATTTGATGTGAATTGACATGTTCTTGACATATATTACCAAATATGCATAAAAGACTGATGTAAGACATAATACATAGTACAGAATACTATGCCAGGGTTGACAAACAGCAATGAAACTAGATATATTACATGTTTTGAAAAGTATGATCTCCTATCCTGCCATAAATTAGCAAGTGCAGTGATGTCCTACCCATGGCAGGGAGGTGTGCAGTATGCCAATGGAGAAGAAAATCATCCATCCTACAATATTTATCTTTTCCTTGAAATAATATTAAGATATATGTCAATCAGATTCCACTAGCATTTCAAACAAAATGAATCTCTTCGCAATCATGTACCAATAGCCAAACAGCATAGTGAAAAAGAACTTCCAGTGAATCCTTCAAATTGGGACTTGGGAATGGGAGAAGTCAACAAAGAAGGAGAAAGAGGGAGATTTACCCATCCAACAATATTCAGTCCTTTCTCGATGAATGCTGAATCAGTTGGCCGTTTTCCACTCAAAAGTTCAAGCAGAAGAACTCCAAAGCCATATACATCAGCCTTTTCTGTTGCTCTGCCACTGTGCATGTATTCTGTCACAAATACCATACAGAAAAGCATAAGCAGGATCAGGATTCGACCTCTCATTAAATTTTTGTCAATGCAGAAAAGGACTATGCCCAAAAAGTGACATGGATCAGTATACAAAGAAAGTTCTTACAGCTATTCATTTTGTTCCCCTCTGAACATGGGGAGAACTTATATATGACATAGTCTGCAAAATCTTGCAAAATCTTTTAATGATTACAAAGAATCTACAATAAAATCAGGGCTCATATGGTTTCAACTTTGAAAGTTTGGATCTTGGCACCTTGTGTCCATAGAAAGTTTCTTAAGAAGACATTTAGTTTTAAGAGCAAGTGCATAGATTTTACAATCACGAGGATTTGGTGATATTATGATAGATACTACAAGGCAGCAAAGTTTATCGAAGTTTAACAGGCCAAGAAAATTTCGCTCGCACTGCTACTTAGTTAAGCTGCACACAGCTCATTGACTCACGAGTCGCATTACACAGTAATGCAAAATCTTCCCGTACTACTTCAAGGAGATACACAAATAAATAAATAAGATTTTCTTATGCAACTCGACACGAGATCCTCCTCACTAAAAATGATAAATCTAAGTAAAAATTTGTTTATGCCAAAAACTAATTAAAAGAGAAGCATTGACACCTCCACCTAGATATGTTCCAAGCAAATGGCTGCCATCATTTAGGTCCAAACATATAAAATTAGGCCATGTTCACAGGGTACATGTGAGAAAGTCATCTTAAAATGGTCGAGCTAGCATAGAGTTAGAGCATGACTGACTTCGCAGACCATATCAGTACAAAATAGTTATACCCTACAAATTTTGAAACACTTCACTAGCTGGAACTGACACATACTCTATCAAGTAAAATCAGGGCTCTTCTGGTTTGAACTTTGGAAGTTTGGATCTTGGCACCTTGTGTCCATAGAGAGTTTCTTAAGCAGACATTTAGTTTTAAGAGCAAGAGCATAGATTTTACAATCAGGAGGATTTGGTGATATTATGATAGATATTATAAGGCAGCAAAGTTTATTGAAGTTTAACAGCCCAAGAAATTTTTGCTTGCACTGCTACTTAGTTAAGCTGCACAAAGCTCATTGACTCACATTACACGTAATGCAAAATCTTTCTGTGCTACTTCAAGAAGATACACAAAGAAATAAATAAGATTTTCTTGTGCAACTAGACACGAGATCCTCCTCACTAAAAATAATAAATCTAAGTAAAAAGTTGTTTATGCCACAAACTAATTAAATGAGAAGCATTGACACCTCCACCTCAATATGTTCCAAGCAAATGCCTGCCATCATTTAGGTCCGAACATATAAAATTAGGCCATGTTCACAGGGTGCATGTGTGAAAGTCATCTTAAAATGGTTGAACTAGCATAAAGTTAGAGCATGAGTGACTTCGCAGACCATAAAAGCACAAAATAGTTATACCCTACAAATTTTGAAACACTTCACTAGCTGGAACTGACATATACTCTATCAAGTAGCAACAAAAAGAAATCTGAAAAAAAATGGTGGAATGGAAAAAATAGGTTGCCACAAGAGAAACATGCAATTGATCAACTATCAAACATCAACCCTCAACAATAAGATGAAAAATTCAAATGATGAACAAAATACCCAAGAACTGTCATGCAGTTTAAA
Source organism: Picea engelmannii (assembly GCA_009831015.1). Lineage (NCBI taxonomy): Eukaryota > Viridiplantae > Streptophyta > Pinopsida > Pinales > Pinaceae > Picea > Picea engelmannii. Next base: position 227,056 of record ML782055.1, on the reverse strand, counting down.
TCCACCTAGATATGTTCCAAGAAAATGCCTGCCATCATTTAGGTCCAAACATATAAAATTAGGCCATTTCACAGGATGCATGCATGAAGTCATCTTAAAGTGGTTTAGCTAGCATAAAATTAGAGCATGAGTGACTTCACAGACCATGTAAGCACAAAATAGTTATACCCTACAAATTTTGAAACATTTCACTCGCTAGAACAGACACATACTCTATCAAGTAGGAATAAAGAGAAATCTGAAAAAATTGGGAGAATAGAAAAAAGAGGTTGCCACAAGAGAAACATGCAATTGATCAACAGTCAACCTTCAACCCTCAACAATAAGATAAAAAATTCAAATGACGAACAAAATATCCAAGAACTGTCCTGTGGTTTAAATCTCAGTCAAGCAGAACACAAACCAGTTTTAATTGTACTAAAATAAGTGCACACCCTGCATAAACCAGCATGTTTTCATATATGATATTATTCTGTTCCATTTAAAATAAAAAGTGTCATGCACTGAATTTGAAGGGTAGCAGGCTAATTTCAAAGACAGGCTTGGATGATTAATCCAACTCAACCTCAACAAATGATAACACAAAGAACATACCTGGTGCCAAGTAGCCAAATGTTCCAGCAACAATGGTGGTTGTGATATGTGACTCTTGGTCCTCCAAAAGCTTGGCAAGCCCAAAATCAGCTACGTGGGACTCCAAGTTCCTGTCAAGCAATATGTTGCTGGATTTGATATCACGATGTATGATACGAGGGGAGCAGTCATGGTGCAAGTATGCCAGACCCTTTGCTGCTCCAATGGCAATTTTCACTCGAGCATCCCAGTCAAGAGGTCGATCATGAGTTCTTCCTGTCATATTATCAAAGTAACGAGCCATCAAGCACTAAATAATAAAAATATATATGAATTAAAAATAGGTGAGAATGTGTGTAAAGTTAACCAGAATACGTGCATGTTGCCTGCATGTGTATGCTTGCAACCCTTATGTAGGGATGCACGTTTCATGGGTGGAAAAATTTAAGTAGTTGGCACACAGGGAAGGAATTACATGTATGCCATCACACAGACGCACTGGTAGGATAGGATGAGCTATCATCTATAGTTGTAAGCAAGGTTGTAAGACTCAGATTCGGAAAAAGCTCATCCAGCTTGGGGTTCGGAAAAATGCAACTACCCGGTAAAACTCCGCTACTTGGTGACACTCGGTAAATAGAAGAAAATAAACTCAATACAGGAAATTTTGTGCAGAAAAAATAATGACAGTTCCATTCCATAAAAACTATAAAAAAACAATTTATACATCAATTCACCTCATCAAATATGATAATATAAAATTTGACTTGACACTTGTCGCAAAAACAAAAACACAGATCAAATAGATTGCAATCCACCAAATAGTACCAAGTTCAACAGTGCAACTACACAAATCTTGGCTTAATCACAAATTCAAAAATAACAAATGTTTCCAATCTTGACTCTAGAGTCTCATCTGTGAAGACGCCTAGCATATGCCCTAAAAGAGCTAGGCACTATAGCACTAATCACTCCTAGTCACTTCTGGAGACTGTCACCCCTGCTATTTATAGAAACTGCTAAAATAGACACAAAAGAGCTCGGCATGTGAAAGATAGACATTGAGATTTTGACCCAGGCATAATAATAGTGAGAAGCCGTGTTCGTAGAAAGGAGAGATGGTTGGCATCTCCCTCGACAAGGACGGGAACAGTCTTCGGACTTTCTTATCACACGTGGTTAAGGCTCTCCACCCCCTCAAGGGTGGATCTTATCCCAAGGTTTTTCAGAAGAGCACTTGAGTGGGCCCAATGGTTAAGAACATGTGTTATCTCCGGGGAGGTCACAAGTTCAAAACCGGCGGGGGGTAGGGATGCTCATATTGGCCCGTTGTGACAAGGCTGGAAGGGTAGACGACCCCTGGGATAGAGGTTCACTTCGGTGGGACTCGGGACGTCTCGGCCCCTGCTGAGTCACAAGTTATTGGTATATCTAGCTTGCGGGCTGTTGGATATACTCTTGGGAGGTTGCTGTTCCCATGGTTAAAAAAAATAGTGAGAAGCCACTTATTGTATGAAAGGAAAGACACACAAGACATGACCACATGCTGATATAACTGGGCAAAAATCAGCGACACTCAAACAAGACTGAAAGTGAAAAACTGAAGGGAAAAGACACTGCAAGGAAAAAGTAAATTGCTGTCCTCAAATCTGCAAAATATCAGCAAGCAGGAAATAATGAAATGACAATGCGGAAAGGAAAGACAATTACCCTAGACCTAAAAGTTTTACCTCAAAGCTGCCATGATTAAATCATCATACTCAAAGGACCAATGTAACCATGCAGACAAATGATCAATCCGACGGGAGAGGTCAACAAAACCTTATATGACCAAAAAATGCCTTGATGTACTTGCCAGTCAAGGCACAACTAAAAGGTGTTGGTTGACTGAAGGCTGCTAGTTGGGGTTTAGAACACGGTATTTCAACAGTAATAAGTGTGAATGCATGAGAGCTGAAACTCTTTGAATCTTCCTACTGAAATACCTCCATCATCCTGAGCTCAACTGGGTCATGATGAACTCTGGTATCCAAGCCCCGATCAATCTCAGGATCCTGAAGAACAACCTCGGGATGCCGAATCGTTGGCAACGTGTAAGGGACATCATCCTCTGGTTGAACCAAAAGAGGCTCCTCCTGCTCTATTGGTATCTGATCCAATTGTTCTTGAACCATTGCTATGATATGTTGAATTTTCACTATGCTAGGCTCAAGCATGAGGTTTATTTCAATTTTAGCATTTACTTGAACCATAAACAAATGCAGCTACACCATTCACAATTGTTGCAATAACCAAGATCACAAGAAGAAGTACCATGCACAAGAATACAAGAAATATCTTGGGAAACCCTTCTACTCAAGGGAAGAAAACCCAGCAATCCTTTTATATATTCTCAAGAGAAGATCCCCCAACCATAAAACCCTAATGCACACAAGAGGGTGCTCTACTACCTTGAAACTTGTGCCCAAGAGAGGTGCACACTTCAGCCCTAGAAATGTGCTTGCTGAAATTCCGAAATGTCAAGTGACTTGTGTGAGAGTGTGTTTTCTCAATGGGGAAATCACCTCTATTTATACTAGACAGGACACAGCAAAAGGTGTGTCTATTCGCACAACAGGGCTGACCTCAATAACTCGGAAAATAATTAATTATTACAATAAACTTTAATTATCTTTCACATATGGTGGGGTCGACTTGTACCCTTTACATCACAATTAGAGGTTACAAGCAAATCTTACACTTAGACAATATAGCAAGGGATCCACACGTCCACTAGTGCTCAGCCACTAGGGACACGTCCAACTATGCTCAGCCACAGGGCCGTAATACTCAACAGAATCATCTGGAGTACCACATCGTCTCATCTCTCACACAGAGGAGAACGATACACCCATCACATGGACACACCCAACCACTGGGGGACAACTCAACTCTTCATAGAAGAACGATGCCCCAACCACTGGGGGACGACTCAACTCTTCATAGGAGAACGATGCCCCAACCATTGGGGGACGACTCAACTTGCACACAGAGGAGAACGATGCCCCATCACGTGGGTGTGCCCAACATTGGGCTCCCTCACAGGTCGACTCAACTCAGTCTAAGAGGAGAACGTGTCCTGGAGGATGTCTCACGAAGCTGCAATCATCAACACGATAGGCAAGGATGAAGCCTCTTTTTGACTTAGTTCTACTTGGTTAACATGTGGTTCCTCTTGAAATTTTTCATCATTGCTAATGAAAGGAACCCATGAACACTCCTGAGTATTCAAATCTTCGCCTTCATCTTCTTGGAACTCTACATGTGACTCAAATGGTGCAACTATTAGTTCCGGATAATCTATGCCCAAGGGTTGATCATCCTGCTTATCTCTAGGAATCTGGCATGGTGCAAGTTGTGGTTCATCTTTAGAAACAAGGACTTCTTGCATTGTTTTAACCATCGGTAGTTGAAATTCATGGATCGGAATGAAACCTTAGGCTACAAAAAAATGTCCTTCTAACTTAATAGTAGCAACCTGGGCCTCCTATAGAGTTTGAGGTTCCTTATTCTTGAGAAAAATACCAAAAATACCATCAAATGCCTCAAGATAATAATTAAAGCATAAGCATCATTAGGCCTTATAGTAGTAGTGATTTTATAATAAATCTTGGAAAAACGAGCATTAAAATCAAGGACACTCTCATCCCCATTCTTTTTAATATTATCAAAAGCGTTAATTATGAAAAAGTTGTCATGTTTATCCGCCCATCGTTCAATGAAATTCACTTGGAATGAATCCCATCCATCAATGAGGCATCAAGAAGAGATTTGTACCATGTTCGTGCCTCCCCCTCAAGGGTCGACACAAACATCCTCATGTTCCACCTCAAAATCATCCAACAATTTTGAAAAAGCAGACAAGTGATCCTCAACTAATTCTCTCGATCGTCCTGCAAAGAACATGAGAGTTAACGCATGGGGGAATAAATTAGGAATTAAACGCATGTTTAAACACTAAATTTGGCCAAAATATGCATGAGTTAGCCAAGGAGGAAATTCGCCCTATTTTTTAGGAAATTAGCATTTAAAAGCAAATTAAGGGGAACTTTGGGAAATTGACGAATGGAAAGTGAAGATTTGGTGAGTGAGGGAAAGTTAATGAGAAAATTAAGCCTTGATAGGGGAATTTGGCCCTGTTTTTTAGGGATTCCCTATTTTATAGGAAATTAGTGTTTAAAAGCCAATTAAGAGGAATTTGAGGAAATTAATGCACGGAAAGTGAAAATATGGCAAGTGAGGAAAAGTTAGCCCTGATTAGCTAAATTATCTCCCTGGAAGTGCCACCTCATCCTATGCACCACCTCTTCACTTTATCTAATTTTCGTTGACTTTATTTACCTTTGGCTTGGAAAGTGCACCCCTCTTCTTGATGCCCTGTAGAAGCCACATCATACTGAAACTCTGCCAAATGTCGGAATCTAAGCCTGCCACTTGTCAGTTCTAGAGATCGGCACCCCTGTTATTTTTAGAAATTGCTAAAAATGGGGTTTGACTCCTAAATTTTAGGAAACCATCAAAACTTAGGAATAGAATACTGATCTATAACATGCATCGGCCGATCTGCAACATGCAAGTCGAATCTATTGCATGCATGGAAGGGATGTTGCATGCAACTGTCGGAACCAACGAAAAACTGAGATCTGATATGTATGCTCCTCGGAATCTGATGAAATATGTTCCCACTAGGTCGCCCTCTCCCTAGACAACACATGCAATTCAGATATGCTGCATGCAAGAAGGATATAGCTCGGATCTACTGCAATAAGCTCGGATATGTTGCATGCAAGAAGGATATAGCTCGGATTTGTTGCATGCAAGAAGGATATAGCTTGGATCTGCTGCAATAAACTCAGATCTATTGTGGAAGAAGGATATAGCTTGGATCTGCTGCGATAAGCTCGGATCCACTTCATGCCAAAACGATATAGCTCGGATCTGTTGCATGCAAGAAAGATATGTTGCATGCACTCCAGAATACGTTGCCTGTAGAAATTCGAGAAACTATGAGGCTGCAAAAACAGGTATGTCCTTGACCCGAAATTTGGCTCTAAGTTTCAATCTTCAACACTGTCTTTGGCTGTTGTTTTAGGACAACAAACAATGAAGTAACTTTCTTCTCATAATTTTTATGGTTAAGTGCTCTTTTGAGGTGCCCTTGCAAATGTTTTCATACCACAATGTTAGCACATGCAATATACTCAAAACAAATAACACTCCTCTTGATCTTTACAACTTTAACAAGCTGATCTATACTCTAAGCATGCATGAAATGAACACAAGTATTTTTGCTCAACATGACCCTGGATAAAAACCCCTCGAGGAAAACCAGTTTGGAATGAAAGTATATATAATGATGATCTTAAGTAGTCAATACAACTAGTAAGCTAATACAATGGAACTTGATACAAAAGAAACTCCTCACGAGATGCTTTGGAGTTCCAAGAAGAGAATTATGCTCAAGCTTAGTGCACCCTCTTCCCTTGTTGCTCTATACACTGAAGTGATGCACCCTCCTTCCTCCTTGACCCAATGAAGAATCCCTTCCACACAAACAACCTATTGTGTATCTCCTCCAACATGAGCCAAACAGATTTGAGATAGCACAAGTCCTTCTAGTACCTGCTAGTGGTGTGCCCTCCTCCAAGCAATAACCAACACCAACAAATAATGAGGACCTAAGCCTCCATGAGCCCTCCATGGATGGAGGTGCCCAAGCTTCCCTCTCTCAATGCTTATATTCTCATCTTCGTGCCCTTCTCCAAACTCTCTTGGTGAACATACAAGTGAATGAGCCTCCAAATGCCCTATGCGCCCTTCTTAAGGAATCACAAGGAAACCTAAAAAGTGGATGGCTAGGATCATCCCAAGCCATCCATAATCAAAGGTTGAGATCTCTCCTAAAGAATCTCAACTCAAAACCCACTTTGGGTTAAGTTTCCATAGTTCACTTTATGTCCCCCAATTCACCCACAAAGTGAATTAATAGTCACTTTTCACTCAAGTGACAAATTTCACCCTTTTGACTTAGGAAAATGTCAAAGTGAAATTAGACATAAGTATAAGGCACAATGGGTTAAATATTTCCCTCTTCTGGTTAGAGACCCACAACCACAAGGGGACCACTTTCCAAGGTACCCAAATCTCAACACTGCCAAGATAAATCCACGCTATATCTTTGATCTGAATCTGCCTGAACCTGAACCTGTAAATGAAGTGAATCCTTAAGGAAGGATCGAATCATGTACTCTGGAGCCTGATGAAGAATCTGGGTGATTCTTCTGATGGACTAGGGTGTGTCTCTCAACACTGAAATCTATCAATGGTGGTGGTTTCCTCCAAAAATCCAAAAAACATGAAGAAAATCCCCTGACTTCTCCTTTGCAGTCTAATTCTCAACTCAACTCATGCATAATGGTGAATTAGATCAACTTTTCTCCTTTATACTCCCTTCCTCATCTAATTTCCCGTTCACTTTATTAATTAAGTGACTTTTCCCTAAGTTTTGATTTACCAATCACTTAAGTCACTTTAAACACCTTTGTACTTCTAATTTCACATTCATTTTAATTCATTAAGTGATTTTGTTAGAATTAGGGCAGTAAAGCAGAACAAACATGTCTTTTAATTTTCAATGAGAAGAACAACTAGATCTGATATCCAGAAAACAAGCCTACACTACTTGAACAGAGAAAACACACATGTGTGCTTAG
>ML782055.1:193671-207606 GCA_009831015.1 Picea engelmannii | reverse complement strand
ATGTGTTCCACTAGCGGAGATTGTGTGACTCCAGACAGTGGTTGTGTGCTACTTCGGTGGTTGAGTACCATTGGCGGAGACTATGTGTCTCTGAACAGTAGTTGTGTGCTACTACAATGAATGTGTTCCACTGGGAGTGACTGTGTGTCACTAAACAGTAGTTGTGTACTACTTGGCAGCAGTTGTGATCTATTGGATGACATTGTCGTAGTTGTGTGCTACTAGTTGATTGTCATGGAGATTACCAGATCGTTTGGATGTAGTTATGTGTGCTACAGTTTGATCGCAGAGACTGTGACTGATGATTCGAGCTATCGAAGGCATTGTAGCAGCCATGTGCATGTTATCAGATTGTAGAGTAGTCAGTGGTGTTATCAGATTGTAGAGTAGTCAGTGGACTACTAGATGAAGACATCATGAATGAAAGATACCTCCCTAGCTAAGAGGGAGTGTTGATGTTTGGTAGCTGCAGGAGGAACCTTTTCCTCCGATGTAAACCTATCTTAGATGCGGGAAGAAATCCAGGAAGACCATTAAACAGCAAGAAGTCTCTAGAAGGGAACTCGGCTCACCCAGGAATTAATTAAAGGCTCACCCAGAAATTAATTAAGTTAATTAAGACTCCCAGATGAGAAGTCGGCCCAGGCAGAAGTGACTGGAAGATTATAAATAGGAGACATCTTGGCTCATTTAGAGACACAACACACTCTCATTCAAGGTAAAAGGTGCGCAAGTCTGAGGAAGGAAGGGTGACACAGTAGCCTAGTCTTGGAGCTATTTTGGTGGTGATCTCTCTCTTGTGCACTATCTCTCCTAGAGGGTGTGCTACTTTTGTGTGGTGCTACTGCAGTTGTGAAAGCTACTGCTAGGCTCTAGCCTTGTGTTAGATCTTGATTCTTGTCTGCATAGCTCTAAGGAGCTAGTCAATGGTTGGACTGTGTGAAAGGAATTCATCTAAGAAAGGTTGTTGGGTTTTTCCCCCATTTGGGGTTTTTCCCAGGATAAATCTCTTGTGTACTTTGTCTACTATTTATTCTGTTGCTATGGTATAATTGTTAATGTTAACTAAGAAAAGAACTATACTGCTCTATAAGTAAAGGAAAATCTAACAAGTTTTGACCTTGGTTCTTAGGTATATCAAGGGAAACAAAGATAAAGACTCCCAAGGATGAATAAAAAAGTAAGTATTGAACCTAAATTGTCATATTGGGGGTTTTGATGAACATAGTTGGGAAATCTCAAAATAATTAAAAATTTTGAGATCTCAAAAAAGTAACAAGAGGACGCAAATCCGAATAGATTCAAGGGAAATCTTGAAATAACTAAAAAAATTGAGATCTCCAAAAAGTGACTCCTTATAGATTGAATGGAAATAGTTATGAAAGATTGTCAAGGATGGTTAGCAATGTCAAGCTAAGCATAGAATTCGATAATCTCGAGAATGAGATGAACAGCAAATATAATGCATCGAGTAAATTTATGTAGGAGATCCAACCAATGCTCTAATGAATAACACCATTCATCATGAAAATAACACCTCTTATCCATCAAATGACCGTAACCAACATGTGTACAACAGAAGGAAGCTCAAATCAAGCAAATCCAAGTTCTCCAATGTCACATGGGGTGTTCAGTTTGCAACCATGGCCTTCTATCAAATTAAAGTTTGAATTGCCTAAGTTCGATAAAAGTGGCATCGAGATGGGTACCATATGGTTGAATAAAATTGAAAAATATTTTGAGATCAAATCCACGCATAATGAGGACAAGAAGATATCAATAGCCTTTATGTACCTAGAAGGTTGAGCTTATGACTGGGATTTATCGTTTAACAAAATTAGAGGCTTGAGTTTGAATTGGCACATGTTCAAATCAAGCCTCATTAAAAGGTTCTATAAAAAAGAAGAGGACAATATACTTACCAAACCCACTCACCTACAACATATAAGATCCATCGAATAATAAACACACGAGGATGAGAAAACCTGGCAACAAGACTTCCAAGAATACCAGAAGACAAAAAGTTAAACATCTATACTGCAAGCTTAGAGCCATAAATAAGGAAAGAGTTAAGGGTATGGAACATACCAACCATCAATGATCTCAAGACAAGGCCAAGTTGATAGAGGGGAAAATCCTTGGTCAAATAAGAATGTTTCTACCATCTCCATAGAGGATCACTAAATATGTTCCACTTCAACAATGGAATTGAGATATCCATTGCACACAGAAAAGGAATAGAAGCGAGATAAGAAATTATACCAATGTAAGATTAAGAATAGTATGGAAGTGGATGTTTCCAGTGATGAGTTAAGAAATTATACGATTGTAAGATTAAGAATAGTATGGAAGTGGATGTGTCCAGTGATGAGTTAAGAAATTATACCATTGTAAGACTAAGAATGGTATGGAAGTGGATGTTTCCAATAATGAGTTAGATGGAGACAAAGAAAATGCAAAAGAAACAATGGGTGATATCAAATCAAAATCAAAAGAAGGAAAGATGACAAAAATATAACTGCCAACTATGGCAATCATGACACGAACCTGTTAAAATATTAAAGCAGCTTCAGAGAATATTCTTTCGCAAGCAACTCTTCCAAGTTGCTCTCCTCAAGCAGCTCTCCAAGCTGCCCCCTTCCAAGTTGCCCTCCTAGTTGTCCCCCTTCCAAGTTGCCCTCCTAGCTGCCCCCTTCCTAGCCGCCTTCCTCTAACCAACCTAGCTAAGTTGGCCACCTAACTAGCTAAGTCGGCCCTACCCTAAAAGGTAATCCTAACCTAAAGTCCCTAACCTAAATTCTATCCTATATAAGAAGAGGGAGGCGCCCTCACTTAATATGAAGTTTTGATTCATTCTTGATATCAGTTTGTCTTAAGAGTTATGCACGCAAGTTTCTGAGGGAGCAGCTAAGGTTACTCTAAGTGAGCAGCTAAGGATATTTCTGAAGGAGCAGCTAAGGATATTTCAATATTTCTGAAGGAGCAGCTAAGGATATTTCTGACGGAGCAGCTAGTATTTCTGAAGGAGCAGCTAGCATATTCAGAGGCAGCAGCTAGACTATTTCTGGGCAGCAGCTAGCAGCTGATAATCTATTATGTAGCAGCCTTCTTTCGCTCTCTTCTAAGAGATTTTCTGGACAGCATCTAAGAGTCATTCTGGGCAGCAACTAAGACACTCCTATAGCAGCAAATTTTCTATGTTCTGAAGGTATTCTAACAGCAACTAAAGGTTGTTCTGTACAGCAACTAAAGGACCTTTTCTGAGGGCTGTAGTACTCAATTTTGGGCAGCATCTTTCACTTATTCTGAGGCAACCTTAAGAGCAATCTAGAGTCAGCCATTAAAGGGAAGATTTGAATCAGCTCAGCTACAATATAAGCTACAGGTTTGAGGGCAGTTTTGTAAGAAAGACTCAGTGCTATTGCCTTGTAAATTTATTGTACTTGATTGACTGATCAATATATCACAGAAGTTTGATGGGTTTTCTTTCCCTTGAGGGTTTCCTAGGATAAATATTTGTCTCTGTGAATGAGTGACCTTCCTATGATTCTTATGTTTCTGTTTATCATTTAAAAGAAGCAAAGAACACTATTGTTATCTTCTATCTCTATTTATGCTTGAAAATTTAGCATGGTATCAGAGCTCTAGGGCGTGAAAGAGCTCAGTTCTGCAGTCTGCTAAGAGCCTACGCAGATCCTTAGGAATTATTCAAGCACAGTATTGCAGAGATGTCTTCCATTTCTGTAAGACTTGAGGACAGACTTGAAGGGGCTTCAAACTTTAATGTTTGGAAAGCCAGAGTCCTGAATATTCTCGAAGAATATGACTTGGACAACTTTGTGACCAGCACAGTAGAAGTGCCCGCCTTCAATGCAGGAAGAACAACCTTCAAGAAGAATCAGGCAAGGGCAAAGAGAATCATATTTGATTCAGTCAAAGATAATATCATGTCTGTTATAACACCTCTGAAGACACCAAATGAGTGTTTTGACACTCTATTCAATTTGTATGAAAAGAAGGCACCTAGTCAGAAGAGGGTTCTAAAGAATAAGCTTCGAACTCTCAAGACAGAGATGGATGACTCTATAGCTTCATTCTTCACAAAGATCTCTCAGTTAAGGGATCAGCTACTAGTCATTGGTATAACGATAGATGATGATGATCTTGTCCAGATTGTTGTGGATGGTCTTCCATCTTCTTGGGAGACATTTCTAGCCGGGATAAATGCTCGTGAAAACCAGCCAGACTTTGAAAGGTTGTGGCATGATTGTCTACAAGAAGAAGGGAGAATTCAGAGTCGAAATGGTACTTCAAAGGAAGAGAACCTTGCTCTAGCAGCAAGAACAAGGAAAGGGAGAAGATTTACTCCTCGGAAGAAGTTTCCACGGAAGGAGAAAAGTAAAAATAGCTTCAAAGGGAAAGAGTTTCATATGTCAAAAGTAAAGTGCTTCAACTGTCAGCAAAAGGGGCACTTTGCTAGAGATTGCCCAAAGATCAGAAAAGGGAACAAAGGCAAATATTGTGCATCTATTGTTGTAGAAGATGAGTCTCGAAGAACAAAGACAAAAGAGGCTTCCAGTAATCAAGAGACCACGAGAGAATACTATCTTATTTCAGCACTCTCTGGTTCTCTTACAAATGGTGTTGAATCCTGGTTGATAGATAGTGGTGCTTCCAGGCATATGACTGGAAATAAAAAAGTCTTTGCAAACTTCAAGGAGAAGAAGTTCTCTGCTCAAGTAGAACTTGGAGATAATGCCAGCTATACAATCAGGACTTGGCTCAACTTGTTTTCAGTTTGAATCTAGAGGTGAGCTACACATTGAAGAAATTTTGTATGTTCTTGGTTTAAAGAAGAACCTTATCTCTGTTGCAGTATTGGAAGATAAAGGTTACAGGGTAATATTTATGGACAAGAAAACTCTCCTATGGTCGAAGAATAAGGAACTAAGTTCAACAATTGTGATTGGAGTTAGAGAGGGAGGCCTTTACAAACTTCCAGGACATATCCAAGCCTTGGTTCATGCTTCAGTTAATCCATCTAAGCTGTGGCATAGAAGGTTTGGACATCTTCACTTCAAAGCGCTCCCTGAACTTCAGAAAATGGTAGGAGGAATGCCTACCTTTCAGTTTCATCATGATGGTATCTGTAAAGGTTGTGTTCTGGGTAAAAACATAAAGAAATCCTTTCCTAACAGTAACTCAAGGTCTAAAGGGATTTTGGATTTGATTCATTCAGACGTATGTGGGCCTATGTCATCTCCTTCCTTGAATGGATGTCTTTATTATGTGATTTTCATAGATGACTTATCTAGAAAAACTTGGAACTATTTTCTAAAAGCAAAGAATGAAACTTTTAGTAAATTTCTAGAATTCAAAGCAATGATTGAAAATCAAACTGAAAAACATATACATTCTTTGAGGACTGACAATGGTGGAGAATTTGATTCTCGTCAGTTTGATCACTTCTGTAGAGAAGTAGGAATCAAGAGACAGCTAATTGCGCCCTATAACCCTCAGCAGAATGGGATTGTTGAGAGAAAGAACAAAACAATCTGTGAGGCAGCTAAAGCCATGATGTGTGATCAAGATCTTCCCTCGTCACTTTGGGCAGAAGCCACAAACACTGCAGTTTATATTCAAAATAGAAGTCTTCATGCTATTCTGGGAGAAAAGACTCCAGAAGAAGCATTCACTAGCGAAAAGCCAGAAGTGGGACACCTGAGGATTTTCAGATGTCCAGTTTTTCATATACCAAAAGAGAAAAGAACTAAGATGGAGCCTTCTGGAAAGAAAGGAATTTTTGTTAAATACAGTGAAACATCCAAGGCATACAGAATCTATGTTCCAGGCCAAATTTTTGTTGGATACAGTGAAACATCCAAGGCATATCCTGTTGCAAGGTATACTTCTATCAGGACCATCATATCCCTCGCTTCAATTTTGAGTTGGAAACTTCACCAGAAGGATGTAAAGGCTGCATTTCTAAATGGTCAAGTTGAGGAAGAAGTATATATAGAACAGCAAGAGGGTTTCGTGGTTCAAAGAAAGGAATCACATGTGTGCAAATTAAAGAAAGCACTATATCGGCTGAAACAGGCACCAAGAGCCTGGTATGCGAGAATCGACAGCTATCTTCAAAGCTTGGATTTTTCCAAGAGTGCAGTTGATCCCAACCTTTATTTTAAGGTAATAGAAAATCATCCTCTAATTTTGATTCTATATGTTGATGATTTATTTCTTACTGGAGAGGAACAACTGATAGCTCAGTGTAAGAGGGAGCTCACTTCTAAATTTGAAATGAAAGACATTGGACTCATGCAATACTTCCTTGGTTTGGAGGTATGGCAAAGATCAGATGAAAGTTCCTTTCTCAAGGGAAGTATACAATTGATATATTGCGCAAAGTTGGTATGCTAGATTGTAAGGCCATGTCTACACGCATGGTATCTAACTTAAAGAAGTTACATGAGTCAGATTCTGGATCAGACTTGGTGGATCCATCCTTGTATAGGCAGCTTATTGGATACTTAATTTATTTGATCCATACAAGGCCTGATATATGCTTTGTTGTTTGCGCCTTCAGTCAATTTATGACTGAGCCAAGACACAAACATTGGATTGTTGCTAAACATATTCTCAGATATTTGAGAGGATCTATTGCCTCTGGACTTGGATACACTTCCAGTGGAGGAGTGTTGCTTCATGGTTATGTTGATTCAGACTGGGTTGGAAACTCAGTGGACCGGAAGGGTACTTTTGGATACTGTTTTAGCTTGGGTTCAGCTATGATATCTTGGTCAAGCAAGAAACAAAGCTCTATAGCACAAAGTACAGCTGAAGCAGAATCTATAGCAGCCAGTAATGCAAGCAAAGAAGCAGTGTGGCTAAGAAAGCTTCTGTCTGTTAGAAACAATTGTTATCCATTGTGATAACCAAAGTTGTTTAAAGCTCACAGAGAACCTAGTCTTCCATGACAGATCAAAGCATATTGCAATGAAATATCATTTCATCAGAGACATGGTCCAAAGACGTACCATCAAGCTGCAGTTCATTCATACTGATGAGCAGACATCAGATATTTTGACTAAGCCTCTGTCTCTTGGAAAATTTGTGTACTTCCGGGACAACCTTGATATGCCAGAAAATGTGTCCCTCACTGAGAGGGAATAGCAGCATCAGAAGACATTCTCCAATGTGAGGCCTTAAGTGGCCACCCTGAAGCTAGCCAGGGAGATTTGGAGAATCAATCAGTCTTGTGAGGTATTGACAAAAGTCAGAGGGAACGTACAACCTCTGTGAGTCAAACCAAAAGTCAAGACGAACGAGATGCTATGTAAGTCTAATGCAAAAGTCGAGGGGAACGTACAACCTCTGTGAGCATAGACAGTTTAGTGCAACAGACAGGGGGAACGTACAACCTTTGTGAGCATAGACAAACTAGTGCAAAAGCCAGGGGGAACATAAAACCTCTGTGAGCCTACTCAAGTCTTGTGAGCTTTGTGTGTCAAAGCAAAAGTCAAGAAAAGTCTTGTGAGCTTTGTGTGTCAAAGCAAAAGTCAAGACAAGGAAATGTGAAAATTTCTCCAAGGTCTTCATGATGAGCTATGTGCATTCCTTAGGGACTAGCCACCCCTAAGTAAAATAACTCTAGCAATTGACAATGGTTAAGGAGAACTGGATGATCGCATTCCATGATCCTTATCTGCATAAGGTTACGAAACTTTTTGTGATATATTGATCCTATCAACAAGTCAATGATCGTGTAGAAAGAACTGTGTGGATGTGAATGCTTGAAGAATACCCTCTTTGCTGAGAGGGAGTGTTAAAATATTAAAGCAGCTTCAGAGAATATTCTTTCGCAAGCAGCTCTTCCAAGCTGCTCTCCTCAAGCAGCTCTCCAAGCTGCCCCCTTCCAAGCTGCCCCCCTTCCAAGCTTCCCTCCTAGCTGCCCCCCCTTCTAAGTTGCCCCCTTCCTAGCCGCCTTCCTCTAACCGACCTAGCTAATTCGACCACCTAACTAGCTAAGTCGGCCCTACCCTAAAAGATAATCCTAACCTAAAGTCCCTAACTTAACTTCTATCCTATATAAGAAGAGGGAGGCGCCCTCACTTAATATGAAGTTTTGATTCATTCTTGATATCAGTTTTGTATATCAGTTTGTCTTAACAGTTATGTACGCA
Organism: Picea engelmannii; assembly: GCA_009831015.1. Taxonomy (NCBI): domain Eukaryota; kingdom Viridiplantae; phylum Streptophyta; class Pinopsida; order Pinales; family Pinaceae; genus Picea; species Picea engelmannii. Next base: position 199,423 of record ML782055.1, on the reverse strand, counting down.
AGTTTCTGAGGGAGCAGCTAAGGTTATTCTAAGTGAGCAGCTAAGGATATTTCTGAAGGAGCAGCTAGCATATTCAGAGGCAGCAGCTAGACTGTTTCTGGGCAGCAGCTAGCAGCTGATAATCTATCGTGCACCAGCTTTCTTTCACTCTCTTCTAAGAGATTTTCTGGACAGCATCTAAGAGTCATTCTGGGCAGCAACTAAGACACTCCTATAGCAGCAAATTTTCTATGTTCTAAAGGTATTCTAACAGCAACTAAAGGTTGTTCTGTACAGCAACTAAAGGACCTTTTCTGAGAGCTGTAATACTCAATTCTGGGCAGCATCTTTCACTTATTCTGAGGCAGCCTTAAGAGCAATCCAGAGTCATCCATTAAAGGGCAGATTTGAATCAGCTCAGATACAGTATAAGCTACAGGTTTGAGGGAAGTTTTGTAATAGAGACTTAGTGCTATTGCCTTGTAAATTTATTGTACTTGATTGACTGATCAATATATCACAGAAGTTTGCTGGGTTTTCTTCCCCTTGAGGGTTTCCCAGGATAAATATTTGTCTCTGTGAATGAGTGATCTTTCTATGATTCTTATGTTTTTGTTTATCATTTAAAAGAGGCAAAGAACACTACTGTTATCTTCTATCTCTGTTTATGCTTGAAAATTTAACAGAACCATGAAGCCCAAGAGGTATGATGTAAGAACCACAAATGGCTACTATGCAAATAACACAAAATGTGTATAAAATATATATTGAGAAATGAATGAATGTCGTCTTACAATAATCTTCATGATGGTATCTATGCATATTGATAGGTGTTAAGATGAAGGGGTATGACCCTTAGTGATTTAATAAAATTTTATTATTATTGTTTGGTGTTTATTATTAACAAACAGTTTTACACATAATTCATGTATGTTACATTTTCTCCACCTTCAAAACACCTTGAGGATGAAGCATTGATAAAAAAGTTTCTTTAGGTGATTTTGTGGTGTCACGTGTTGAAATTCAAGTCGCGAACATATATGGGCATCCATTCATACAAAGAATTTTTTGGTTGACACATTTCCTCATAGGGTTGTTCTACAAAGCTTTCATTACAAATCCAAGACTGCAATGGTTTGACCATCAAATATGGTACTCTTGGAGAGAATCCAAGAGACCGCATAGCTCTGAAGTTTGCTTGCATCACAAAATAGAAAGCACTAGACCATAAAGCCCATTCTCCTCATAGTCCCAATTTGCCTTTGGGTGCCCTACAACTAGATCTCAATACCTTGGAACATCATCCAAATCAAAATAAAGGTGTTTTGATCAAGAAATTTGACTAGAATGACGGCTAGGACCATCCATATAACTATGGATATGTTTTAAATGGCGGCCCCTTTGTCCTTTATCACCTTTAGCCTTATCTTATCCAATTCGATATCCTCCACAAACACCTTGTTTTACTAATCTACTCTTATGTTGAGGCTTTGCAATATTAACTTTTACCTTACTATCGCCCTCAACAAGAACACTACTAATCCAACCTTCAACTCAAACCCCACCCTCCACCCAAGTAGTGAAATTAACAAACACAAAATCTTTTTGCTTGGCAAAACGCATGTTTTTTGATCATTTGTAATAAACATTAATATATCAAATAAATAATGATGATGATGATGATAACAATAAATAATAAATGAAGTGACACATCGTAACTAAAAGACATGACCTAATGAAGGGACATGACCTATTAACCATTGTGACTAGTCAATGTTATAACTTATAAGTACATCCTCACATGGCATCGTATCATCAATCTATCATCTATCTTATTGATCATTTATATTACTTTGTCCTATATCGAATTTAATTAATTGTCCTCCTTATGTTGGATATTCTTTTGTAAACAAACTTTGTTCATTTCAATTGGTATCAAAGCCACGTTCTGATTTCAACCTTTGGCCACATTTTTTTTGTCCCTATTTGACCAAGCTTTTGGCCATACTCATCTTACAGAATTTTTTTGATCTTGATCTTTGGCCATTTAAAGTTCATAATTTTGTTGAAAAAAAATTATCCTGCTACGAATTGAAAAATACTATTAATTAAATCAAAGGTATCTTCACTAATAAAACTTGGAAGAATTGCGAAAAAAAATTGAAACCGTGGATTGCTTAAACTTATTAAAAGTTAAATTCAATATGTCAAGAGTTGCCACCTGGAGCTCTGTGTAGTGCCACAGAAATAGTCAAGAATATTGCAGTGATATTTATCTACCGAACATAACTAAATAGAAGCCGCCAAAACAACTCTGCAACAAAGAACTTGACGGTGGTAACGTTTCACACACTCTTGAGAACACAAACAGAAAGTCATAGTAGCAATAGAAACAAAGTCATTGTATAGGGACACCACCATTATTCGCCTATGATCAAGGGATTAGAAAAAAAAACTGTGATCAATTAAAGACAACTAATAATCCACCATTAAATGAATACCAAATTTAGTGGGTCGACTGCCCTAGATTCATAATTCTCGATCATTATAGAGATAAATGGATTCCAAACCAACAACATTTACTAGTTATTTGTCGCCATTGCAGAGGGCCACCTAATCCATTGTAATCACAGAGCCACCAACTATTGTTTGTAATGTCCATTTCCAAATGACGACTCCAAGAGGAGCGACTTAGTAGCCTACACCGATTTTCGTAGGCTATAGTTGGGAGAAATAGGGAATAAAAGAATTATTTAGTGTCATTTACCAAAAAAACCTATGTTGAAAGTGACATTAAGTAATAAAGTGGAAAAAAGGTGATTAAGTGACTTAAAAGAATAATTAAAGATAAAACTTAGGAAAAGTCACTTAATTAATTAAAGTGAACGTGGAATTAGATGAGAACAAGGGGAAAAAGGTGTTTTAAGTGACTTAAATAATTATTAAGGAAAAACTTAGGAAAAGTCACTTAATAAATTAAGGTGAATGTGAAATTAGAAGCAAAAAGGTGTTTTAAGTGACTTAAGTGATTGGTAAGTCAAAACTTAGGGAAAAGTCATTTAATTAATAAAATGAACGGGAAATTAGATGAGGGAGTATAAAAGAGAAAAATCGATCTAATTCACCATTATGCATGAGTTGAATTGTGAATTAGACCTCAGAGGAGAAGTCAGATGACTTTCTTCATGTTTTGTGGATATCTGGAGGAAACCACCGCCATTGATAGATTTCAGTGTTGAGAGACACACCCTAGTCCATCGGAAGAATCACTCAGATTCTTCATCAAGCTTCGGAGTACAGGATTGGATCCTTCCTTAAGCACTCGCTTCATTTATAGGTTCAGGTTCGAGCAGATTTAGATCAAAGATATAGCATGGATTTATCTTGGCAGCATATTTTGGAGTGCATGCAGCAGATCCAAGCTATATCGTTCTTGTTATCCTCCACTTTTAGGGATAACTAAGGAGATTGTGTCTCGAGGCCCACAGGTCCTAGACATGGAATACCTAGATCCAGATCGACTTGAGCATGGCCCTGGAGGGCCCATCTTTTCTTCCTTTCAACGCCTCCACTTTTTCAGTAGCAGCAACATCCATCACCTCGGCTTGGTCCTGTATCAGAGATGGTTCTTGCTCCACGAGGTAATGAGTCTGGGTATCATGGTATGTGTCACTCTGATCCTCAAAACCTTTGAATATGTGAATCTAGTTCTTTTTGTTTCTAACGGGTGCTTGGATCTCATACTTATCCACATGACCATGTCTGAGGGGGAATGACAGGATGCCCTAGTAAGCCTGTGCCCATAGGTTTTGAGTTTCCATTGGGGGGATTTCTGAAAAGTCATCGTCTGCTCTCGTCATACTTACCACTTTCCATTTTGTTTCCCTCTCATCCATCCCATTACATTGGTCTGGGCATTGGGTTGGGCAATCATTTAAGGGTTTCACCTTGCCTTCTGGGAAGACGGGGCTAAAGGCCCAGAAGGTAAAAGCAGTTGGCAAAAGATAAAAGCCTAAAAATAAAACCTCGAGATGCTTCGCCCAGGGATCCCCGAGAAAGCAGTAAAAAGCTTCTCAGTAAGAAACAAGAGGGACCCATAAAAATAATAAAACAAGACCTAGTCAGAGGATGGGGGGTCTCATCATGAGCCAACCTATTAGGTCCATGGGCACCTAGCGATATGACACTACTATGCTCACCACGCCAGGGTAGTGGCTCTTGGTTGCATGGCCAAGAGAAAGGGGGTCTCATCACGAGCCAGCCTTCTCATTTACGTGAAAGTGCTTGTGGGTAACATTGCCACCACTGGTCACCATGCCAAGGCAGTGTCCCCTGATTAGCTTCATGAAAGGAAAAGCAATAAAGAAAAAAAAGGCATGAATGGGCTTGGAAACATTTGCATCCAGGACAGGTGAACCCACAGGTAAGTCTTTCATTTCCCTGCTATCACTGCACCCCTTGTCAGGACATCCCTTATCCACCTCACCCATTTACATGACTTGGATTTGATCTCTTTCGGAAACATCCCTTTTCCTGTGGACACTAGCCCAATAGGACGCCTTATCACTTCCTCCAAACTTGCATTGCAGATTTGTATAATATCTTTGAGCACTTGACTGGGTAAAAGGGGTTTTATGCACATGTTTAATAAAATTAATGATTGGATGCAATTGACATTGCTATGATCCCTGTGACTTATGAGCTCATGGAGGGCGTATCTGTTGATGTGTAGGATCATACCCGATGGACAGGTACACATTGGGAGATGATTAGTTCAGACCTCCATGGGGCTGAAGAGCCCACCAGATGGATGCTAAGACCCCAGGAGGGGGGAGAGACAGGACAACGGGGTTTGCACCGGAGAAGAGAGGGACGTTCCACAGAGGCACCCTGGCAGAGCCTTACCTAGGGGGGTTGTGCCCTCTCCACTGGAATGTTGGCCCTAGAAGACCCGAGACATCACCCAGGATGCCCATGACGTCATCCAACATTATATGGACGTTTTGGAAAATAGCTATGGCAGTTTTGGCACATGTGGCAGATTGGAGTGGCCCAAGGAGGGCTAACATTTTGCTCCAAGAGGCTACATTTGCCCTAGAAAGGGCTGACGTCACCCTAGAAGGGGCATGACGTCTTGCTTTTGCTTGATTAGGGTTTCATTTATGACATTAATGTAAAACAGTATTATTTTGGCATTTTGGCCTTGTCGACCTTTTGATGACCTAAAATTTAATTAAGCTCATTGGTATGGTATATATTGAGGGTCTTAACTCTCATATTTTCATCATCTTTCACTCACACATTAGTGAGGTCTGAAATTTGCGCCCTCATTTAGGGTTTTTGGCTGAAAATTGATACGCACTTATTGAAGGCGACTATTTCTTAGCTATTTTGGTATTTCTTCTTGGTGGAAGGTTTACAACTAGGGTTTGGCTATTGGAATTCTTGGTTAATGTAAGTAAATTTCTACAACACTACTTGATTAAATGGTTATGGTATTGTTTACTTGCATTTTGTTATTATAATTTGCTTGATTAAACCCTAGGTGACAAGCACATGCTAAGGTCCTTGTTTCATGTCCCTACTAAGTTAAGACCTATTTTGATTTGTTGAAGTTAGATAGAGCCTTGCCATAGCAACACTCTATCTCTACTCTTCTAGCTAGTCGTTTTTTCCTTGTTATTGAGCTAAGAAGGAGGAAAACGCATCAAGGCCTAGGGTTTCTTCACCTTGGTGAGTCGTTTTCCCCTAGGGTTTGATTGATGAAGCCTTG
>ML782055.1:168877-187577 GCA_009831015.1 Picea engelmannii | reverse complement strand
TAATTCACTCCATAAGGAGGACTGAAATTTGCGCCCTCTCTTAGGTATTTGGTTGGATTAAGTGATGCGCAATTGTTGAAGGAAGTGATTTTTTTGGCATTTATGGTGTTTCTCTTTAACGAAGGTGTTACAACTAGGGTTTGCATGGTTATTTCTTGATGAATTGTAAGTATTTTTCTGCAAAACTTCTTGAATGAATGGTTGTAAGTTTAATTTCTTGCATGTGTTTATGAATTTTGTTGAATCAAAACCCTAGGTGATAAGCACACAAGTAGGTCCTTGTCTCATGTCCCCTGATAGAGAAACTTTCAGCCATTGAAGAAGGAAGAAAGAGCCTAGCCGTAGCTACACTCCTTTTTTTTTCCTCTTTGCTAGCCGTACCAATTGAAAGCCAAGAAGAGTGAGACGTCCCTGGCCTCGGTCTACTACACTAGGGTCGAACTCTTTCTAGGGTTAGCTAAAAGGCCTTGCTGTAGCAACACCTCACCTCATCAAACCCTCTTGTTTGGGTTATATTTTTATTCTTGAGCTAGCCGTTTTGCCAAGGAGGAGGAGAGAGCACGAGGCCTTGCTTTAGCAACACCGGAGTAAGCCTCTCTCCCCTAGGGTTTTGATTTTGAGGCCTTGCCTTTGCAACACCTCAAAACTCTTCCCTCTAGAGTCCTTGAAATATTGCCTCCTTCAACTCTTGCGTCCTTCACTTATGACTCCATTAAACCCTAAGGCACTGATTTGAAAATCCTCTAACGTTGAAGTGAAGTTGATCAAACAACTCTCTAAATACTTTAAATTTTAAACCCTAACCTACTAACCCTAAGTTGTTGACGCCATCATTGGTTATTTCATCTTTCATGCAGCAACATCTTGTTCGGAGAGCAATTGAATGATGGTTTAGGCATTAATTGAATGAAGTGTTGATTGGTTATATTAAATGCTACATCGTTCCAGTATTTATTGGTGAAGTGACATTATTTTCATTGTTATATTGATAAACATTGACGAGAGCAATTGAATGATGGTTTAGGCATTAATTGAATGAAGTGTTGATTGGTTATATTAAATGCTACATTGTTCCAGTATTTATTGGTGAAGTGACATTATTTTCATTGCTATATTGATAAACATTGACTTCGTCAATATTTATTGCCATATTGCTTATACATACATATTTATTAGATAATCTTGTGAAGTACTAACCCATTAAAATAGCTTGCACATATCAGTTTGTTGTTGCTTTGTTCAAGGCAGGTGTTCTTCCTTTTGGGTTTTACTTCATTATGGTTGTTTAGCCGGGACTATCTGTTTGGGTGGTGACTTGTGAAGGGAGAAAATATTATCTTTGTCTCATTAGACTTTTGCCTCTTCAAAACCCCAGGTCACCGAGGACGTCTCCCCTGGGCCTCACCTCCCTAAAAGAGAAAGAACCATCCCATTGTGGTGACATTGGGTGGGATTGGTTCCTGTTACGCCAGTTTGGCCTTCAAACCTCAAGCTTTTATCCTTTCTCCAAACTGTGCGATAACATTTTGGCGTCATTGTCGAGGAACACTGAGTCAGTTCTCCTCAAAGACGAAATTTTTTCGGTAAGCCTTACCTCTAGAATTTTATCTTACAAGCTTACCTGGCGACTCCACTTAGGGTGTTTTCCCTTATCTTTTGATAATTTCGAGAAAATTCTCTGGCGACTCCACTGATGACAAAGCCAACAATGACTTCACAATGGGATCCCGGGAACTACAAGCCTTTAGATATGAGCAAAATCCCAGGATACCCACGACCAATGCCCCCGATATCCGAAAGATGGCTCCCTAAATTCACTGGTAGCGATGGGGAGAGAGTTGACTTTCATATGGATAAATTTTATTATTATTTTAGACTCCATCCTGTCGATAATGATGTCGAAGATGTAATGATGAAACAGATTTCATCAGATTCCGAGGAGCATAGCTATCAGATCTCAGTTTTTCGTTGGTTTTGGAAGTTGCATGCAACATTCCTTCCATGCATGTAGTAGATTCGACTTGCATGTTGTTGACACATGTTATAGATTGGTATTCTACTTGTTTTCCTTGGTCCTGTAGGATAGTTTTATCTCTGTTACAATCTAATTGAGGCATTTTGTGATTGATTTCAAGTATTTCCATGTATTAGCATTTGTTGTTATTTACTAAAATGCAATGAGTTATTTATGGATCCAACAATGCCATGCATGCTACGCATGAGAACATAAAACTAAACACATCTAAAAACCCAAGAAACGCATCCAGAAGCCCCCAGAGTATCATATCTACAGCAGAACATCCAATAGTAGCAATAAATATCCAAATCCAAGGATCAAGGATATTTCATTGTCCTTGTGGGTGAGTTGTCATACATTGTATTGTCACACCTTTCTCCACCTTCCTCGAACGTCCAATTGCCATCGAGTTTCCAATTTGAAGATGTGACTACTAACGGGTGAGAAAATATTAGCCACCAATCGAGCTGCCAATTTGAAGTAGTGACTATCAGAGGGTGAGAAAAGAATAGCCACAATAATTGTGCCACGAATTTGAAGTCGTGATAGCTCGACAAGAAAAGACCATATCAAGTTAAGCCATATTTATTAGGGTCGGTCCATCGAGAAACCAGCGTGAGAGATTGAATTCCAAAACCTCCCACTATCGTTAAAATTCCCTTTATTCAAAATTCAAGTCAAATTATTAAGGTTCAATGAGAAAATAATAGCCACCAATCGAGCTGCCAATTTGAAGTAGTGACTATCAACGGGTGAGAAAAGAATAGCCACAATAATTGTGCCACGAATTTGAAGTCGTGATAGCTCGACAGGAAAAGACCATATCAAGTTAAGCCATATTTATTCGGGTTGGTCCATCGAGAAACCAACGTGAGAGATTGAATTCCAAAACCTCCCACTATCGTTAAAATTACATTTATTCAAAATCCAAGTCAAATTATTAAGGTTGAAGTTACTAAGTTTGGGAATTATAGGGTCATGACCATTGGTTGTGTTACCCCCCAACCTAGGGATAACTAAGGAGATCATGTCTCGAGGCCCACACGTTGTAGACATGGAGTGTCGAGAGCCAAATGGACAGAGCATAGCCCCGGAGGGATCCTTCTTTTCTTTGATGCATCCTACACATCACCAGCAGCATGCGTCCACCACACTGACCTAGTCCCAAAAGGAAGTGGGTCTTGGTCCATGAGGTAATGAGTCCAGGTATCATGGTAAGTATCACTCTAATATTTGAAGCATTTGAGCATGTTGCAAAAGATCTTTCTTGATTTCAAAACATTTATTTGGAATTTATGCTCTTTGCCTTATTTAAACCTGGTGGGTGTCATTGTGTCCTAGTAAGTCGGTTACCCTTAGGAATAGGTTGCTACTAGGTGGTTCCTTGAAGAGTTGTCGTGCATTCCCTACCACGTTTTTCACTTTCCATACTTCATTCCCTCCATCTCCCCAACCTTTTGGGACTTTCGGGTGTACTGACCCAAGAAGGGATTGTACCTTATCTCATGGGAAGAAGGGGCTAAAGGACCAGAGGGTAAAAGTAGCCAGCAAGAGATAAAATCCAATCATAAACCTTTGTGATGCTTCGCCCAAGGATCCCCAAGAAAGCAATGAAACGCTTCTCTATAAGAACAGGGGACCCACAAAATAAATGATAATGAATACTCAAGGTGTTAGTTGGTGGATAGGAGGTCTCATCACGAGCCTCCTTATCATGATCATAAGTATTTAGCAGTATGACATTACCATTATCTGGTCACCAAGCCAGTGTAGTGGCTCTTAGTTGCATGACTAAGGGGAAAGGGGGTCTCATCACGAGCCAACCTTCTCATTTCCACGAGGTATTTGTGAATGACACTGTCGTATCTGGACACCAAGCCAAGATAGTGACCTCCAACTAATTCTTTGAAACATGAAGAAAAATAAAAGAAAGAGCTAAGAAGAAGAAAATGGCAATAAATGGGCTTGAAAAAATTGCATTGAGGAAAAGGGGGAACTCACCTTCCACAAAGGCACCCATAAGTAAGACAATACAAACCCTCATATGTCATGAACCCCATGCCCAAAGGTTTACCCCCACACCATCTCACATACACACATGGCTAGGATAGGTTCTACCTACGAAACATCGTGCACCTAGGAGTGATGGACCCAATAGGGCACCTTGAGACCTGTTTACCACCTATTTCGACTAGGGGTCAACTCCATGTACCATGAAGCTGTGTACCTTGGGGTACAAATTTTTTTGAAGACTTTTAGTTCTACAAGGCAAATTTGGCCCCGACACGTCTTTTTGTAATCGGAATGTTCGCTCCCCTGCATGGGATAATAATGTAATGAGTCACCATGAGTCATATTTTAGTTAGTTACCAAGGACTTTATCATTAAGGAAATCCTTTCAACGAGTGTTTTTTATCCTCAGGTAATTTTTAATTACCCTTGAGTTTTTCACTCACAATAATCCTCCAAAGTGGTGAAAGGCGTTCTAATAATCGATCCTAATGGGTGACTAGGATCTAGAAATATTGTAAATGACCATGCTAGACATCTTTCAGAGTCTTGCGGAATTCTATCGAGTTTTAATAGTTTTTTTTTAATTTATTAAAATTACCCATTTAATGGTATTTTTAATTAAGTTTGATGTAAAAATGTAAAAATTTGGTCCTAGGGGATTTTGATAGGGGTGGTACTCAAAAGAAATGGCAGGAGACCCCCTACACCCTTGGACCAAGTTTCAGCTCAATTGGACAAGTTTTGCTAGGTCATTGTCCATGAGGAGTCCAAGTCAGTCTGGAGTCAGCAATTAATTGCTTTAATTTGGCTAAGTAAAAAATGTCAAAAATTGTAAAATGAGAAAAAAGACACGAGAGAGAGTGGGAAAGGTTTCCTAAACTTTTTCCTAAGTTAGAAAGGCAATTTTCTAACTTAACCAACCCCCCATTGCTTAGCCAACAACTTAAAGTGGTACTCCCTAGCTAAAGGTGCATCCCCCTTGCTAATTGACATTTAGGAAGTAAAAAGTTTAAGTGAAAAAGCCACCTAAACCCTAAATTCGTCCTCCTTGGTGTCCAACTTAATGTTTGACCATAGGAAAAGGTGTTTTCACCCTTTCCCCCTCAACCCTCAAACCCTAAAGATGTATCACTTGGATGACTTCGCATATGGTTGATGATGATACATGGCTTGCTTGACTCATTCTTCCTTGGATCTAGCACTTTGCACATATGTTATGTAAAAATCTGAACAGTAAATGTATATTTTTATCATAGACAACTTAACAAGCAAAAACACTAGAAACAAAGCAATATCACCTCAATAATAATAACATCAAGAAGACTCGGAATGCTAAGACGGTGTTCATCCAAAGCTTCATTTATTCATAAAAAATCTACATGCAAATACTTGCAGCAAAACTAGAAGAAATGGGAAAGAGAGAGAGAGAGAGGAGTGGGAGAGATTTGGGGATAGTGGAGTTGCTCTGAGAATAGATGTCTCAAATGAGGGGTAGGCATTCTTTTATACCTGGGAGGCAAGAGAGACCCTTCTTGGATGAGCCCCAAGTGGCATCAATCAAAGGTAAGAGCACAAAGTCAAGGAGGGCACACTTTTAGGGTTTTAGTCATCTTTAGGGTTTGAGGGTTGAGGGGGGTTTAGTCATCAATGCCTCCAAGGACACACCAAGTGGGTTGGAGACTTCTCCACGCTTGTAGGTGTCTATAAGGACGGCAACAAGACCCTTTCCAAACCTAAATTTGGCAAATTGTATAACGTCCTTGAGCATTTGTTTGGTTTAGGGGGGTTTAATGCACATGTTCGGGTGGTTTGAGTATTAGATGTGATTTACTTGCTATGATACTTGTGACTCATAGACCCATGGAGGGCGTACCTATTTGTCTTTACAGGACCTTGCCCGGTGGACAGGTATTCATAAGAAGATGACTAGTTCATACCTTCATGAAGGCTTGGAGCCGAGGGATGGATGTTGAGACCCCAGGCTCGGGGAATGACAATGATGACCAACTTGCGCAATAAAGGAAGAGGTTGTTTCCTTTAGAGGAACTCTAGTAGGACTAGGGAGGGGGGGATTTCTCCCCCCATGAACCAGGACACTAGCCTTTGAAGGTTGAGACGCCATCCTTCTAGTCCAGGACGACAGGGTTCCTTGAAGATGATGGTGGCACGTGTGGATAGAGATTGAGGCCTTTGGAGGCCTAGCGCCATGTTCTTGCAGCCTAACTTCTCCTTGAGGAGACCTAACATCACCCTAGAAGAGTTTACATCACCTTCTTTAGGGATATTTTATGTAAATTTATTTCATTTGTAAATTAAGGGCTGAATTGTTGAGGTCGGCCCTATATTTTAAAATAAATTTAATTTTAGGTCAAATTTTGTATAAATACACAAAAGTGACATTCATTTTTTATGGTAACTCTCACATTGGAAGAGAGAAGTCTGAAACTTGCGCCCTATTTGGGAATTCTTGGCTGAAATAGTGAGGCGCACTTGTCTTGGAGGCTAAATTTTGCAACTTGGATCATTTTTTGGTGAAGTTACTTGGCAATCTAGGGTTTTATTGATTGATTATTCTTGGTGAAGTAAGTAAATCTGCAATTGTATTTTCATTTTGAATAGTTATGGAATATTTTCTTATTCATGTTAAAGATTATGAAATTGCTTGCTTGACAGACCCTAGGAGTAAAGGACATAAGGTGCTTCTTCTTTGCTCTATATTTGCTAGACTTTGCTAAAGTGATTAACATTGACAAGCTTCTAGAGCCCTAAAGTGCTAGCACTTTAAAACCCTTGTTTAATTGTTGTTCCATTTAAATATATTTTTCAATAAGTCTAAGGAGGAGGAAGGCGCTAGTGCCTAGAAGTGCCTACTCTCTAGTTAGCTCACCTGTCTAAAGCTTGGATCCTAGAAGACTTAAGGTGCTACTCTTCTTAGATTCATCCTTTACTTAGATAAGTATAATCATTATTGTTGCTTACTCCAAGTGAATGTTGCTAAACTCTTGACTCCATAACCCCTTAAAGGCACTAGTCTTCGCCTCTCTTTGCTTGAGGGATCAAACAAACACTCAAACCTTAATTCCTCTAGCTTTTACTAACCAAAACTAACACTAATTTAGCCTGGGAATCTAACTTTATTGCTGTTGTTATAATTGTTTGCTACATCCATCTTAGAGCAACAAATTTTCTGCATAATCCACATTCATTGCTAGCTTAATACTTCAGAATTTGTTTATGACAAGTTACTATCATCCTATAATTTAAATGCCATATTTCTATTGTCTTTTAAAGCATTTTCTGAAGAGTATTTTTGCATCTGTTACATATTTTGTTATTGCTGTTGTAAACCTATTAACTGCTGCACTTTTATATCAGCTAGCATATATTTCAGCGGTTTACTTTCTCTTGAAGCTTAGATATCATTTTTGTACTTAACTGCCATATATATATGTGTGTGTGTGTGTGTGTGTGTGTGTTTTGTTGTTTTGTTCCAGACAGGTACACTTCATCTATTATATTTTCTTCATCACCTTGAGACACAAACCTTATGATATCATTTGACCTGAGTGACCAGTGAGAGGGCGATATCTTTATCTTTGTCTCAGTTCACCAGCCCTTTAGGTCACTAGGGACGCCTCCCTTGGAATAGTTTCTTCCTTACTCCTAAAAGAAAGGGATTTCCTATTGAGGTGACAGTGATAGGTCATCCCATTGTTACGCCAATCTTGTCTCACTTGCCTTTGGCTTTGGGCAAGTACATATTGTGCGATAACAGGTTGAATAGGTCGTAATAAATGTAAAAAAATACAATCAACAAATTACTTTTAACAACGAAATAATAAAGTTAGAAAAGATTTATGTATGGTGATATATTATTATATTCCAAGTTCAGCATATAGCTTAATAGTACTATTCAAACTCCTATTATTAATTAGTGGAATCAAAGGAAAAAAATATTTCAAAGTTTGGATATCCAACTTCACATTGAAGAAGTTTCATACTCCCTACATCCACTTAATATCGTTAAAAGATTATACATATAGTAAGCATGGCATCAATGACGACAGACACGAATGCATCAATGTTTAATGCATTTATCTAACTTAGAGAGCAATGTGTAGATTTATTAAACGAATTAGAAGATTCCAAAGAAGAAAGATGCACTTCAATAATGAAGTTTATCGTTTAAAAACCAAAATAGAAAAATATCAACAAAATGATCAAGGTTCACAAATTTAAGATCTCAAAGGAAATTCAACAAGAGCTTACTAGAAAAAGATGAAGAAATTTCCCTCCTAAAAGATCATGGACAAAAGCTACTTGCACAAATCAAATCAAAGGATACGAACCAATGCTATCATAAATTAGAATATGAGAATCAAGATCTCGAGAAGAAATTATCAGAAAAAAGATAAAGAAAGTTCCCGCCTAAGAAGCCTTAATCAAAGGTTGTTTGAACAAATCGAAACATTAAAAGATGAGTAACTAGAGAATCGAGATCTTAAAAGTAAATCAACTCGCCAACAAAGAATTAGTCGTCGATAAAAAACAATGACAGAGCCTGCCTATTGAAATAGAGAAGTCATTAGATGTAAAAATCCAAACCTTGCAGAAAGGAATCAATACAGATTCAATCAACATCAAAAACCAGAATGATGCAAATCCATTTGAAGTAGGGATATGTTTAGACGTAGTACAAACAATGTATATATTATAAACAGACCCTAGCAAATCCAAGTATTTCTACTAATGCAACGATCAACAAAGCGACACAATTGTATGACCAATATATAATACCAAGAATGAACCAATAGAACATTACAAGTGTGATAAGAAAAAATCATGTTACAAGGATACCTTGAGACCACCCATGAAATCAATATGAAAAAGTAAGTGACGATCCTATTATATTGAAGAGAAGCTCAAGTGTGGAATCTTATCATTCTCGAAGTCACAGAAATCGCCACCACACATTTTTGCAGAAAATTGGATTAGGGTGGTCTGACCCTTTCAAAATATGACAATTCTGCTCAACACTTCGTAACTCATATTGTCTTGTATCATCAACCATCATAAGCTTCAAGAATAGAGAATTATGAGAAGGCATTACAAGCTAGAACAAAACCATAAGCTTTTCCATAAAATGCTTTGAGAACAAAGCATCTTTGAAGGGATAGGCAATGTAATGAACATAAAAATATCAAATAAATAATAATAATAATAATAATTGTTACCTCTCCAGGAGTTACCCTAGAGTTTTCATTTTGGCTACACCATTGTAAGCCCAAGGATGCAAGTTAAAGCCATGTAGATTTTCTGAGGTTCTATGAGGCTTCCATCTAAGGTCTGTGTTTGACCTTAGTATGGCTCTAAGTTTCAACTCTGTGGCTGTCTTTTGCTGCTGTTTTAGGACAGCAAACAGTCACCAAACTTTCAGCTCAATATTTGATTGTTAAGTGCCCTTTTGAGGTGCCCTTGCAACTGTTTTCTTTACTCAATGTTAGCACATGCAATATACATCAAAACAAATAACACTACCTCTAGATCTTTAACTTTAAAATGTTGATCTGCACTTCTAAGCATGCATAAAATTGACACAGAGATTTTTAGTCAACATGATCCTGGAAAAACCCCCCCATGAGGAAAACCAGTTTGGAGCAAATATATATATAGAAGGCCTCAAAGAAAAATGTACAACACAGGAAACATATACAAGTGAACCTGGTACAATAGCAACCACTCTTGGATGCCTTGAAGTTCCTTGAAGACCTCCCCACAAGCCTTGTGAAGTAAGGCGCCCCTTGCCTTGGTGAGCCTTTCTTCCTTTTGCTTGCTTTGTATTTATCCTGATCCTTTGCTCTTGCTTGCCTTTGAACTTGCCTTGTCTTTGTCTTTGCCTCTAAAGTAGCCTCCTCCTCACAAGAAAGCCTCCTCCAAGTAATGGTGCACCCCTCTCCTCAAGTGCGCCCCCTCCTCATGTAAAACTCAACAAGGAGATGGATTCTCCCTAGCCAAGCACCCTCAACCTCTCATGAAGTGTACTTGCTCTCTACTAGATAGAACCCACCAAGAATTAGCTCCCACTTTGCTTGATGCGCCCTCCCTCCAAGAATGCGCCTCCTCCTCAAGTAAATGCGCCCTCCTCCATAGAATGCACCTTCCCTCCTAAACTCATGCACCCTCATTCCTAATGGCTCCCTCTATAGCACAAGAGTAAGCCACAACAAAGGGAGTGAGCCTCCAAGCAATGGGTAGAGCCTCCTCTTCTCCCTAGGTTTATTTCCTCCACTAAATAAATTGGTCAAGTGATTTTTAAATGGATTTATCCCATTTTTTACCAAGATTGATGTAATAAAAAATATTGTCAAGTGATTTAGCCTCCAACTAATTGTGGATGTGCAAACCAAGAATATTATTTTTAATGAGGGAGTTAGAAACTAGCCGTTACAAATTTAACTATATAAGGCTAGCTACTCCTCTCATTTTTGTTGTTAAAACTTTGTGATATCATAATGCCATTTTATAGAACTCAATTCTCTTGTGTCACTGTGGATTATATGTTGTAATGTTTGTTTTTCTTGGTCTTGGATATTTGTAATTGTGTTCTTCGCAGGGGTTCTTTAAGAGACTTGCGGAAGATATTCAATCAATCCATTGAGGGGCTACATAATCACATGGAAGAGAGGAAGATAGGCCTTCGTCTCCTTACTCTCTTTGTGGGATCCAAGGGTAATACACCCAAGTTGTTGGACCAATTCCTTTGGGAGTAGCTTCAACCAAGTGGTCTATTATCTCTTCGACCCAAGTTGATTGGTATCTTGGAAACCATTTTGTAGAGGAGCTTTCCTAGCAAGATCCAAGGAAGAACCCACCTATCAGTAAAATCTCTAGCATTGGGGGCGATAGTGTTTCCACTCCAAACCCAATTGTCTAGAGATCTCTCCGTCCAATCTTAAGCTCGCGGGGCCATAATCGCACAAACCAGAGACATCATAAGGTAAGAATTAAAGATCAGAGAAATCTCTCAATTTCCTCAACCATTTTAATTATAATATTCTCAATCATATTTTATTACAAAAAAGACAAAAAAAATCATACCCTAGCTTTGTGTTTCAATTTTATCTTGATTAAGCTAGTAGATCTTGGGGTTTTCCCTTATGGGATTTCTCCCTACCCCAAGATAAATATTCCCTTGTGTTATTTGTTTTATTTAACATTTTTTACAAGGGTTTATTTGAGAATAAGTGTGCAGATCTGCAGTAAAACAACAAGTAAACTATTCAGATCTACACTTGGTGGACACCTTAAAAGGGTGTATTTCATGGGTTTTATCATTCCAAACCCTTTTATTTCAATTCCACATTTTATTTACATTGTATATCTTTATTTCTGGTCACTATAGAGCTTAAACAGCCCAACAATTCAAATTATTCGTTGTAGCAAATTTGGGTTTTGACCCTAGGGGGATTTGAACCCCAATTCTGCAAAAGTAATTTTAAGTTTGCTGGAAATTAAATTTACAGCAGATCTGAAAGTTATTGGGCTTAGTAAACCCTTATACTTCGTTGCCCTAACCTTCCTACCCACAGATATAGTGATCTAGTGCATTTTTGCACTTGTGGGAGGCCCAAAAAGGCCATTTTTCTTGTTGTTTTCTGCATTTTACTGTGTTTTGCAGGTGTGATTTAACAGGACAGCAAGGAAATTACTCATTTTCATCCACTTTGGTCAAGGTACTCACATAGCTAGTCATCCGAAAAAGTGGTAAGATCGTTACCCCTTTCTCTTGTACTTCATTTGTATCATTTTTTGGAAAGTAAAGGGTAAGGTTAGCTTGTTGTTTGGTCATTCTATTTTCTGCAATAACTTTATTTCAGCAAGCATTAAAAATAATTAACTCCTAATCCTTTCACCATAGCCCGCTATTTAAGGCACCGAACTACTAATCGGTTGGGTAAGGTGATTGTATTGTGTTATAGGGAAGCCTCCCAAAGCCTTTTGAGAGTGGGAGTTGGGCTTGAACAGGAAGAGGATAGTTGTCGTGGTGACATTGCGCACCTATCCCTTGTGTTTCTCCCATAGCAGTCTAAGACCTTGAAAAACTGCTAGTTTGGGCAATAACACAACAACAACAACAATAATAATAATAATAATAATAATTGAAGTGACACATCCTAACTAAAAGAGATACCCTAATGAAGGACATGACCTATCAACCATTAAGACTAGTCAATGTTATAAGTACACCACCACATGGCATTGTAATGTCTATCTTATTCATCATTTGTATATTACTTAATAATAATAATAATAATTGAAGTGACACATCCTAACTAAAAGAGATAACCTAATGTTATAAGTACACCATCACACGGCATTGTAATGTCTAAAAGAGATAACCTAATGAAGGACATGACCTATCAACCATTAAGACTAGTCAATGCTATAAGTACACCATCACATGGCATTGTAATGTCTATCTTATTCATCATTTGTATATTACTTGTCTTATATGAATTTTAATTAATTGTCGTTCTTATGTTGGATAATCCTTAGTAAATGAACTTTGTTCATTTCACAATTGAACACTTTCTCAATTTCACCATATTTCGTGAGTTCCTCTTTAATTCATTCTTCATCCCAAGATGCAAGGAACCCATCAAAAAACACAATGTTTACTTGTGCCATTAGTTCCTCCTCGAGTTGATTGGCCGACTCTACAAATGCAACTTTTGCAGTTCTATCACAACCTAATACATTTCAATTTTCCAGATGTGTGTACGCATTCATAGCCTATTGATGAGTAGTACACTCTAAGAATCCAAAACCACAGTTTTAACTTTTGCCCGTCATTTTTCCAATCATCCATTAAGGCCATTTCTTCAATGTTATCAATTCTATACTCTTTCAACTTTTCTCTTACAATATCCTTTGTCCATGTCTTGCAAATATTGCCCGAGTAAAGGGAGTCATTATCTTCCCCTGGCATCACACAACAATGATTTTCCCTCATTTGTGTGTTCTTCAATTCAATTAAGGCATGTTTTGCTTGTTCTGTAGTCTCTAGAGATATAAAGACAAATCTCTTATTCTTTTGATATACAAGATTCTTAGATATTTGTATTTCCTTGATTTCACCCATTTCATCAAAAACTTTCTACAAATCCTCTTCAGCAATGTCTTTATCAAAGCGACCAACAAAATTTTCAAATTTCGTTTTCCTTTGCTTATCCTTTTAAGGGATAGGGAATGTCATCAGTTTGATGTTTAGCATCTTCTTCATGGAAAAATCTCTATCATTTGAATTTCCTCAATCTCGTCCTCTTGCTCCTCTTTCCCTTCCACGTCATCCTCAATTTCATTATCATCAAACTTAACTTTCCATCCTTGTTGTCTTCTTCAGCATCCTATTCAACATTATCCTCCATTACTATGTCGACGTCAAGGTTGGCCTTCATTCAGTTGGGTTTAGTTGGTGATTGTGTTGGATATTTGCCTTCGACAGTAATGACGAGCACTTTGGAGAAGTGTGATGATGATGTCAGCAGATATCCCTTTTGTTAGCTTTTGTGGTTACTCCAAAAGTATTTTCACCTTGCTAGTAAAGTGTCAGGTCTCCTAGCCCCTTGGTGATGCTTCATGGACAAATGGATGGATCAATTTCGGGGAATCAACTATTTCATTCTAGAAATCGTTTCCAAAAAAAAAGAACGAATAAAACTCAAAGAAAGCAAGATTAAAATGAAAAATTCTCCATAGAGGCACTGCTAGGTAAAAAGGTGCATATTGGCAGCAGCTATCCTGGCATATGGGATTGTTCATACTAGAAAAATTATCCCTAAAAACAAAAGAAAGAAACTATTAACCATGAATTTTAATGTAACTTCACACAAGCACCCCTTACTAGAAAGACAGATGTGTACATCAGCAAACATCCATGAGGGGCATTAGGATGGCCCCACAAATACCAGGTATTAACACATTTACGGAGAATCTTAACAGTCCCACTAATGAAAGACACTAAGACTTGGACCTTCCTTGGATCTAAAGTTCCATAAATAAAACAAGAACTGTATATCGAGGATTTGTTTCAATTCTCTTCAAAAAGAAGAAAATACAATATTCCAGCAGTAATTTTTAAGCCATTCCAGAACTCCAATAACCTTTGATAGCTTTGCATTAAAAAGCATACATCAGCAAAACACCTTCTCAAGTCCTCATCAAAGTAACTGTGGATAAGCATGAAATAAAAATACATGCAAAGTAAATGATTGTTAATGTTTGCACACAAGTCTTGATGGCAGACAGCTGGAAGGTAGCATGGTAATTGTAAGTTAAAATTTGAAAAGACAATAATGAATTCAGTGGAGCGGCTCCATGGAAAATATTACTCTGGTACCAATTGGAGATAGCCACACATATAACAAAGTCAGATGGTTTTTTAATGTAATGTGGTGGCTGGGTAAGCCAGTTCCTTCAAGTTGTCAGGTTCAACAACTCTTGCAAAGATTTGGTAGCTTGACAGATTGTTTCTAATGAGTTGTATTAGAACTTTCAGAAGACAAAGAAAAGATGGGACTACGCTGCAAAATTTATATGGGCCTTCGCTTTAATTTCTAGACAATTAAGGATAATTCCCTCAGTCTACAAAGAAAAGATTCTGTACAAAAGTATCCCGCAACTGGTTTGATTTGTAGGATATATAGAAATGTGTTGCATAGGAGAACTATAAAACTCTCCCAATGCCTTGAAGCTGAAAACAAAACTAAGAAAGATTCCGTACAAATGTATCCTGGAACTGGGGGATTTGTGGGATAAAAAGAAATGCGTTGGATAGGAGGGGTATAAAACTCTCCCAATGCCTTGCAGCTTCAGACAAAACTATCTTCCTGGAATTTTGTAAACTAATTCTAAACTCAAATCCTATTAAACTACAATTGCAACTAGATGGGCTTGTTTGGATGGACTGGAAGTGGTGTCATGTTAAGCCCCTTTTCTGCTATGAGACCAAAGAAAACCTACATGAAACGATAAAGGCTAACTCCACAATAGCAGAAACATTTAATAGGAGGTGGAGTGGTTAGGACACAGGCTAGATGGAAACAAAGGTGTCAAGCTATATGGAAAACAAGAATTTCCTTCACATCATGTGTTTTAGCCTTTAGGCTCTGAATGATGATAAACCAAAACTTAGCTGTCAAAATCAGATTTCATAAATCAGGGCTAACCTAATTTGCATGGAAATGGGGTGCTAAGCAGCATGGGTGCTAGTTTTATTTTTCCAGCATCTTTTCTTTTCCAGTGGTTCACTGGCTTTAGGGTTTCCTTGCAGGGCCAAGCCGACTGCCGCTTTTATGAAAATAAAAATTCAATTTATGGCTGGGTTGGATATGGGACCAACTGGGATTTCAAGTCTTTATGACTGAACACGTGTGTTACCTCGTACCTTGTGAAGGGGCCCCCATTGTCTGTCAGTTATATTATAAATTTCGAAATTGTAATAGACGCTTGGGCAGGATCATCCTGTTTTTATCATTGCAATCGTGCAAGGTTTTCCATATGGTGCCTCTATAACTAAGAATTCATTTAGTGATGATTGGAGATATTTGTATCGGTTCATCCAATTGATCTTCTACGGCACCTTGGGCTGAATTTGTTATCTTTTCTGATTAGAAATAATATGACTTTTTCACTTGAATATACATACATTCATATATATATATATATATGTATATCAATATTTTGCTCCAAACTGCAGACTCCAATGAAAATTTCATATTTGTGTGTTTTAGGATGGTTAAGGGGGCTAGTTTATAGGCAATGTTAAGGATTTAGGGCCCCATGCTTCACCTTTTTCTATTGTTCTTTCTTTTATTTTATTTTAAAATAATTATTTTGGACGATCCACCAGCTTGACATTTTTGGCAAGGAAGTAGCAGATCTTGAGCAGATACTACAGCATTTCCAAACTGGACATGTATCCCATGTAGATTGAGATCCAGTTCCACAAAAACACAGATCCTGGACCCTCCATAGTTGAATCTAGGAACTACAGGGTTGCCCAATTTGATGTGTATAATACACCCAGAGGAAAAAGTCAAGCCTGTTCCTGTTTTTTGCGGTTGTAGAGTTACAAGAGGTTTTTGGGCATGAGTTTCATTTGAATATGCAACTCTTCTAGTTGGGCCTCTCACATGAAATGAAGCAATCTTAGGAGACTTACAGCTGGTCAAATGACAAGTGAGGGACATGTGGACTACTATCTGGTTAACAGGAATCACCTGATTTGGTGGTGGAGGTGCAAGGCAAGCTTTTATGATGAATCTGCCAGCGTTGCAGAGTTCACTGCATTTAAATCTGATAAAGCCACAGAAATGAAAGCAAGAATGAAATTATTGATAAGATATAGATTCTCCTGGGTTTCGTACTAAGGTGGACTTGTTGGCTTTGCTTGCCTATGTTAGGAGAGGGAGGCAATTTGTCTCCTACCTAGTCAATTATGATTACTCTAATGAAATCATTCTTTTCTAATCTAACATAAGATGCATGCTTTAAAAAAAGAAAATAATTCTACCAGTTAATGAATGGTCAACCAACTCCAGAATGTTTGATAGAAAAGTACTTACCATGAAGCATTTCATCCAAGTTCCCACCAGGTAGAAAGTCATATATTAGAAGATTTGCCGAAGGACCATTACAATAGCCCCGCAAATTCACAAGATGGCGATGTTTGACACTTCCAAGAATCTCAAGTTCCCTCTCAAAAACCCGATCAGAACCTACCGAAGTTTTCTCAATTCTCTTCAAGGCAAAGGCATTACCATCATCCATCACTAGCTTGTAAACTGTTCCAAAACCACCAGAACCTAATATACTTTCTTCGTCTAGAATTTCTATTTTTCTTATAATGTCTTTTGAAGAGTAAGGCAAATCCCCGTGAAATATAACCACAGAAGTACCTGCCACCATACAAATTAATGTAAGACGGAATGGTCAAACTTTATCAAACAGGATCATCAATCAGATGACTAATGACATCACTTCAGTATTTTAGTTGAAGGCATAAAAATGCATACCATTAAGTCCACACTCGATATTCAAGCCCATAAATTGTAAATTCTCACTAATTGGATTTCAGATATATTTTGCTATTGTGTTGGTATTTTAGTTGAAAGTGTAAAATGGTATACCATTCAATCTGCACTTCATATTCAAGCTCCTAAACTGTATATTCTCACTATTGGATTTCAGATATATTTTACTAACACTATGCACATGATATGTACCTTCATTAACATCCAATGCTGGTCTCCTCTGAGCTTTATTAAACTTGTGATAAAGAAAGCAACCCCAAAAACACATTAGAGCTACAAGAATTGAAACTCCCACTGTTGCAAGAGCGCTTATAAGGAGCCCCATCGAGAATCGCCTGCTCCGCTTCTTTGAACCAGGAAATATCACTGCAAAAGATTTCTAGAAGAATAAGGGAACAGAAGAAAGAATAAAGAAAAACAAAACAATAAAAGAAGGAAGTGTTTTGAAATGCTGACAACATAAACAAGGAAAAAGCTGGCTTGCATCCGAAATAAAAATTCTTACTGTAAAAGCAAGTACAGATCACAAAAATATAAAACGTATTACTAATTTTATCCAGTAAACAACATTTCCAAGAACATGGCATGAGTACAACCAAAAACATAAATAAATTTTCTAAGACAATAGTTAATAAAAACTGATGTCAAATACAACAGCGCCAGTTTTTTGGGTCAAATACCTAGGGATGAGGGAAACTCTAATAAATTTTGTAAATGTGCAGCTAAGAGCCGGATCAAATAGGCTTCGCAAAAATGTGGCCAAAAGCTGTAATTAGAACATGGCTCTGATACCAAATGAAATGAGCAGTAGTTCATTTACTGAGGAATATCCAACATAAGGACAAATAATTAAAATCCATATAGGATAAATAATATATAAATAATGAACAAGATATGATTGAATTGAATGAATTACAATGACCTGTGTGAGACGGTATGTGTACAAATTGACAGGTCTCGATGTTGGAGATATTATATTAAAAATCAGGGTCGCGATATTTTCCGATATTTTCATTCTTACAATATTGTTTTTCATTCTTACAACATTTTCCGATATTTTCCGATATTTTCCCCGATGTTGCGGATATTTTTGTTTTCAGACCCTCGGCGATATTTTTCCGATGCCGATGTTTGCAACATTGGTTGTGACCCTTAATGGCATATTATTATTATTAATAATAGGTTGCAATCTTCTTAGGAGACTGGACCAAAGAAACTAGAGTCTCGGTCAAACATTCAAGAACCTCTCTTGGTCTTTCTTGCTGGCTATCATATGTCTATCCCATAGATAGGGTTTCAAGAACAAGGCATTAGAAACCAAAAGTGGAGCGGCACTACAAAGCCCTTCATCATCGAATGGCTTAATGGCATAGGGCAAGTTACACTATGGTCATTCTAAGCTCTTCTCATTCCTTTATCCAACTGATGGTGTAAGGTTGACAATTAAGAGTAGTGTCAAGGCCCAACTTTTTCACTATGGTTTCAGAATGAAGTTCTTTTCACTACCATTATCATATGAAAATTCATTTGCCTTTAATCCATATCTACAAGTGAAAATTCATTCCCCTTTCTTCTT
>ML782055.1:127837-163239 GCA_009831015.1 Picea engelmannii | reverse complement strand
GTGTAATCCCTTTGGTTTCTATCTCTCCTATCTCTGCTATGACCTCTGCGGTACTGAATGGACTCGTCCCCAATATGTCCTCAACCCTCTAGGTATTCTTCACATGTTCCCGGAATCATGGGGTCATGAGAAGCACTTCTTCACAGGCTGGCAGGAAGAAGGCTCTAATACCACTGAAATATCCCTGATCCAACTGATCTGGATATCTACAGTTAAACTACGGTTTTTGGCCTCTGAATCTGATACTCTGGGGTTTCTGAATGCATTTGAGTTACTGTGTGAACATGCTTGGTGATTTTCGCATGTGTGTTCCAATTTATTATGTGTTTTAGCAATATAAGACAATGCATGTGAAATAAGGACAACACAACTCATTGATGAATATATATATATATATATATAATGCGGAAAAAGAATGAAATAAAATAATAACTGGAAGCAGATATAATAATCGTCAGTTAGATCTCATGGATTGTCACTGGAATACAAATCCACTGATAAGAAATACCCGTGATCAGAAGAATGAATGTTGGTCTGCGCATGCACGGATAGATCGGCAAAATGCAGTCTCGCAACTCACAGTAACTGCTCTAGAATCTAGAAAACTCGCCCTGATGGCGATACCCCTTGGCATGAGCTGGAAACTGTCTCAAAAGATGTGCCCTGGCCTCTACGTTGATCCTAATGACTGTCGGACTGAAGATCCGACCTCTGAAGCTCCGAATGTCACCCCCTGGGAGTTTGCACACCTCATGGGCTCAATGAGTGCGCCCTAGTGATTCCACCAGCGAAATCTGACGATGTATTGCTCAAAACAATCGTGCAAGCCTCCTTTGTAATGGGCCGGAAGGAATTCCTCAGATCTGCTCCAGATGTCCCCTGGAACCCCAAATGTACTTCCTCAAGCGTTGCGCCCTAAATGATTGTTTTCTGCTTTCCGAGAGATTCCACCGTCGAAAACTGACGAAAGGTGGCTCAATAGGTGCGCCCTGGCTAGCTCTCTAATGGGTCGGAAGGAATCGGCCAAATACTGAACTGCATCAAGGGGCCGCACAAACCCTCTCTCTAACACTTGTGCCCTCACTGGTTGAACTGCACAATTACTGAACTGGATACTGTAATGCACGGTGAAATACCCGGATGGTATCTCCGATAGGCTAGGGTGTGTCTCTCAACACTGAAACCGATCAATGGTGGCGGTTTCCTCCAGAAATCCACAAAACAACAAGGAGTTTGATTTCCTCCTCCTCTACAAATATCTCAACATCAAATCATAACATAATAATGAATTAGGTTGCTTTACCCTTCCTTTATAGCTTCCCGAAACCCTAATTCATTGTTGACCTTTTCCCTCCAAGTGACTTTTACTTTATTTTATTATTCCTTGATTAAATCACTTAAATATTTAATTAATTAACCATTTTACTTCTAAAAAATGATTTATCCATCTTGATGGCTTCTCCAGCCACTGAAAGTCGCTTCTCATCATCTTATCCTGTAATGCTCTTCTTCTCGATTCCGATGAGCTATTACACTAAGAGGTTTCTCCAAGTAATATGCCCATTATGACCTTCTTAGTGAATTTAATTAAGATATGACCCATAAGAACTCAAAATACGGAAATCGTCGGAATGCAACGGAATCAAAGCCAAGTTGTGTGGAATGGATCCTGATGATGAACGATGAAAGTCGGGCCCAATAAAACCCCTCAATATCTCTCGAACTCTCTGTCACCCCTATCTGGCTACTCTGGTAGGCATAACACTTTGTAATGTTATAATGTCCCAAAATGGGGCATTACAATCTCAGAGAGAGTCAGTGGCTTAGAGACTTTCATTCAGAAAGTATTCCTTCTCAATCTCAGATAGGAGAGAGAGATGTCTTCCACGACTGACAGACAGATGCCATGAGTTGAGGAGGCTAGATCGAAGCTTCAGAGGCTTCTAGGAGATGTGAGATCTCCCGGGAGGATTCCCTTGTCTCAATAGAACTTGTTGCAGTGATAGAGGAGGCAGCCAATCAGAGGGACTGGGATATAGATTTTGCCTCAGTTCCAGAAACCACATATGTTTTCCAGCTATGTGGCATTGATTAGCAGCATCATTGATTCAGAGCCTTCCACCATTGAAGAAGTTGTTGAGAAGCAGGAATGATGCCATGATGGAGGAGTATCAGACCATCATGAAGACTTATGTGTGAGAGGTGGTTCCGAGACCAGAAGGGAAGTCAGTACTGACTTCCAAGTTGATCTACAAGATCAAGCATGTTGCAGATGGCAGCATACAGATGTACAAAGCTTGATTTGTGGCCTGAGGATTCTCCCAGCAAGAGGGAGAAGATTATGACGAAACACTTGCTTTGGTAGCCAGAAGAAGTGTACATAGAGCAACCACAAGATACATGAGAAGGAGTCTCATGTCTGCAAAGTGAAGAAGGCTTTGTATGGGCTTAAGAAGGCACCCATGACATGTTATGCCAGATCAGACAGTTATTTGATGGTTTCCCATTGATTCTACATGTGAATGACATGTTTCTTATAGGAGATGAGAATCTCTTAGTTGGGTGCAAGAGGGATCTCGCTTCAGAGTTCGAGATGAAGGATCTAGGTCTAATACATTACTTCTTGGGATTAGAAGTGTGGCAGAGATCAGATGAGATTTTCCTTGGCCAAGGAAAATATATTGTTGAGATTCTACAAAGATTCAGGATGATGGACTGCAAGTTCATGACCACACCCATGACGATAAATTTGAAGCCCTTAGGTGACAAATATTCATATTTGGTGGATCCCACGATGTACAGACAGTTGATTTGATCCTTGATGTACCTGGTTAACACCAATCCAGACATATGCTTTGCAGTGAATACCTCGAGTCAACCCATGGTTGTGTTGTGATAATCATTGATGGCAGGTGTGATTGTCATTGATGGCAAGATCAGAGTATGCAACAATGGCAAAACAAGGACAACGAAATCCCGGGAGGAGAAGCGACATTGATCTTTGGATCCCATTGAGAATTCCCGATGAACGTCAGATCTGAGCACGAGGTCCGACAGACGTTGGATCCAGGAGAACCTGCACGTTCTTTAAAGAGCAAGGTGAAGCGGGGTTACGAAATCCTGAAGGCGGGAGGACAGTTTCGGATACCGGGAGTTGGAAGAGTCAAGACTCTTCGTCATCAGGAGTCCCGTAATCGCGAAATGTGAAACCTCGAAAACCCGAAACCCGAAATAGGCACACCAACCAAAAATTTCGCAGACCGAGAAATAACTCCATTTCGGAGTCCCGGATACCGGGAGTTGAAGTGTCGAAACACTTCATCACAGGAGTGCCGAAATGTTGAATCGTCGAAATACGAAACGCCGAAATCCCGAAATAGGCACACCAACAAAGAGCTTCGCAGACCGGGAAATAACTCCATTTCGGAGTCCCGAATACCGGGAGTTGAAGTGTCAAAACACTTCACCACAGGAGTGTCGAAATGCCGAATCGTCGAAATGCGAAACAACAAAATACCGGATCTTTGATCCAACTCCATTTCGGAACTTCGGATACCAGGAGTTGGAGGAGTTAAGCACCGAGACTCTTCACCACAGGAGTCCCGAAACAGCGAAATGCGAAACGCCGAAATGCTGTTGATTCGACTCCATTTCGGAGTTTCGGATACCGGGACTTGGAGTTGTCAAGAACTCTCACATCAAGAATGTCGAAATCACGATATGTGAAATCACGAAGAGATCTGGACCATCGAATCATCAAGAGTGTGGACCATTGATCCGACTCCATTTCGGAGGTTCGGATACCGGGAGTTAGAAGAGTCAAGAGTTGAGACTCTTCATCAAAGGAGTCCCGAAATTCCGAAATGCGAAATGTGAAAACACCTTTTTGGTGTAGGCCTTGGTCACCGCCGGTGGTCACATCGTCGAAGAGGCAAGCTCCATTTCGGAGTTTGGGACATGGAGAATCGAGACTCTTCACCACAAGAATGTCGAAATTCCGCAATGTCGAAATGCAAAATAAACGCAAGATCCTACGGATCCAATCCAACGGTGCAGGTGAATTTAAGTATGATCGGAGGGCTATTGTTGCACTTCAGGGTGTAATTGCTATAAACGACTGATGGCTTCTGCCAGAGGAATCAAACAGGCCTCAGTGTGATCGCCAGAGAAGATGAAGAGGCTCGAGGCATCTTCCAGTGGAATGAAGACTATTCTTAGAGGTGATTGACAGATGGAAGAGTGTTGAAGCCTGTAACTGCAACAGAAAGGATCAGCTCGACTTTGATAGAGAAGACGAAGAGTCTCAACTGCGAGACAAGCTAAGGAATCTCGTTATAACGCCCAGAGATGATGGACACATGGGTTAAACAGCCAGATATGTTGAAGAGTGGCGATGATGATCAGGCAAAGCACTCGACATGGACAAAGCATGTAGAAGCATGGCGAGATAGCATGCACAGAGAATATAAGTATGCAGAACAAAGAAGAGAGTGATGTTGTTGTTGTTCAAAGTGATCAAGGAGTGTAGAAGGTGGAGTGTGCAGCAGCAGAAATACAGGGGAGAGGAATGGTGCATTGGATGGACATGGCACACAGAGCATAAAAGGCAGAGGCACAAAAAGCGCAAGGGAGGTGTGCAGCAAGACAGTGAGGCAGTAAAGGAAGGCTGAGGTGCTCTTGTAGAGAAAAACAAAATATCAAAAAACGCAAGAAGATGCAGACAGACAGACACTGATACAGGAGAGCAGAGCAGCATAGCAGAACAGTGATAAGCCTGGTAAGCCAATGATAAATATTGTATCACTGTGATAAATTTACATATAGTAAACTTTATATGTTAGGGTGGAAAGGAGGTGTTAGGGAGGACTGATGTCCTCAGAGGTTCAAGTGGGTGCTTGAACACAGGGAGTTGTAGCTTCCATCTAGTTGCAGCCAGAGAAACCAGGGTGGCAGGGTGGTGCAAGGGAGAATTGTTGTTCTCTGTTATACAAGTTGGTGCCTGTGTGACTGGAAGCTGGTGCTTCCATCCAGTTGGTGTTGGAACACTTAGGGAGTTGGTGCTTCCTTCTAGTGGGTGCTAGAGAAACCAGGGAGTTGGTGCTTCCTTCTAGTAGGTGCTAGAGAAAACAGAGAGCTGGTGCTCTCAGCAAGTTGCAGCTTGCAAAACAGAGGTTGAAGCCTCATTATGAGTTGGTGCTCATAGGTATGATAACGTACAAAATGTAAAGAATACTTATCATATAAAGAAGAGGTTTTTACCCTTTATGGGTTTCCTCAAGAAATATCTGTCTCTGTGTATTCCTTATGTGTGAATGATGTTGAATGTTCTATTGCTTACTTCCCTACATTATGGTGATTGTCATTGAGTACTCTGTAAAGAATTTAAAATAAGCATAATTGTTTAAGCACGGTAACAACTGATTCACCCCCCCCCCTCTCATTTGACCAACAGGTTGAACCTAGACAGGTACATTGGATGGAAGCAAAGCATATCTTATGGTACGGTTCGATATGGATTGAGATATGTTTCGGGTGGAGATGTGAAGCTGCAGAGATATATAGCGTCTGATTGGGCAAAGAGTGCAGTGGATCAGAAGAGTACTTATGGATGTTGTTCTAGTCTAGGATCAGGTATGATCTCACGATTGAGCAGAAAGCAGACATTAGTGGCACTCATTACATCAGAAGCAAAGTATAGTACATCAGAAGTAGAGTATATCACAGCAAGCGTGGCAAGTCGTGAAGCAGTGTGGCTTCGAAAGTTGTTAGTCGAGATAATTGTTCTAGAATTGGAGCCAACTTTGATACAATGTGACAATCAAAGTTGCATGAAGCTTACCGAGAACCCTTTATTCCATGACAGGTCTAAGCATATAGAGATCAAATATCAATACATCCGGGACATGGTGGAGAGAAGAATTGTGGAGCTCGAGTACATGTCCACGGATGAGCAGATAGCAAACATTCTCACCAAGCCCTTGTCAAGAGTGAAATATGAGTACTTCAAGGACAAGCTTGGAGTGTTGTCGAATGTCCACCCTTGTTGAGAAGGAGGTGTGTTGTTTCTTCTCATACTGACTAACCCCTCTGGCCAAGGGTTCCCTGGATCAGTCGCGTGAGGTGACTAAGGGGGTAATGCACTATCAAACCTGCTGAGAGAAGAAACATCACACACGTAGTCGTAAGACTATGGCGGAGGTTGTGCGACTCTAGACAGTAGTTGTGTGCTACTTCGGTGGTTGTGTACCACTGGCAGAGACTATGTAACTCTGGACAGTAGTTGTGTGCTACTTCGATGGTTGTGTACCATTGGCGGAGACTGTGTGTCTCTGGACAGTAGTTGTGTGCTATTACGGTGGATGTGTTCCACTGGCAGAGGTCGTGAGACTTAGGACAGTAGTTGTGTGCTACTTCGGTGGATGTGTTCCACTGGTGGAGGCTATGTGACTCCGGACAATAGTTGTGTGCTACTACAGTGGATGTGTTCCACTAGCAGTGACTCTGTGTAAGTGGACAGTAATTGTGTACTACTTGGCAGTGGTTGTGATCTATTGGATGACATTATAGTAGCTCTGTGCTACTAACTGATTGTCATAGAGATTACCAGATCGCTTGATATAGTTGTGTGTGCTACTGCTTGATCACAGAGACTGTGCCTGATGATTTGAGCTACCGAAGGAATTGTAGCAACCATGTGCCTGCTAGCAGATTGCAAACTAGTTAGTGGGCTACTAGATGAAGATATCGTGAAAGATGCCTCCCTAGCTAAGAGGGAGTGTTGATGTTTAGGTAGTTATGGGAGGATCTTTCCCTCCTAGATGACCTCTCTTTGATGAGGAGAACATTCTGGAAGCAAGAGATCCATTGAACAGATATTGAAATACCCTAGATGAGAAGTCGACCCAAAAGAATAAAGTAATAATGAAAACGTTGTTGAGATTTGGGTACCTTGGAAAGTGGTTCCCTTGTCGTCGTGGATCTCTAACCACAAGAGGGAAATATTTGACCCATTATGACTTATACTTTATGTGTAATTTCACTTTGACATTTTCCCAAGTCAAAAGGGTGAAATTTGTCACTTGAGTGAAAAGTGACTATTAATTCACTTTGTGGGTGAATTGGGGGACATAAACTGAACTATGGAAACTTAACCCAAAGTGGGTTTTGAGTAGAGATTATTTTCGAGAGACCTCAACCATGGATTAGAGATGGCTTGGAGTGATCCTAGCCATTCATCTTTTAGGTTTCCTTATGATTCCTTAAGAAGGGTGCATAGGGCATTTGGAGGCTAATTCACTTGTATGTTCACCAAGAGAGGATGAGAATGGAAGCATTGGGAGAGGAGAGCTTGGGCGTCATCTTTCATGGAGGGCTCATGGAGGCTTAGGTCCTCATTATTTGTTGGTATTGGTTATTGCTTGGAGGAGGGCGCACCACTAGCAGGTAATAGAAGGTCTTGTGTTATCTCATATTTGTTTGACTCATGTTGGAGGAGACACACAAGAGCACATTTGTGTGGAAGGGATTCTACATTGGGTCAAGGAGGAAGGAGGGCGCATCACTTCAGTGGATAGAGCAACAAGGGAAGAGGGCGCACTAAGCTTGGGTGCATTTCTCTTCTTGGAACTCCAAAGCTTCTCGTGAGGAATTGCTATTGTATCAGGTTCCATTGTATTAGCTTACTTGTTGTATTCACTACTTAAGATCATCATTATATAAACTTTCATTCCAAATTAGTTTTCCTCAGGGAGGTTTTATCCAGGGTCATGTTGACCAAAAATACTTGTGTTCGTTTCATGCATGCTTAGAGTATAGATCAGTTAGTTAGAGTTGTAAAGATCAAGAGGAGTGTTATTTGTTTTGAGTATATTGCATGTGCTAACATTGCGGTATGAAAACACTTGCAAGGGCACCTCAAAAAAGCACTTAACCATAAAAATTATGAGCAGAAAGTTACTTGATTGTTTGTTGTCCTAAAACAGCAGCAAAGGACAGTCTTGGAGATTGAAACTTAGAGCCAAATTTCAGGTCAAGGACAGACCTATTTTGGCAGCGTCATAGTACCTCGAATTTCTACAAAGATACCTGTCAAGAGAAGAAGTCGGCCTAGTCTAGTGGCCAGAAAGACTATAAATAGAAGACATCTTGGCTCATTTGTTCACTCACTCACTCTCTCCCAGCTACACAAAAGCAAGGCGCAAGTTTGGAGGAGGTGACACAGTAGTTGCAGCTGCACAGTTTATCCTTGCGCAGTCTTTTGGTATCTCTCTCTTGTGTGCTACTCCTTGAGGAGGTGCACTACCTTTGTATGGTGTTGTTGCTGCAGTTGGGGTGGTATTTCTGGTTAAGCTAGCACTTGTGCTAGGGTTTATCTTATTGGACTTTCTTTGTGAATGGAATCCATCTAAGAATGGTTGTTGGATTTTTCCCCCATTTGGGGTTTTCCCAAGATAAATCTCTTGTGTTCTTTTTTGTCTCTTGCTTATGTTGCTACTACTCAATACATGATATATATGTTAACGGTGACAAAGTAAAAGAACACTAGTAACACTAATGCCCTGTAAATAAGGAAAATCCAACATGGTATCAGTGTTGGTTACCTTCAGAACAGTTTGACCACTGGAAGGAAGATCGCTACAGTAGCACCTTGCAACTACAATACTTTGTCAAGCTCGTTGGGCACTATCCCAAGGACATTGGGAATAATTCATTCACAGAGCAGTGCACCCTAACCTAGCGCACCCCCTGAAACCCTCAGTGTGCAGTTTGGTGAAGTTTGAAAAATCAAGGTTTTTCGGTGCTAGGGTTTCTACCGGCAAAAATGTCAACCAGTATGAGAGTTGAGGATAGATTGGACGGAGCAAATAACTTCAGATCTTGGGAGCATAGAATACAACTCATTCTAGAAGAGAATGAATTATATGATATATATGTTAACGGTAACGAAGTAACAGAACACTAGTAACATTAATGCTCTGTAGATAGGGTAAATCCAACAGTATCATCCCCATATGGTTCCCCCTATATTTGGTCTCCCAGATGCGAGTCCCATATGCTATCCATGATCTCATATGGCTGATTATTTCACTGAACTCTGGTTCCCTCAAGATACAACTATGGGTGTTGATAGATAATACTATGGAACACAATGGATTCTAGTCTAGTATTGAAAGCATCTCTAATTTCTCCTAAGCTTTCCAGGTTTTTCAGATGCAAGTTTATGCTTGTCAATATTTTTTATATTTCCCCCATATTTCCTACAGGTTTCTTTATATTCCCCAAAACGATATTTGCAACGTTGTTCTCAACAGCTAACCATTCTATCAATTGTTTGTAGTGAAATTTGATCAAAAAAACATGCAAAATGAGTGCTTCTCAGTTTGTGCTTTTTATAGACAAACAATCAAGTATGACGCATGAGAATCATTAGTCAAACTCACCAAGTTAAGCTGACTCGCAAGTTAAACTCAATTTGTCAAACTAACTTGCATTTCACTTGCGGATCAAAATCATGAGTATGACTCAAGGTCAAGATACACTCAAAAGAGCTGACTCAGCTCAGTTTCCTCAAAGAGCAGAGTCAAACTCAGGAGTCTAGTTGAACTCACAAGAGTCCAGTAACTACTCCAGAGTCCAAACATATGACTGTCAACTTATGCATATTACTCCAAAATTTGAGTCAGCTTATTACTCCAAAATCTCCTTATTATACCAAAGCAACTTATGTCACTAGAAAAGATAGTGCAGGCATTCAATTCGTTTTAGGTTTATCTTCTTTAATGTTTTTAACGGGATTTATTGGTGTTATTTGAAGAGAAACATCATGTTCTCTACTCCAAAAAGCTTTCTTCAAAAAAAGGGATCTTCATTATCTTTATGGGGTCAAATAACTTTCTGTCTGCTGAAATATTAAGAAAAATGCTGATCAAATAATCCACAACTCTATGTGCAGGGTTCCGCTACATACATATAGTACTGTTCTCTGAACAAAAAATTATATATGTTCTCAATTTGTCGCCAAATCTGCTAGCAAAATAATCCATTTGGTTGTTGCTGCTGAATAAATCTAACCATTGTTCATGTTGCTTGTTAATGTTGTTGTTGCAATTATATTTATGAGCCTTCACGTTGATATTGGTGTTTTCATTTTCATTTTCATTTTCTAACTAATTCAAACGTATTGGTCAAATATTTCATTGTCATATCTGCAATATGCCTATTTTGTTGTCAATCTACCGCCACCAGCCAATCATGCAGAAAGTGCTGCATGCATCATCATCATGCGGCCATAAACAAGGTCATGTCAAACAAACTAAATTAAATAACAGATGTTTAGGCAGAAAACACACACAAGCTTGAGCTTGGGAGAGAAGAGTACCAAAATGTAATCATACTAACAAATATTGCTTCTTATCCAAGTCACCCTTCCGTGCCCTCAAGTCGCATAACAATGATCCCAACACGTATATCAGATAATCAAACCCTTGCAGGATATGCATGGTGTAGTCCAATCTCGACACTTTTGCAGGTTATGATCGTATATCAACATGTATTTTACGAATTTCCACCAAGCTTCCAGGACATGGGGATGCAGAAATGTGTAGTTTACAATGTTCCATCAAGTTTCTGGGATGTGGCCACATGGATAACGTGGGAACACATGCATGAGATACATGGATATTTGTGCATTACGTTATTGGAAATTATATTTCTGTATAAGCCAATTCACAACATAATGATAACTCAAACTGGACAGGACTACGAACTGTAGTTAGCGTCGCCTCAAAGAAATTAATCACCTGTCATTTGTAAACAGCCATGCTATTGTTATATGGCAGATAATATTGTGCAAAGTTTCCTGTCAGGATCTGGTCAAGAAGGAGTCATGCATGCAACCAGAAATCATGTACATCACATATACTACTGTCAATCAAAAGATATCTATTACAGCTTCTTATTGAAATCTGTTGGATCATACATGCCATAAGTTTCTGATGGAAATCATCCATCTGATTTAGAATTTTTTTAATTTTGAACATTTATGTGACTAATAATACATCTGTATGATTCCAAAGAGGTCAAACAATGTTCAACACAAAGAAATAATTTTCTCGGCTGATCTTGTCCATGTATGAATAAATTGATTTTCTAAGAGACAATATTTGATTTTTTTTAATTCTTAACCAAGTATTTTGTATTTTAAAGCTGCAGGCAGCATTTTTTGGAAGGGAATGCCTAGGATTACCCCTCGGTATTGAGGTTCTCCTGGGCATCATGGGTACTAAGGAACGTCGCCCCCAAGTACCAAACACATCCCTTTTGAGCATGGAACATTCATTTTTCAGAGGGAAACGCTCCCCTTTGAGATGGGATTTTCTAAGAGACAATATTTAATTTTTTTATTTTTAACTAATTTTTTATTTCTAAAGTTGCAGGCAGCACTTTTTGGAAGGGAGTGCCTAGGATGGAAGGGAGTGCCTAGGATTACCCCTTGGTGTTGAAATACTCCTGGGCATCCCTGGTACTTGGGAATGTAACCCCCAAGTACCAAACACGTCCCTTATGAGCAGGGAGCACTCCCTTTTCAGAGGGAAGCGTTGCCTGTTGAGGTGGGAAAGTTCCCATCCATGTCCCCTGCAATCCCTGGAATGTTCCTGACAACACCCCAATGGCCAAGGAGAATGGGTAGAGCATACCAGAGGGTTGGGAATGTGCTACCGTGGAACACTAATTCTGCAATACATGCATGTAATAAATTACAGGTTGCCATTTAGATCTATGCAATAATTGCAAGTTGTTGCCCCATTTTTGGTTTTTATACAAGTCCCCTTCACAACTCTTCACAAAATGCAAACAGCAATCATGAATGTAGAAAGTCAACCACAAATGCAATGTTATTGCTAAATAGTGCTCATACAAATGCAACACTACAATAACGAAGAAGGTCATTTTCCTTTTGCACAAAGAGTCAACAATAGTGCAATGAACACTCATGCAAGCCCAGGAATAATGTGAATGGTGAGGATTTGAAGAAAGTAAGGGTTATATATACTTCCTAGGACTTTGATACATTTGCAAAAAAGATATAGTTAATACCTCATATGATGCCCTGCCAATGCGAAAGGATTATAAACACAGGGTTAGTGTTCATGTGATAGGTAACTTCTTAAATGAATGGTCCTCTTTTGACCCTTCATTTACCATGCTTTGTTAAACCCCCATTACTCTTAATCATAATTACATCCATTTATAGTTGATCCATCTCTCATCTAAAAAAATACTTGCTTGTAACTGTGAGACAACACCTTCACCTATAATACTTCAAAGTAAAATTTTGTTCAATACGAGATGCTTTCTTCAAAAAAGAATTTCTAGAATAAAGATCTAGTTCCAATACTGGGTAATTGCAAACAGTGACTTTACATAAGGAAAACCTGCACTGAAGCAAACTATCTCATGGGTGTATGGTAGAATATTGAAAACGAATAAGTACATGACAATTGGCAGATTTTGACTAAAACTAGTCCCTTGTTACAAACAGTGATAATACATAAGGAAAACCTGCACTGAAGCAAACAATCTCATGGGTGTATGGTAGAACCAATGCTATCAAAACCGGAAACCGGACCGAATCGGTCAACCCCAAAATTCTGAAACCGGACAGGACCGGAAAAAAACCAGAAAGAAAAACTGGTCAAACAAAAACTATATAAAATATTCAGATTTTGAAAAAAAAACATATATACTCATGTGCATCCATATGAATCCAAACCATTTATATAAAAATATGCAAAGTTTCTCATTTATATAGCAAGAGTGCATATAATTAAAATAGCACCGAGTGCAATCCATCTCTGAACCAAAATACATCAACAACAAGGCTCTAAATGGCCTCTAGAGTCCAAAAAAAATCATGCTACAAAAAATAACTACATATCATCAAGATCATTACCTATCTTAGGATCCTCATCATTAGTGTCACCCTCTAAGCATTAAAATAAGAGAGAAAAATCTTAACATGCCTAATAAGTGATTTTACTTGAGTGAAGGGTACATTTTTACTAGGGTCATGACAGAAGAGTTCGACAATAAATGCCACCAACGAGGTACATAGAGGGCTTGGTGCTCTTGATTAAATCCCAGTTCCATACCCTCATACATGATAGAAATCCAGTGGAAACGTGGCAATCCTGCCAACCTTGAAATCCTAAAAACTGTTAAAGTCTGCTGAATTTTGAATGGAACCTAAAATTCTACTTTCTCCATATGAAGTCAAATGAGGTTGGAACCACTCTCAAACATCCTGAAACAATTACTAGTAATGTTAAAATTACTTTAAGAATTTAACATTACCATTACCCTGGGGTTAGGTAATATGTCCCCCTTCTATTAATCAATTGATATCTTTTATACAAATTTGAATTTTGTGGGTCCAGGACACATCGTACAGAACCGGCCGGTTTCGTACAGAATCGACCGGTTCAGTGAAAATGGCTGGTTCGAAACTGAACCGGCCAAAAGTTGTTTTGTGCCACTGGTCGGACTGTTTTTGCCTCCAAACCGGTTCAATCTGTCGGTTTTGCTGGACTCGTCCAGTTTTAATAACATTGCTACCATAGAACATTGAAAATAAATAATTACATGACAATTAGCATATTTTGAATAAAACTTGTAGTTGAAGATAATTCACTTGAATGCCCTGACAATGTGGATTGATCATAAACATGGGGCATTCTGTGGAGTGTCCTGTTTTGAGCCCTCATTTACTATGCTTCTTTATGCCCCCATTTCTCATAAATCATAATGCCAATGTGGAATGAACATAAACACGGGCGTTATTGTTCATGTTAGTTGTTTTAAACCTTCATTTACTACAATTCTTTAAGCCCTAATTTCTCTTAATCACAAGTACAGTCGACTATAGTGAATCACACCAAGGTCCGAGAGTAGCGAGGTACATCTACAGCCCGGGTAAACGTGTCACATCTGTTAATGCTAATAAACAGATGTGGAAAATACTTGAACTCTGAAAAAATTAAAAAAAAAAATAGATCATAATAATAAATAAAATGTATAATAATAAAATAAACCAGCATAGAACCATGAGCAACCATAATAATAATAGTAAATATATATTTAAACAAAAATAAGCATAGATCCATCTTAACATAGATCTTTTAAGCACCAACAGGTTTGTGCTTCAATTTATTTTTCATCCCTCTTCATACTTAATAGATCCAAGGTTAAGATGGATCTATGTTGGTCTATCTCTCATCTAAACAAATACTTGCCTGTGGTTGTGAGACAATACCTTCACCTATAAGCAAACAATTCAAACTTAAATTTTATTGAATAAGATATGTTTTCTTTAAAAAATAACTTCTAGGATAAAGAGCTAGTATCGATAGCAGATTATTACAACCAGTGACTATACATAAGGAAAACTTGCAATCAATACAATTATGTCACGTGTGTATGGTAGAACTTTGAAAACTAATAATTAGCTCACAATTGGGACAGTTGAATTGAATCTTCTAGTACATACCTTACATAGGGTTTTTATAAGACCTCGAACATAATTCACTTGAATGCAAAGGAGGTTTCGATGTTCTTCATTAGTAGTCCTCCTATACATTGTATATGGCAATATCTTCTACAATTTTTCATTGCTATCGAAGATAAAGCTATGATATACTTAATTACTATCATTTACATTGATAACTATTAGGTAGAGTCATGTCCATTAAGATAGTCATGTCTCTTATGTCCCATACCATATTGCAGGAAACGGCCCCCCAGCCCATGTATCGGAAACGGAAACGAGCCAAAACGCGTATGAAACGGCCTAGAAACGTTGTAGACCGTACCGTACGACCTTTCCTAATTTGGAAACATCATACAGTTCAGCCAGCAACATTTCCAAGCCGTTTTGATGCAAATGACAGCAAATTTCGTGGCTTTTTCTTGCTGTGCGGGCCTGTCCAAGCGACCAAGAGGGTCGTCGGTCCCTTAGGTGGCAAAGAATCCCCTTATTAACCACTAATAAACATTTTAAATCTGTTCACATGCTCAATTAACTATCATCACCATTTCACCTACCCTAGTAATTATTGGTAATATTAAATTCTTAAAGTAAAATCGACATTCTCCTTTACTTGAAGGTGAAGGATGAAAAAGAAAGGTAAAAGGATGAAAATGAAAGATAAAGGGAATGTCACTTTTACTTCAATTTTTAACGTTACCATTAATTGTTTCGGAATGTTTGAGAGTGGTTCCAACCTCATTGAACTTCATATGCAGAAAGTAGAATTTTAGGTCCCATTCAAAATTCAGCAGACTTAACGGTTTTCAGGATTTCAAGATTGGCAAGATTGCAACGTTTCCACTGGATTCTATCATGTACGAGGTTATGGAACTGGCATTTAATCAAGAGCACCAAGCCCTCTATGTCCCTCGATGTTGGCGGCATTGATTGCTGAACTCTTCTGTCATGACCCTAGTAAAAATGTACCCTTCACTCAAGTAAAATCACCATGATGAAATGCCCTCGAGGCATGATATTCCTAGGGTTTATTGACTCTCCTATAGGATGGTTCACTCTTGAACAAGATGTTAGTCCAATGCTGTTATTCCATGGTTGTATCCAAGTGTCCTTTCATGTTAATATAGACATGGTTTCCTTCTAAAATGTCATTTATGTTTCATTCTTTTTTTCTTGCAAGATAATGTGTTATATATATATATATACATACCGTGTTTCCCCCAATGTACCCATTTAACTATGTGCCACATGTCTTTTCATGTTAGTATAGACATGGTTTTCCTTCTAAAATGTCATTTATGTTTCATTCCTTTTCTCTTGCAAGATAATGTGTTATATATATATATATATATATATATATATATATATATATATATACCGTGTTTCCCCCAATGTACCCATTTTGGGGAGGTGGCGTTTCCAGACGTTCCCGTTTCGGAAACTTCTAGACGTTTCCGCATTCTGTGCAACTTAGGTCCCATATATATAACAGTCCACTTGACTACATGTGCTTCTACCCTTGTGACTTTAGCTATGAATGCTTATGACATAAAGTCATAAGAGATTCTTTCAACAACCTTAAATTTGACTAATGTTAGACGAGGAAAATTTGCTAGGTTGAAATAACTTTGGGAACAAAATTGGCAAGTTTAACAAGAATTTATTTTGTTCAAACATGGATGTGACTGAAGAATGGAACTTAAGACCTATGGCTAGACAATTGAAGAACTTGCAACTTGGATCATGGCCCATCTCCATCCTCTATGATTTTCCACAAAGAGAAAAGGGATGTTTTAGAGTCTTCTTGACAATTTAGATTCCAAAGTTTTCCGAAAAAACCTATAATGCTTCCTTAATGACAATGTCTACTTCACATAGCCAAAGGCTAGAAGCCTCTA
Source organism: Picea engelmannii (assembly GCA_009831015.1). Lineage (NCBI taxonomy): Eukaryota > Viridiplantae > Streptophyta > Pinopsida > Pinales > Pinaceae > Picea > Picea engelmannii. Next base: position 146,799 of record ML782055.1, on the reverse strand, counting down.
GTTCACATAACCAAAGCCTAAAAAGCTAATAACTCTAACAAGGATATATTGATTATTGGTTAAGGACCTGTTGCTGCCTTATACACACCTCGGGTAATGTGAAAGAAATCTTCAATCCACTAGGTGTGTCCTTGTGGGCAAGTCTCGAGTCAAGGTGTTGTCACCTAATCCTCAACTCCTCCGTCTAGGCCAACTCCTAGCGAAGCCAAAGGGGGTTGTCCCTAAAAAATAACTACGGCTTGAACTAAGCTAAGTACAAAATGAAATCTAGGAGTTTATTCGAAACAAGAGCAACTACAAATCGATCTACACTAGCAGCATATATGACAATAAGTGAAATTGCTTATAATAAAGATATTCAAAGCATGTAAAGTACTTGCATGAAAGATACACAGTAATAAAAGTAGATACAAGTACCGAAACTGGAAGTGATAAGCAATATTGAGRACCAGTGCCAATAATGTAAAGGTTGCAAGATATATGTAATGTTGTCGAAATGGAGATGTGTTGCAAGCAATGTTTTAAAAACCGACGAACAGGAACWGGAACCGGAACCGGATGGTTTTACCGATTTGATGGCTGACCGGTTCAAACCGGCCAATAAACCAAACCGGTCGACCGATTTATGACGAAACCGGCCAGTTTGGTACCAAACCGGTTGGTTTYATCATAAACCGGACGGTTTTGTCCCTAAAACCTAAAACCCTCTAAAACCTAAAGCCCAGTATCCCCTAAACCCTAATTCTAGTTTATAAGACACTCTCACTCCTTTCTAAGTCCCTCACACCTCTCTTATTCAACATTTGGGAGCATTTAGATGATGAGTCTGAGGCCGAGTTCGAATCTAAGTCTGAGTCAGAGACAGATGATGATGCCGAGGGCGAGGATGCTCATGCCATTTCTACTTCTAGCAGTAGTGATGATTGATGGTTGATCATGTTGATCAATGAGATAGTGACTTGTAGTCTTGACTCTTGTTAGTATGTTATTTGATGTTGTAGAGGTCATTTAGAGCCTCCTTGATTATGTATTTATGTTTCGACCTCTAGATATGTATTGCACTTGGTGTCATTTTGATATATTCATGAGCATACTTTGGATATGTTGTCTCTAATTGTCTCTAATGCTTTGGAGACATGATTTAAAATCTTAAAAATATTTTTTTCGTTAAAATTTAAATATTTTATGTATTTTTTAAAAACCAGTTCATTGAAACAGGTTCGACCGATTCATTACCAGTTCCGGTTTCGGTTTCGGATCTGGTTGGACCCTCGACCAGTTCCGGTGTCAGTTTCGGTTTTTAAAACTATGATTGCAAGTGCTCTTGACAAATTTTATTAAATGAGTTATTAAGTTGTTTAGTTTATTGTGAAATGGTTGTTGTGGGTGCAAGCCACTTATAAGTGCGATATCTGTGCAAAGTGATAACAATAAAACAAATCTAATCTAGATGTGGTCCTCTAAAGATTATCCTTCAATTGGAAGTAGAGAACAATGTCGGAGGTCCAACGGAGAGAGTATCCCCCTGACTTCACACAGAAGCTCAATGATGGAATCCCAACTTCACAATAACCGATAATAGATCGTTCTAGTTAAACTAAATCCGCATTGAGCAGTCCCCGTTATAATAGGTCCCCAGATCATGCTAGGCTCGCAAGGGGTCAAACCAATACTAGGGGAAGATGGGGGTATGGTTTATTTCCAAAATGAAATAAAAGATAGTAAAATGTTGAAATATAAATCTAGACTAGCAATTGAAATTTAATTTGTGAAATGAAATCTAAACTAAGTTAATCTATGAAATGAAATCTAACTATTGTTATGCGGTGTTGTGATTGATTTTATGGTTTATTTTAGCTTCTTAAAGTGAGAATTGAGAGCATAAGCAAAAAATGCAAAAATTGTCAATCACACAAAAGGACAATGTTCCCCCCAATGGGGAATGAAGATTGGGCACTGTGTAGCCCACTAATTTTATTGATCTTGGTTATAATATCTTTCTAGGAAGACTTGTGATCCTTCATTAAGGGAGATCACAATTTTTTTACAAGTTTTGAAAGAGTTTATTTCTGAAAGGGGTGCTCCTGGGGCCCCGGATGGTCCAAATCCACCAAAATTCAACAGAATCTCCCCTTGGTTGTCCATTAACCTGAAAAAAACAGCAAGCAAAGCATGGCCAAATATGCCCAAAAACACTTAAAGAGTGTATTGAACAATGTCAGAAAAATCCAAAAAAAATTAAGTCAAAAACTATCAAAAAAGCAAGCAAAATTTAACTAAGGAAAGCAAGCTAGAAAGCTTGTTTCCTTAGGGTCTTTGGTTTGCTGTTTTAGGACAGCAAACTAATGGCACTTAAAATGCTAGATATGAAAATAAAATCTCTTCAAACTAAACTAACTTTCAGCCCTCTAAAATATTGTTTTAAAACTTGCTAAAAGATAAAGTATAGCATGGTAGATCTACTTATTATTTTGAAAATAAAAGGATAGATCTAACTTAGTTGCATGCAAGCTAAAACTCTAAAGATTTAGATGATAAATCAGATCTAGCTATGCATGAAATGGTAACCAAAAATGAAACTTTAGATCTTGTTGAGAAAGAGACAAAAGAGTGCCGGATGGAAACAGATATTGGGCTATGGAGCTCTTTTGGTTTATTGTACATGGAAATTGTTATGGTAGAAATAGGATGAAGAAACTCAAACTAGAGCCTTCCACTCAAACTTGGAAGAATCCTGCAAAGCAATTTGTCAAAGGTGGGTGCACCCACTTCCTACACATGAGATCTAGAAAACATGCCAGTCAAACTAGAAGAGCATGAAATCTTAAATCACATATGCTAGAAATAATAAGATTTAGAAAAGCAAGCTAGCTCACTAATATCTTATCATTCAAGGAAAAATTAACAAAATAGTTGCAAGAAACAAATTTACCATAACCTCAACACATCAAATGGAACAATGGGCATCCACACATTTGCACAACACCACAAGTATGACCTCCAAAGTCTTCTTTATTTCTATTCCACAAAGCTTAGAAACATTACAACAACATAACTCCAGGTCTCCAATTCTAGATTGCAATGGGAGAGCATGCCTTATTATATAGCAAAAGGGTGGAGATTACAAGAAAGGGGGGTGCACCACATGGAGAGGGAGGGTGCACCACATGTTGAGGTAAAGTGAGCCAAGTATAGTGTGTATGGCTGCCACCTCTCTTAATTCTCCAATGGATTGCCACATGTGAGCAAGGACGAGAGGAGGAGGGCACCACCTCTCAAGAGGTAGGCACACCTCCTCATGAGGGCACCACATATCCACAAAAGGGGCGCACCTCCTCTTGGTAGCTTCCAAACTCAAGTGAACTAACCTCTAACTCACCCATTACTCTTTTCCAAGTACCAACAAGGCTTAGTCAACTTAAAAGAGGGTGAGTTAACTCGAAACATGTCTCCAAAAAAAAGCATTTGTTGATTTTTTGTCTTTAATTCACCTTTTGTGAGTAAAAATGACTTTAAGTGATTAAAAAGTCACTATTTTCACTCACAAAGTAGGTACATAGGCAAAGTGGGTACTCTAAGCAAGAAAATGAGTACCCCCAAGGCATATGATGTCTCCTAGTACCACTTATTTATCTTAGGCATTATTTACAATTAAAATATCTCGTTTTTGTGGGAAATTTTTTATTTGCATAAAACATTAAAATAACTAAGGGGGGCTTAGCGCATTTCTATGAGACTCTAGGAGGATGATTAGCATGGTAATATACATGACACTCTAGACTTAGACAACACACACTAAGGCCTGACCATCAATACACACTCCAGCTTTGGAGTTGATGAGTGCAAAAACTCAGAAATTATAACTCGCTTAAAAATTTCAAGCAGGAAATAATTAATAAGTAAAAAAACACTCTAGAGTAATGCACTTGTGATTAAGTCTTGGAAGTTGGGAGGCTAAGCCTTTTACAAATTTCATCATGCTAACTCATCTTATTACAATTTCCCATGGGGGGTATGGAAATGCAGTATGGAGAAAAAGAAAAAGAAAGGTGGCCATATTGGTTGGCTGGACTTCTGAACTCTGAATTTTGAACAATTCCTTGTTCAATCTTTGGCAGCTCAACTGCAAGTCCATCCTAGTGCAACTTGGTGGGTAACAGGACCCATATCCAAAGGTGGTTGTGCTTCAGTTCAATCCCCCCCACAATGCCCATCAATGTTATCAGAACTACACCGGTCATCAAACCGGTCGACCCCAAAAACCTAAACTGGACCGACATCGGAAAAAAAACCGAAAAAAAAAGGGGCTTTGCTACCAATGTAATGAACAATAAATCATTTACAGGAAAATATCCAACCTAAGAAGGATAACATGAAAGAATCCATATGGACAAATAAATATACAATAATAAATATGTGTTGTACAATGAGCCTTGTGACAGTATATATTATAAGCATTAACTAGTCATGAATGTGAAAGGTTGTGTCCCTTATTTTATTTAATTAGCATTAGTATTATTATTTTATTATTATGTAATATATCTATGTGAGCTATATTATTTCCACCCTGAATTGTATTTTAATTGAATGAATGTTTGGTAGAAATTGGACATTTTAAATGCTTTCCAACAGCTAAATGTCTTATACTTTGTAAAGCAACAAAAGACTGTAGAAAAGCAAATATATAAAGTACTTTTAAGACACTGATTTCTTACCTTCATTTGGAGCACCAGATACTCCTGGAACAGGTGGTTCAGAACTTGAAACAGGCCCCTCAAGTTCACTTCTGCATATTGCATTTACTTGTTTACCACATAAACCAAGATTACCAACAAATCTGCAAAAAGATTGTGCCTTGATCTAGTTAGAGGGGATCCAAATCTCCAAGTCAAATTTAAATCTAACTAATGCATAATAGGTGTAACTATTGCATAATCGGTAAACACCAGCACAAAAATTAAGAGACTCACTTCCCCACACCATGCTCCAAGGAAAATGAAGGCTGAAGCATATTACCATTAACAAAATTTGTTTCCAGATCCGCCTATGGAGGATCCAGGATGCATGTTTACACAGATCCGGATCCCACAATACCCTTGTGGGATCTGTTTGGCGGCCTAAAACCCTAACTTTTGCCTATTAAAACAGCCCTTTCCCTCTTCTACAACACACAAATCTGAGCTTTTCATTGTAGTCTGCATTTCTGGATTCATAAGCTAGATTTTGAGTAAAATATATTTGGAGATTTAAATTTTCTATGTTTCTGGTTCATGGAATTTTATCAAATTTATTACCACCTGGCGATATTTTTCCTGCGATATATTGTTTTGCCCAAAAATATCATATTTATCGCAAAATTTGCGATGAATTGCAGATATTTGCAACACGGGTATTAACACTCCATTAATATTTATGAGCAATAATTATCTGTACAAAGGTCAATTTATATGTAAGATGTTACCAATATAAAATTTAGAATTTAGATTGTGTAAGTAGGGATTAGGTGGTTAAACTAACTTAACCATTTAGAGATGTTATAACTGTAAAAACACATGATGTAAGTGTGTGTGAGAGATGTATGGCTGCAGCATTAATAATAAAGTCAATTCTTTATTTTCTCTCTCCACCATTCTGTCTATGATTATATACACTCTAAATTCCTATATCTTTTAAGGTTTCAGGTGGTGGATCCAGCAATCTAACCGTACAAAAAGAGAATACAATAAACCTTAAATAGGTAAATCCCCCCCCAAAAAAGATTCAACCAAAAATTAGAAAACCACAGTCTGCAACTTTCTTTCCTTCACAAGAAACTGAATATCACAAAATTTCCTCTTCAGATTTCTTCAGTATTGCCATCCATACGTTCTTTGTGAAGAATATGCTTGCCTGAGTTTGTTGAACATATTATGTGTGCAAATTATCAATCCTGTGGGAAAGTTTATGGATAACAGCAGCCAACACTTCTCTTCAAAATATTTGTCATCAAGCGCTATTATTTTGATTCAAATGCAGCATATATTACTTCAAAGATCAAATTAATACATCTGGAACAGAAAAATCACAACACACAAACAACGAGGGTCCTGGGAAAATACAACCCCTGAAAAGCCAAAAAAGAAGCACATGAGCATGGGCACCAAGAGAGTGGGACTCAACATCACGACGGAAAAGACAAAGTTTGACTCTCACAAGCAGATCCAACTTCCTCTTAAAGCTCCTCAAATTCCCTAAAAGCAGAAAGGAGAGGGCTCCTCCTGAAAAGTAACTTTACATCCATGCTTCCACTGAAAACAAATAGCAATCAAATGAACTGACTGTAATGGGAGTTTGCAACTGTCCTGAACCATCCACATGTCACCAAGAAGAGGACCTTTCAAGTGCTCGTATTCTGATGGTAGATTTTCTATTCAATACCAACTTACAAGTTCTGAGCAGAGGGAATCCAAGAGCTTTACGTTTGTGAAAACAGCCCCTCTAGTAGAGGGATCACCTAAAACTGCAAGGAATATAAAGCTGGACCCTGTGAATCAAGATGCAACAGTTACAATAAAGTTTGCCAAGGGTCATATGAGATTGGCATCCCATATTTTGCATGACAGTGAACAGAGAGATGATAAATTTGTTCTTCCAAAACTTGATCTGGAAAAAGAGCAAATAAAGGCCAACAATGTCAGGTTGTCAACAAAAGATGGGCAATCTGAACCAACCAGCCCTTTGCTAAATGATTTCATCTCGCACTAATTTTCATTTTCTAGAACCTCCGACAGAAGAAACTCCCTTAAAATACATCTCGTACAAGGAGATTGGTATTTGCTATAAAAACTCTATCATTATACTATACATAACACAACTGTTCTTTAGTATCAAGATCCTAAATTTTATAGTATTGTAGCTCCCAAGCATTCCATGAAAGCAAAGAAACCTTTATGACAATCAAGTTCACAAAGATCATAGCGATTTTCTGCAAATAAATCTTTTGCAGAATCCAACAATCTAAAAGATGCAAAACAAATGCTAGATGAGAGCCACAACAAAAAATTGTGCACGCATGCTGATAAATCAACTTATAGAGCCACTTACGATTCCTCAGAGAATCTGTTGAGAGCACCACCAGCTGGTATTGGACCAGTCAGAAAATTGGTCGAAACATTGCTTCAAGAAAATTCATAGACAAGAAAACCATTATCAAATAAAAGCAAACAATTAAAGTCCAAAAATATGCTTGATTCATTTTCCTTCTACATGACAATACTAAAGCATAGGGCAAGGAACTAAAGGAATGTAGCTAAGTACAACATAAACAAACTTACAACATTGAAAGTTTTGTCAGTTTCCCAAGTGACGCAGGAATCATACCACTAAGCGAATTACTCGAGATGTCTCTGCACATGAAAATAGGATACAAGACAAAATGACATATGTCATTAAGTTATACGTGAATTATGTCTTAAAAAATCAACAAATTCATTTGATGTCCCTACTCCACCAAAAACTAAATTTATATTTTTTAAATTGAAAAAATGAATTTATTTTGTATTTTTTAATGCTTTCCACAAAGTGATACTCAATATCGACACTTAATGTATATTGTATTATTTGGCATCGTATACACCAATATTTTTTTCAAATGTATGTGGCAATGTGATTATTTGACGTTGTTGTTAGTTTATATTTTTTTAAATGCAAAAATTAACTTATTTTTGTATTTTTTAATGCTTTCCACAAAGTGATACCCTGGTTTTGATGCCTAGAAGATATTAGATTAAATTAATCACATGTTTTTATTAGTGGTTAGTTTGATAGGCGTCAATCCAAGTGCATTGAGTCATGATGACATTGTGGCGTAAACGTATAAACAATCTTTGTAAATATGACTAGCTCAAAACCGAGGGGAAAGGACTGATTAGTGAATGGACAATAACTAGATTTGAGGGCTCAGTTGCAGTGTTATGTTAAAGGTTATAAATATAATAAGTAATATAATAACCACCAAATCTCTGCAAAGAGCACAAAGAAGATATGAGTACAAGTGACAGGAGGAAAGGGGAGCCATGGGTAGATATTCCTCGTCATTTGTCTTTTGGAGATTATCCCACCATTTCTACCATGTGCCAAAGGAGAAGCTCATCCTTTTACCTTTCAAGTGTCCAAAAGAGAATCATTGATGTTATGGAGAAAGGCATGTCTGCCTCAGGGAAAGGGAGATTTATAATGTTTAATCTTCCTTTAAAAGCTCTCTTCTATTATTCATGAGCATGGAAAAAATTGTGCCATCTCCCAAGTCTGAAACTCATATCAATGATTGTAACCAATACCCCGGGGTCATGGAGTTGAGAGGTTGTGTCTACATGTACTAGTCCAAATGGTTTAGTGGTTGGAGGATAAGAATCCAATGTTTTAAGAAAGAAATCCATGGTTGTAGAGGAAGAAGGATAGAGGGGTGAGCTAGTATCCTACTAACCCATGTCCATTTGTTGAATGTTAGCTTTAGATGAACCAAAAACAATCTTACCAAGTTTTAGTAGAGGGCAATCTGTAAATGCGTTCTTCCTACATGCATTGGAGCACTTGTTGAGATGGAATTCCTAAAGGACTATGTCACAGAGAAGGGTATTTAGTGCTTGTGTTGTGATTGGCTGAAAGGAAGAGGGCCGTAGTTAATTGAATGTTGGTTGTGATGTCTAGAGTTTGGAGGCTAGGTAAGCTAGAATCATGCTTACCCACATGCATTTGTTGAAAAGCCAAAAACTATCTTACCAAGTTTCACCATAGGGTGATTCATAACTGGGCTCTTATTCCTTGCACTAGAACACCTGTTGAGATGGAATACCTAAGGAACTATGTTGCAAAGAAGGGGATTTTCATGCTTTTGTTTTGATTGACTGAAAGGAAGAGGCCCATAGTTAATTGAACATTGGTTGTGATACCTAGAGTAACCAGTGTACAAGAATAGGTTGAGGCAAGAGGTATTGGGGGTGGAAGTGAGTGAGAGATTGATTCCAATGAATTTCTTTCACCTTTGTGGTCCCATACCATGGCTTCACGGTACAACAGAATCCTAAGGTGGGACAATAAATGGTTCGTTTGAAATGGGTTCGTGGCTGGATTCATATACAAAGTTGGGTGTTTGTATTATATATGTAAGGCTTATTTCACTATTTACATTTCTTTCATTTAACACCATGAATTTTGTTGCTGATTTGAATTTTGTTAATGGAATGGCCCCAATCAATGGAAATGTTGTTACCCAACATGATGTAATTATGGGTTGGATTTCTATCATGAAATCTGTTAATGGGTTGGGCAAATAATGAAGAATTGTTACGTATTCGGTGAGTTTTATTGCATAAGAAATTCGTAGGGCTGTTGTGGGATGCCAATTGTGCTCACAGAAGGTAAATCCCACTGGTTCATGAGAAGAGAAAATTTTAATGGGTGCCCCAACAAGCAAGAGAGACAAGTCCGAGCACGTTACACAGTTAATGGATTTTTTCCCCAAATTTTTTTGTCTTTTAACATCAAGACCCTCAACAATGTTTTGGTGATGTGGTTGTTGTTGAGATCATAAGTTAGTGGATCTACAGCGAAATCTTTAATAAACCCTAATCCAATATAGCAGAAAAATATAACAACACTTCAATAATGATCACAATAGAGATGAACCTGTACCACATGCTTGAAAGAGAAATGCAACACCAAAGAAAGAAAATCGCTATCCAAACACAAGTACTCGAGAGGACTGTGATATTTAAGTTCCCCCTATGCATTTTAGCAAATAACAGCTTAAATGAATGATTTCAAAATGAGGAGGATGGTGTATTTATAGTATATACACCTAAACTTCCATTAGGGTTTATGGCACTAGCCCTACGAGGGTGACTAGGCCAACCTAGTCAAAGATAGATAAGTACAATAAGATGGATTAATTACCCATATGTAGGCTCAATAAAGGCACCAATACCTCAAATAGAGAGTCAGCACATGACCTCCAATGAAGATTTGCCAGAATCTCACCATCCCCACTTAAGCTGAATGAGAAGGCACAAACAAGGCATTACATCCACATATCATCACAACAGATCATCACAATACCCCTTTTAATGTTGATTCGGAGATCATCAAAGCCATAACACTCGCGAAGGAAACCTTCACAATCGACATTGGGACGGATCATGCTAAACAGAATATTGATGGAGCAAACTAGTATTTATCACGAATAGGAGGGTTGGCGGAAAAAAGCACCCAAGATGGGGGTGACTCTGACCACTATGTGGTAATACCTACAAAGAAATCAACAGCATCAATGAGAGTAGCAACAACGAACCTAGGTAGAGACAAGAACACTGAGTGGGTAGGACCATCCTCATCATCGTCATCCAACAGTTGTGCATCAAATCAAAAGTGTCATCTCTGATCTGAATATCACCTGATGGAGAAGCATCAATAGTCTTCACATCTAAGGTGTCAATCACCTCATCTAAAGATGGAAGACTGGAAGATACATCAAGGAGAATAGAGGGACCAAATGAAGGAGTCATCCCAACTGACTGTCCTGTAACTATAAATGAAGGACTCAAAGGAGTACATACAAGTGGACCAACAACATCAGATGGGGATGTGGAAAGATCCACTACAACTGGATGGGAATCATCAACAAGTGCCCCAATAAGAGAAGAAGAGTCATGATCCATGGATATACACTGTCAACTATCAATGGAATCATCGTTGACAAGAAGTAATTGAAGAGACCTTGGCAAACCATGAGAGAGAGGTTAATTGAAGATAATGTTACTACTTGGATCTTCAACACATAAAATTTAGGCAAGATAAGATCAAAATGAGCTTCAAGGAGAGAATGCCGTAGTTATGATGGCATGTGGCACTAGAAAAAGTTTAACATGATGAAATGCTTGTTTAATGGAAAACACCCAAGCTAAGAGGAGGGCATGTGGACTTAAAATCATGAAGTGAGGCTTGCATTTATTGTTGGATAGATTAGCCCCAAGGTAACGGGTCCCAACTTAAAAGGACTTATAAGAAGCTAAAAGAGGGCAACCAACACAAAAATCACTCAAAGGAGGAGGTGTGTTGCTTTGGGAGTATTCAAGGCAGCTTAGGTGTGTGCTAGGGTTAGAAGAGCCCTAAAACTATAAGAATGAAACCCATGGAGGTTCACCTTAGCTAAAAGCACACATATTTAGGTTTAGAATGTTGCTTACTCACCCTAAAACCATAAAAGAAATAAACCCTAATTTAGGGTTGTCTAGGGTGGAAGCCTGTAAATAAAGGACGTTTCTCATTTGCCAAAGGGGGTGTAATAAGTGTGAAGAAGTAAAAGGGCATTTCAATTTGAGGATTATCATCTTTCTTTATAAGCATTATCCTCTTCTTCAAATGAGAAAAATTGAGCAAGAGCACTTCAATCAAGGGCCCTCTTCCAATCGAACTAGTCCAATCTTCTTCAAGGAGGTATGTTTGGGCCTCCAATCTCATGTCATATCCCAACCATAGATTCACTCCAAACGATCTTTCTTCTCTCCCTTCCCTCTTTAGCATTCGATGAGCGTTAAGGTACTTTCAATCTAATCACTCTCTCTATGAAGGGTGACATACATGGCCCTATTCTCCTTTGAAAAAGGGGGACAGTCCTTCGTGGGTGTGCACAGGATGTATCATTATGACCATCACTCGTGCCAACCATGCAGGTTGGGAACGTGCCTTTCATGGGTCAACTTGATAGTTGAAGAAGAGAAATTTTGCTCCAATAAGAAAAGATAATGTTGAGGTGTAACCCTCCTTACTTCTTCTTGTTATCATTGTTCAATAAATGGATATTATTATTGTCATTTCTGCATACTAAAGAGTTCTTGCTATCTTTTCTTGTTCATGGTTGCACATTATTTAAGGCCAATTTGTAATTGTTGTGAGGCATATATTTATTATTTAGAAGGGCCCTCCTCTTAATTTCTACATAATAAAGAAGACCTATGTGGCTAGTTGCAGCATGTTATCAACAACCCAGCTACACCTCGTTCCATTTTGTTCAAACCCACTTGATTATTTCACCTATTTTATTTCAAAGAAACATCAATAAACAATCGTTTCTAGGGTTTTCCCCCTTGCGCCAAAAAAGCATTAACCTAAAGAGAGAGGAAGTATTGTTGTGGTGAAATTGGGCAATCTTCAAGAGTTCCCCTAGGGTTTCATCTTCTTAAAGGACTTTATAACGTTTGAAGTGCAAGTTTCGGAGGTAAGAGATAACACCACGATGTTCAATTCCTTGATGAGATTTGGGTCATAAAGATGATACCCCTGAAAAATCTCATTGTAGCCAACCAGAGTCCCTCGAGGACTATAAAGGCTCGATCAGATATCTCACCTTTAATGAGGTGGTTAGACCCATGCACCTAATCCAAGAATATGGAAGAGTGAGATAGAGGGTTTTTCCTCATGCAATTGCTCATAAGGGGTCATACTAGTGATCGCATGTGTAGGTATCTAAATGATAAGGTGTGTTTAACAAACAACGACCTCTCTCCAAAAAGATAATTTTATAGTCTGAGAATGAAGCATACAAGGAGCAATTTCCATGATTGATCGATTCTTATGATCAACCACTCCATTTTGCGCAGTAGTGTGGGAAACGATCTTCTTCTAAGAGATGTCATGAGAGCGAAGACATTGTCAAAAAGCATTACCAATGTATTCTCCTACCCCATCAATCCATAGACACTTGATATTCTAGTTGCATTGTGCTTTAGCAAGAGTTTTGACCTCCCAAAGTTTTCCAAACACTGCATCCTTGGACTTAATGGTATAGACTCATAGACACCAAGAATAATCATCAATAAAAGTGAGGAAGTACTTAGCTCCCACAACAGAAGAACTAGTCATATGACCACAAATATCATTGTGAATTGATTCATGGGGCTTAGAATCACGCCTTCAGTTGTCCTTTGGAAAGGACACTCAATGAAGTTTACTTATCACACCAATCCTTGCAAACACCACTAGGAGCGTTGATCTGTGGAAGACCTTGACCTACGTGAAGATGGCTCATGTGTCTCAAGGATCCATAAATGGTGTGACCAAGATGAAAGTGCCATAGCTTATTGTCATCGACTGCATTGGCCACAACTGCAATGAATTTATTCAAGGTGGGGGTTGAAGAAGACTTCTCCAACTTGTACATTCATTCAAATTCATCACAATATCCAAAAGCAACAATTTTGAACCTAACATTTATTTCTTTAAAAACCCATATGTTCAACTAATATTCCACATTTTTATTGGTATGTGTAATGCAATAAATAGATAGTAGATTTGGTACCACTCCGTGAACATGGTGAACATCCCCATACTCGACATTATCACTAACAACAATGCCACAAGCAAAAATTGGGAGAGTTGTGTCATCATCGATAGTTACCTAATGACATTTATGCTAATCACTGTAGTGGGAGAGAAGGTTCTCATGCTTCCTCATATGCTTAGTTGCCCCAAAATCTACAATCCATTCTAGCAAAGAGTTGGACCACCATAAGGTAGACTGCACAAGAAAGTGTACAGAATTACCAGCCTTTTCTTCGAACAGTGCATGGCTGCAAGCATGATCCTTATGGAAGTAAGAGCAGGTCATCCTCTCCTTTATGGATTTGAGAGTGTGCCTTGTATACTCATGTATGTACGAGGAAGAAGCCTTAGAATGGCCTTTGATCTCTACAAGGTAGTTCACCTAAATTCCTCAAGGTGACTTGATGCTAGATAAGGTTTGAAAACACATCATCTAAAGTAGGCAAAGCAAGGACCTTGAGAAAAAGAGGAATGTTGTAAAAGATGATAGCAAAATTCTTGAAAGCAGGAGAAAGGTGATTAAGGACAATATTAATATATACAGAATCATGTTCACATTGGCCATCTAATGTAATAACAATGTCATACTTTGGGTTTTTGAACCTGGAAATATACTCCTTGACGGTAGAAAAAATCTACTATTTTGAGGATGAGGAGCTTAGTTTCAAGTTAGTTGACTTGAGTAGTGTTCACTATCCCAAATAATTTTTTGAAAGCATCCCAAATTTGCTTTGGACTCTTGTTACCCTTGGTGTTATGAACAAGGTCCGGCTCCACATAAAGAGTGATCAAACCTAGGGATTCATCTTTCTTCAAACATACTAGATCATAGTTGTCATCATCTTCAACCATAAGCGAACTCTTCAAATACATCCATAAGCCTTTGCTAAGAATAAGGGCTACAATTTAATTAACAGAAAAATAAAATAGCACTTTAATAATGATCACAATAGAGATGAACCCATACAATGTGCTTAAAAGAGAAATCCAAAACCAAAAAAGAAGATCGTTGTCCAAACACAAGTACTCAAGAGAGGAGCACTATAGATAAGATTGCTCGTAGGCCTTTTATCAAATAACAACTTGAGTGATTGATTTACAAATGTGGAGGATGGTGTGATCATACACCCAAACCTCCATTAGTGTTGAGGGTGCTAGCCCCAAAAGGGTAACTAGGGCGACCTAGTCAAACATAGATAAGTACAATAAGAATGGGTTAATTATCCATATGGATGCTCAATAAAGCCATCAAAACCTCAAATAGAGGGTTGGCTCATGTCCTCAAGTCAAGATTAGCCATAATCTCAACAGATGTTTGCAACACGGATATTAATACACAAATTAAGACTAATAAGGAATGTTTTAAAATTGCAATCCACACAAAACATTCTAGCCATAATCTCAACAAATGTTTACAACACTGATATTTATACAGAACTTAAGATTACTAAGGAATGTTCTAAAATTGCGATCCACAAAACCCATTCTATAATGAAACCTTATTATCATCCTTGTTACCCACCAAGTTGCACTAGGATGGACTTGTAGTTGAGCCGCCAAAGATTGAGCAAGGTGTTGCTCAAAATTCAGAGTTCACAAGTCCAGACGGCCATTATAGCCCCCTTTTCTTTCTTCTTCTTCTATACCGCATTTCCATACCCCCCATGGGGAACAGTAATAAGATGAATTTAGCATGATGAACTTGTAACAGGCTTAGCCTCCTAAGACTTAGACAGGAGTGCATTACTCTAGAATGTTTTTTTTTACTTATTAATTATTTCTTGCTTGAATTTTTTAAGCGAGTTATAATTTTTTAGTTTTTTCACTCATTTTCCTCCAAAGTTGGAGTATACACTCATGGTTAGGCCTTAGCTTGATCATCTAAGTCTAGTGTCTAATGTATATTACCATGCTAATCATCCTCCTAGAGTTTTGTGGAAATGCGCTAAGTCCCCTTTAGGTTTTTTAATGTTTTATGCAAAAATAAAATTTCCCGCAAAATTGGGATATTTTAATTGTAATAATTCTTAAGTTAAATAAGGGGTACTAGGAGGCATTATATGCCTTGGAGGTATTCGTTTTTGGACATAGAATACTCACTTTACCTAAGTACCCACTTTTGGGAGTAGAATTAGTGATTTTAATCACATAAAATTTATTTTTGCTTGCAAAAGTCAATAAAAGACATAAAAATCAGCAAATGCTATTTTTTGGGGAAACATGTAGGGAACACGTTTCAAGTTAACTCACCCTCTCTCAAATTGACTAAGCTTTGTTGGCACTTGGAGAGATAGTTGGAGTTGAGTTGTTGAAGTTTAGACTTGAGTTAGGAGGATCTCTCTTTGGGAGGTGCACCCCTCTTAGGATAGGTGGTGCATTCTTGAGGAGGGTGCCTACCTCTTGAGAGGTGGTGCCCTCCCGCTTGCTCTCACCCTTCACACTTGTCATTTAATGAGAGTTAGGGAGAGGTGGCAGCCCACAAACTCACACTTGGCTCTCTTCCTTCTCCAAGTGGTGTACCCTCCTCTCTTGGGCTCTCCATCCCATTTGCTATATATGCAAGCTTGCTCTCTCATTGCAAACTAGTTAGAGTAAGAGAGAAATGCTTCTAGTTGTAACACTATTGTATTATCATTTGGAATAAAAGGCTTTGGAGGCTAGATTAGTGTAGTGATCTCAATGTGTGGGATGTTAATTTTCAATGTGCCAAATTTGTGAGGTGATGTTGTTTCAATTATTTGCTTTCAATTTGTGGAATATGGATATGATCTATTAAACTGGTTTTTCTTTCTAGATCAATTGTCTCTAATTGAATAACACGATTTATTAAGTTTGTTTTCATTTCTAAGTCTTGTTTCTTTATATATGTAATCAAATATTTCATGCTCTTCTTGTTTGACTGACATGTTTTCTAGATTTCATATGTAGGGAGCACTACTATTTAACATTTTGTCGCAAGTGTTTGAAGCTCACAGGTTTGCATCCTCTTCATCTTCAAGATCTATAAGGACATAGTCCCTCTTTCCTCTTCCAAGAAGACTCCATTTTGCCCAAGGATTTCAAGGACTACAAGCTATTCTTTCTCTCTTTCTCAAAGAATATTTATTTTCCTCTTGGTTAATTCACTGCATGCAAGTATTTAGATCAAATTTTTAGTTCAAATCTTCAATATCTAATTTGCATGCACAAGACAAGTTAGATCTACTTTGTGCTCTAAAAGGTTTCATTCACTAATAGATCTAGCTTGCATTTATTCTATCTTTTAGCTAGTTTCAAAGAGAATCTAAAGGTTAAATGATAGAATTTACTTAGAATGCTTAAAAGATTCACTTGGTAAACTTAGTGACTTTCTATTTAGTGTACTTTTACTTAGCAAATTTTTGGGGTTTTTCTAATAACGTTCAAAGACACTTCAAAAGTGTATTTGGGCGTCTTTTGTCTTTGTTTACTTGTTGTTTTGTGCAGGTTTGCAAACAAATAGGAGGATACTCAACCAAATTTTGGCGGAATCGGAGGCATCTGGGACCCCCGAGATATCAATAAACACTTCTAAAACATTGTAAAGACTTGTGATCCCCCTAATGAATGATCACAAGTCACTCCAAAAAAGACTATTGTAAATCCATTTATAAAATAAGTGGGGCTACAAGCTCCCACTCTTCATCTCCCCTTGGGGGAACAGTGTCTTTTGTGATTGTGTCATTTTTGCAATTTTGGCTTAAGTTTACTTTTCACATCTAAAGATAAGTTAAAGTAACTTTAAAATCCATCACAAGCACAATAATCTTTAATTTAAATTTCATTTTGCAAAGTAGTCACTAATTGCTAGATTTAAATTTATGTCCTTTTTGCAGTTTCAATTTCTTGCAAATAAACCAATCCCCTCAACTCCTCTAATTAAGCTTTATGTTGAACAGAGGGACAGTGTGGATTTAGTAATTAGACAAACATTTTCAATTTTCGCATTTCAATTTGGCAAATAAACCCATCCCCTCAGCTCCCCGGTGTTTGTTAGGGTTTTTCTCCCTGTATAGGATTTCCCCAGGGTACATGTGCTGTGAATTTTCATGCTGGAAATTCTATGATTATTGCTGTTCAGTTTTATGATTCATACTAAGCTAAGTACTTAATTTTTTTTAATGTTTTATGCAAATAAAAAATTTCCCACAAAAACGGGATATTTTAATTGTAAATATTGACAAAGTTGTATAAGTTGTACTAGGAGGCATTATATGCCTTGGGGGTATTCATTTTCACACTCAAATACCCACTTTACTTGTGTACCCACTTTGTGAGTGAAAATAGTGATTTTTAATCACTTAAAACTAATTTTACTCACAAAAAGTCAATAAAAGACAAAACATCAGCAAAGGCTATTTTCTGGGAAACATGTCGGAAACATGTTTCAAATTAACTCACCCTCTCTTAAGTTGACTAAGCCTTGTTGGCACTTGTAGATGTGTTATGGGTGATTTCTTAGTGAGTTAACTTGAGTTTGGAGAAGCTTCCAAGAGGAGGTGCGCCCCTCTTGTGGATATGTGGCGCCCTCATGAGGAGGTGTGCCTACCTCTTGGGAGGTGGCGCCCTCCTCCTCTCTTCCTTGCTCACACTTGGCGTCTAATTGGAGTGTGGAGAGAGGTGGCAGCCCAAACCCACACTTGTCACTCGTTTCCCTCACATGTGGTGTGCCCTCCCTCTCCAAGTGGTGCGCCCCTCTCTCTTGGGATTGTCACCCTCTTTGCTATATATTGAAGGCATGGCTCCTTTGGTCAAGTTAGAATAGAAGACTCGGGGTTATGTTGTTGTAATGCTTTCAAGCTTTGTGGAATAAAGAATTGAAGACTTTGGAGATCATTATTGTCGTGTTGTGCAAATGTGTGGATGCCCATTGTTCCATTTGATGTGTTGAGGTTATGGTAAATTTGTTTCTTGTAATTACCTTGTTCATTTGTCCTTGAATAATAAGATATTAGAGAGCTAGCTTGCATTTCTAAATCTTGCTATTTCTAGCATATTTGATCTATGATTCCATGCTCTTCTAGCTTGATTTGATCTATGATTCCAAATTTGTATTGCTTTATGTTTCCTTTTGTGAAAATAAGATTTTTACAACGAACAACACTCTGCCTTTCTATTTTTCAATTTCAGTTAACACGTCATTTGGCATATTTCCCCATACTGTATACATATAGTTGACCTCATTTTTGGCCTATGAGATTTAAATCAGAAAGTGTTCTGATTTCCTTTACTTATATTGATCTAAACTGACATATCATCTCAGCTACCCTACACATATTCTACGACCCTCATTCAAAATCTTTGATGTCTTGCTAAAATAAAGGGGACCTCGTCACCTAGACTGCACCTAGGACTCACAAGGGTACTCTAGGCGGAAGTAAATGGCATGGATAATCTTTGAGAATTGATGAATTGATTGGAAAATAACTCAGTATACTTTTAATGTGTTAAGGGCTTGTTATTATGGTTGCACAGTTCTATGATATGGGCATTGTTTCGTCATTTGCATCATGTAACTTATTATACTTATGGCCTCAAACTATCGGTTTTGTTGAGTAACGTTTGATACGAGTTATGATTATTGGCTC
>ML782055.1:87504-106766 GCA_009831015.1 Picea engelmannii | reverse complement strand
AGTGCATGGCTTCTTCCAACAGTGCTGGTCTATAACAGAAGAATTTATTAGCAAGGTATCTCAGTATTCTACAGGTCATACAGTCAGGTCTAGGTAATTTTGGCAAGCTCTTTAAAAGCAGAATTTCATGATGGAATTTTTGCAAGTTATCATACATTATCTTTGCAATAAAAGGAGATTGTTTGTTAGGGTTTTTCTCCCTGTATAGGATTTCCCCAGGATACATGTGTTGTGAATTTTCATGCTGGTAAATCTGTGATTATTGCTGTCCAGTTTTATGATTTATACTAAGCTAAGTACAGTCAGAATTTAAAGAACATATCAGCAGTTTAAAATCAAGCTCATAATTCAACAATGTGTGACTTTTACTTTATAACATCTTTCAATAAAATAATGGGCGAAATAATAGTTATATGGAGGAATGAAGAGTAACTTGGGATGCATAAGGTTTGTATAAGCTCCGGTAACTCATGACCCATGGAAGCTTGAGGTGCATTTATCTTTCTAGGTGATGCAAACCCCTCCACCCTTTCTGTTTTGGGCGTGACTTTCTCCTTGGAAACATCCTATTCCTAAAGTAACTTTCTTTCCCAAATACTTTGTGTCACTTCAGTATTACAACTTCTATTTTATTATTAATAAAGCAGTTCATAACTGTTAATTACTTTCTCACAGATTATAAAAAAATAAGGAGGAAAGCTTCAAAGGCAATAGAGGAATAGACAGAGGAGAGAAGAGAGATGTATGCCAAAAGGCTCTAGTTGATTTTATTTTCTTCATCCATTCCACCCATTACATTCTTCAGGATTTAACAGAACTGATGACAGCAGGGATGTTCTCCAAGGATATTGATGAATGTATGGGTATATGTTGTTTTCTGCAGTTTCGGAGTTGCCGGTTGTTAGCTTTTACTTGGCACTAATTAGTAAATGATTTGCAGAAGCAATGTGTTTTGATGAGCATGATTACTCACTCTCATAAAGTCAAGAACCAATGTTTCCAGCTGTACTTCTTTGACATTCTGGCTTTTTCTTGTATGGTCCTGGTAAACATCACAACAAGTTTGAATATTTCTGGTCCAGCCTTCCCCTTAAGGCTGCCAGACCATTGTTTTGTCATTGAATGTACATGTGGAACATCTTATTAATGAAAATTTAAATTCTGGGCATATCTTTTCTTGGATATTAAATTGTTCATTTACTTTCTGTTTTCTTACAATTACATGTTCCATAAAATTCAAAAATACACATATATTTTTAAAAGAAAAATATTTTACTTAGTTGTTCTCATTTGAATCTTTTTCAGTTCAGCAGTGTTTTTAAGTTATTTCTTTTCAGCAATTATTCAAGTTATTTTTTTTCAGTGGTCTTTCTTCAAGTTGCTTTCTTTCAGTGGTCTTTCATGCAGTCTTGTAAGTTTCTTTTTCTTTTCAGCACATAACTCAAAATACAAAAAAATCATATAACACTAAAATCCTAAAATCTCATACAATAAAGTATTTAGAAGGATGGTAGATGCAATTGCACTTGATTAGGTGACCTCCCCTTCTCATCCTCATCCTGTGTTGTACTTTTCGTAAGGTAAGCACTAGGTACAATAGGACCATTTAGAGGGGCTACAAACACCTATGCAGTCATTCCCACCTTCCCTCCAATCTAGCCTCACTGAGTGATTGAGATGTTGATTGTGTGAAGTGCATTTTTGCAATCAACACATGTTACATTTTAGCATCAATAGACTTTGAACCATCTTGTAATTTTCAGTTCCCATAACTCCTGAACCTGCCATCTACCTTCAAATTTCAGTCACAGATTGTGAATGACAAATGCCTTCCCCAGCATTCAAATACTAACCTTATCCATGCAGAGGTAGTCTGAGTACTAGTTTTCTTTATTACCATAACTCGTTCCATCTTTCATATTGCTTTGTATATGGTGCAAAGACTCAAACTGAGCATTGCATTATGCTCATATCTCATGGTGTTCTTTCTTATCTTGTTTGGAAAAGTAAATACACTTTAAAAGGAGAAAATGTTTGCATGAATGTTTTCTGAAACTGTCATACAGTACAATAGATAATATAGAAAGTAATTACATCATGGGTCAAGGAAGTCAATGAAAAGTTTACTCACAGAATCTTCAGCTCCAAAAGCTTTCCAAACTCAGGTGGAATTACGCCACTCAAAAAATTATCCTGAAGATATCTGCAAAGTTTATTGAATGTAGGTGAGCAAGCCTTGAACAAAAACTCAGAAAGGATAAATGGTAACCCACATTTATGATTCTCAGAAAGGATAAACAGTAACCCACATATATGATTCTCAAAATCAAAAGACCCCGTTATTCCTTATTTGAAGGGTATACACCAACACAAGCAAATGAGTGATTGAAAATGCTAGAAAAAAGCTACGGCAAGCAACTACGTTCATCAGAATTTTCTTATTTTTAGCAGATTATGTATGTACATTGTACAGACATATTTTACTGATCATAAATCAGAATTTTCTTATTTTTAGCAGATTATGTATGTACATTGTACAGACATATTTTACTGATCATAAACAAGGATAACTGGTAACTGAAGTGTCTGAGCTGGTCTTTTTCCATACCTACGATCTCTTCCATTGTGCATTAAAACAATGAAAATGAATACACTACACAACTTGAATATGTACCATGGCAATTTATTAAACACTCTAGGCCCCACTAACATCCTGTACCGCATCTACAGCTTGAATAATCCCTTAGAGAACATGTGAAAGACATTGAAATCGTGATGATATAAGCATATGTATTGACAAGGAGGATGGTGGAAACATAATTCCAAAAGCATGAACACCAACCAAAATAGTGTAACATTGAGAAATTGCCCTGCACCTTAACAGGGAAAATTTGTATACCATACCAGGAGCATAAATGGAAACTATCTAACTCATCGAACACCCCTAACTAACCATTTTTATTTTTCATGATTACCAATAGGTAAGATCTATCCCCAGTGGGATATTTATGGCAGAAACCCATTTGGGCACTTTCTAGCATGTGCTGAGGCTGTGTGCCAGATACTCATGGCTGCACTCGAATAAAGGTGTGCTTGAATCGAAAGAAACTCTGATAGTAAAGCTTAATCATGTGTTGTAAAAAATTAGCTATCTTTCATAGATTCCAAAAAAGGACAGAAATAAAAGAACTGTGGTAACCGTAAAATTACATTCCAACAGCTCATCGAAAAAGAAAAAGAGTAGTCACAAACCCCCACCCATGGTGATTAATATTAAATATATGAGCTGTAGAGATCATCAAGATGGCCTGCAAAACTTGGACTTTAAATATTTTATCAGAGATGTCCTCTTATAACTTATTCAATTTCATCAAGAAGACCCAGAATTAGGTGCCCTTAATAAATGCAAAGTCTTTTGGTTCAAAAGCCAAGACTTTACTTCCATAGTCTCCTTACACGGTTGTGTGTTTCCATCCTGTTACCTCCCTAGTTACACCAAGCAGGACTGACGATGACCCGCAAAGATTGAACTAGGCACTTGTTCAAATTCAGAGTCCAGAAGTCCAGTCGGGCTCTATTGCCCCTTAATTTTTCTTCTTCTTCTTTCTATATATGCATGTTCCATACCCCCATGGAAGAATTGTAATAAATGAGTTAGCATGAGGTCTTTCTTTTGTAAAAGACTCAGCTCCCCAAGACTTGGTCATTAGTGCATTACTCTAGGGTGTTTTTTTCACATGGTTAATTATTCCTCGCCTTTTAGTGATTTATAATTTTCTAAGTTTTTTCACTCATTCCTCCAAGTTGGAGTATATCCTAATGGTTAGGCCTTGGTGTGTTGTGTATGAGTCTAGTGTCTAATGTATATTACCATGCTAATCATTTACCCAGAGTCTTATGGACATACATTAGGTCCTTCTAGGATTTTTTAATATTTTTCTACCATTAAAAATTTCTCGTAAAACGGGAATTTTCCTTGTAAATTGATGTAAATATTAAATAAGTGGTACTAGGAGGTGTTATATGCCTTGGGGGTTATCGTTTTCTAACCCAGAATACCCCTTTTAACCATGTACCCCCCTTTCGAGAGAAATAATTAACTTTTGCCCATCAAAAGTCAATTTTACTCAAAAAAGGTGAATAAATAAATCAGCTCCCTATTATTTAAGAAACATGTCAAAAACATGTTTTTGGCTTGTCTCCAGTTCACTAGTTGTTAGTAACACTTGAGGTGAGTTGAGAGAGAGTTAGTGGGAGTTGAAGATGAGTTAAGTATTGAGTTCTCTTGAGTTGATTAGAGTTTCCAAGAGGAGGTGTGCCCTCCCTCTCAAGAGGTGGCGCACTCAAGAAGAGATGTGCCTACCTCTTGAGAGGTGGCGCCCTCCCACTCCTCCTCTCTTGACTTGAGGCACCTCTCTTGATTTCCCTTTAGATGTGGCAGCCATCTACCTTTCCACATGTCTCATTCCTCTCTTGGAAGGTGCGCTCCCCCCTCCCTAGGAAATGCACACTCTCTTGCTATTTATGCAACCCTCCTCTCACTCATTTGGTTAATGAGAGTTTGGCCTTTGTTTGTATTGTGCTATTGTTGTAACATTTTTCCATTGGAATAAAAGAAGGCTTTGGAAGTCAAGAAGGTGGCTTGCACTACTTCTGTGGATGATTGATGTCATGTGCTAATTATATGAGGTAAATCTTAGTTTAATTTCTTGCTTTCAATTTGTTAATTTGGACTTTGAAGGGGTGGTATCACCCAATCGGATAAGATCTCATTAAGCTAATCAACTTTTTAGGATCTTATTGCCTTTTTACATTAGAGATATTTGATTTACATATCTTTTCGATTGATTAATATTTAATCCAAGTCTCTTGTGTAGGAAGCACCGGATATTTAACAAGTTTCTTGCAAGTATTCTTAAGCTTACAGGTTCTCATGCTTGGAGAGGTGGCTGAGCTTGTCTCTTCCACGAACTCCAACGTTCTTGAAGATGTAATCCCTTGGCATTCCACCGGAAGACTCCATATTCCAAGGATTCCAAACTTCAAGCTTCTCTCTCTCTTTCATAAAATCTAAATATTTCTTGGTTATTGTTCTTTGCATGCATGAGTTGGATCTTCATTTAAATTGTAAATTTCAATTAGATTCTACTTTTGCATGCATGCATGCATAGATCTAGATCGTACTTTCATTTTGCTATCATCTAAAGCTAGATCTGTCATAAAAGTTCATCTTTTAGCAATAGTTTCATAGCTAAATCTTAAGAGCTAAAAGATAGATCAAATTTTGAGCTTTAAATTCTTCATTTGGCAATCTTAGTGCCCATTTGCTTGCTGTCCAAACAGCAAGCAAAAGCCACTAAAAGGCTTATAGCTTTCTTGCTTGCTTTATTAGTCAATTTTACTAACTTTTCATAAGCTTTCACATGGTAAAATTGTGTGCAAAGTCTCATATCTTTTGCAGGCTGTCCCAAATCACTTTTGGGCATTTTTCTACCATATCAGCTTGCTGTTTTTGCAGGTATAATGAACAGCCAAGAGGAAGTGCTCAACAAATTTCGAGGATCGGGAGCATCCAGGACCCCTTAAGGCACCTAGTCTTCCTCCAAATCTAAATTCTCTAATTTTTGTAAGTTTGTTGGCCTTATAAATATAAAAGGCCATCAAACATTCTTTTGAAGAATTGTAACTTTAAAAAAGTAGTGGGATAACCAACCAAGCTCCTCATTCCCCCTACCCCGGGGGGAATTGTCTCATTTTTGCATGTTGCATCTTGCATTTTGCAATTGTCCATTTTGTTAACTTAAAATCAATCTACAACAAACCCATGCACCACAAAACATTTTCCTTTTTTTGATTAGATAGTTATTCCATTTTCAAGTTATTTCAATTTTGGTAAAATAACGAACCTTCCCCATCATTCCCCTGATATGCTCTCGACCTCGCAAGCTTGCTTGATCTTGGCATGAACCAGAGAGGTATTTGATTCGTGTGGAGTAGTTTTAACTAGGGAAAACCTTCAACAACTATTGCTCGATACGGGATCAATATTGGCAAATCGACTTGTGAATTTAGGGGGATACTTTGGGATTTGCTCTCTCCTCATTGGAACTCCTTGTGATCTTGCTTGTACCCATTTGAGGGATGGTGGTTAAAGGAAATACATCATAGTTTAGATTTTATTTTCACACTTACAATCTCCAGCACTCACAAGTGGAATTGCACTATTGATCCACTTCCCTCAATTAATCTAAACCCAAGTGAAAACCTCTAACAAATAAAATTTACCAAGAGCATTGCAACACATTTCAGAGTGATACATACATTATTGGCACTGGTCTACAATATTTCCATTTGTTTATTATAATTTGCTCTCATTTCCTTTCAAATACTCTCATTTGCTTTCAAGTATTATGATTTATCATTTGTGTTGAAGTACTTTATTTGCTCAATATATTTTGCATAAGAAATCCTTTTATTGTATCAATATATGTTGCTAGATTAGTTGTATTTGCTTTTGGTTTCATTTAACTCCTAGAATTATATTGTACTTAGCTTTAATCAGCCTTAGATTCTTTTATTAGGGACTACCCCCCTTGGCTTCGCAAGGAGTTAGCCTAGACGGAGGAGTCAAGTGCTCTCTAGCGTATGGCGTACTTCTATATTTCTAGTATGTTGGTAACATGGGGTACTTCTCTCTCGGGTATCTTGTGATGAGTCCTTATCTCTTGTCTGTTGGTCAACTGACAGCTACCCGACTCAAGACTTGCCCCCAAGGCCACACTCAGTGGATTGAAGATTATTTCCACATGACCCGAGGTGTGGATTAGGCGGCAACACGTCCTTTTAAGACTTCCACATCGCTTCTTCTCTTCTAAATACTAGAATAATAATGCACTATCCTATCCCTAATTTATACACATCACTCTCAGCAAGATATGTGGTCCTTGATTTCCCCAGATTTTCATTGAGAGCACATTGTCTTCCCTATACCAATTGATTTCTTTTGAACATGGAATGTTCCTTCTACTCATTTTCAATATTGTTGTTGAAAAAACTGCCACCTTGGACTAATTGTCTCAACAACAACTACTTCTTCAATGTCTTACAAAAATATTTTCAAACACTTTCTAATGCTCTGCTAATCACTACTTGTCACAAGTAATGCAAATTTGGTAAGCTACTCTCTTCGAGGCATCAAGATCTTACTATTCACCCAACTATGTAACAATGTGCACAACTTAGCCATATCCATCATATTACTCGTGGTTTCCATCACATTTGATTTCATTTCAATCAAGTTATTTTTTGGGGCAATCTTGGACATTTTTTCACAAATTTCTATCCAACCAATATGAAAACTTACTAACATCATCACAGGGGCATCATGGTAATATGAAATATCCCAAATACCAATTTGGCTATCTGACTGAAGTTTCTTTAGGTTTTTGAAAGTGGTTTCAAGAATTTTGGATCCAGTTTAGTTTATTCTCATAATGTTTGGGGTTATAAGCTTGTTTTCACTGCATGCAAACAGTTTTGTTGCCGGAACAATGTCCTTTATTGCACTAATTGTAAAGACTGAAATTACAATAAATGGAATACTAGAATATAAGCAAAACACTACTAAATTGCTCAAAACTCTTCATATTGATCTTTATAAGTCTAGATCTAACTTGGAATACTAGAATATAAGCAAAACACTACTAAATTGCTCAAAACACTTCATATTGATCTTTATAAGTCTAGATCTAACTTGGAATACACATGCATGCAAAGGAAATACCAAATCTGCTACATGCAAGTGTGGGTTTGTTGCATGCAAGTCCAAATATGTTGTTGGATGGAAGATATGTTGCATGCACGGTGAAATATGTTGCATGCACTAAGAATACATTGGATGTAGTGGAAATAAGTTGCAAATATTGTCACAGATGAATGGAAAATCTCATGTGGATAGATCTGCTACATGCGAGTAAAGGAAATACCATATCTGCTACATGTGAGTGTTGATTTGTCGCATATAAGTCCAAATATGCTACTGGATGGAAGATACATTGCATGCACTGTGAAATATGTTGCATGCACTAATACGCAAATGTGTTGTTGTTTGATGGGATAGCGTCCCTCTTGAACCTCCACGCCTCCCTTTGGATCAATCATGTAACTCCCACACCCTCCAAGCACCAAGGGAGAATCTTTGAACCTCCCTAATTGATGTGAACCCCTCTGAATGGATCCAATGTTGTATCTGCAACAATCCTGAAGAACGATGGAGAATCTAGATGATCCTCTCAACTAACTAGGGTGTGTCTTCCAACNTCCAAGCACCAAGGGAGAATCTTTGAACCTCCCTAATTGATGTGAACCCCTCTGAATGGATCCAATGTTGTATCTGCAACAATCCTGAAGAACGATGGAGAATCTAGATGATCCTCTCAACTAACTAGGGTGTGTCTTCCAACACCAAAATCAATCATTGTGGTGGTTTTTCCCTGTAATCCACAAAAGTCCACAAAGTCGCTTGACTTCTCCCTCCAATCCAATTCTCAAACTCAATATTTGATGATGAGAGGAATTTGGGTTATCCTCCCTTTTATACTTGATTCCCATTCTAATTCCTCGTTCATTTTATTTAATTAAAGTGACTTTCCCTAAGTTTTGACTTTAATTATTCTTTTAAGTCACTTAATCACTTTTTTTCACTTTATTACTTAATGTCACTTTCAACATAGGCTTTTCTGGTATATGAAACTAAATAATTCTTTTATTCCCTTTTTCTCCCGACTATAGCCTATGGGAATAATTATAGGCTACTAAGTCGCTCCTCCTGGAGTCATCACTGGGAAAGGGACATTACAGTCCTCCCTTCCCGAGATTGCTTGTCCTCAAGCAACTGCAAGCTAGGGTTTGAAGAATCTGCTCTCACTCCCATGTAGCGTCCTCAACTGGCAAACCTCTCCACCTAATCAGACACTCCTAGATAATTTGACTCCTCAACTTTCGCTCCTTGATCTCCAAAACCTCCTCGGGGTCCAATTCCAACTAACACATGAAATCTGGGGGTAACTCTATGGAAGTAGTAATCTGTTGTGCTAAAGCCTTTCTAAGGCATGACACGTGAAACACATTATAGATTTTACTTCCCTCTGGCAATTCGAGCTCGTAGGCCACCTCCCCCACTCGCCTGATAATCCTATAAGGGCCATAGAATCTTGGCTTCAATTTCTCTACCCCACTCCTTTTCAACGAAGACTGTCTGTAAGATTGTAGTCTCAAAAATACCAAGTCTCCATCCTCGAAGTTGCGCTCGACCCGGTGCTTATCTGCGTATATCTTTTGTTGATTCTGGGCCGCCTGTAAATTCTCCTTATGGATCTTGAGGATCTCCTAACTCTCATGTATCCAGTCTTTGGCTTTGGGAGCCCTATTGTCCCCAAATACCACATCTAAAAATGGAGCATTGTATCCATACAATGCTCTGAAGGGTGTCATCCCAATGGACATGTGATAGATAGTGTTATAACAATGTTCGCCCATGTCTAACCACTTCGTCCATGCTCATTGTTGCCCCCCACAAAGTTCCTCAGATATCCTTCCACCCACTTGTTTACAATCTCGATCTACCCGTCTATTTGTGGACGACAGTTTGTGCTCAATGTCAACTCTGTACCTACTAACCTGAACAACGCCTACCAAAAGCGTTGATAAATCTATTGTCCCTATCACTGACTATGTACCTCGGCAATCCATGGAGTCTGAAAACCTCCTTAAAGAACAACTTAGGGACTT
Organism: Picea engelmannii; assembly: GCA_009831015.1. Classification (NCBI taxonomy): domain Eukaryota; kingdom Viridiplantae; phylum Streptophyta; class Pinopsida; order Pinales; family Pinaceae; genus Picea; species Picea engelmannii. The sequence goes on along the minus strand of ML782055.1, from coordinate 96,977 downwards.
GTGTTGCCTTGTACTCCGAAGGTATCGCAAAAAAATGTGCGAGCTTGGTCAATTTTTCGACCACTACATAAATATAGTCTCTACCCTGCATCCTGGGTAGGCCCGTGATGAAATCCATCGAAATGCTCTCCCATTTCTGCTCTAGGATGGGTAATGGACAAAGTAACCCTGCAGGATGTGTCTGCTCTGACTTGTTCTGACGACAAGTCACACACTCTCTGACGTGTCTCAATACATCATCTTCGAGACCCTTCCACGAGAATCTCTCCCTGATTTGCCTGTAGGTTTTAAAATACCCCTGATGCCCTGCCAGTGGCAAATCATGTGTTGCATTCAGAATCTTCTTTTTTAGCTCAAATTCTGGAACCAAGTAGATCTGATCTTTATAGAATATGGCATCGTCTAAGACTCGGTATTTGTCATCCTGTACATGTCCATCCATCACCTCATAAGCGAATTGGTTCTTGGAGTACTCCACCAATAAGTGAGCCTTCCAATCAACTGATATCTCTAATAATGAACAACTCGTTGGTCTCCAACATAATGCATCTTGTTGAATTTTCAATGAGCTATGGCTCATGCATTCTCTTTAAATTTTATGTTTAACTTTTACTTGAACAATAACTACTGCAGTAAACCAAGATCACAAGAAGAAAAACCATGCACAAGAACACAAGAAGTATTCTGGGAAACCCTTCTCAACAAGGGAAGAAAACCCAGCCAATCCTTTGCTATATTCTTCAAGAGAAAGACCTCCCACACCATCACCAAACCTAGCACACAAGAGGGTGTTGTAATTCTCATAATTTCAGACCACAACTTTTGAATCATGAGATGACACAATGATAAGTGCGTTTCCTCAATGGGGATTCACCTTTATTTATATAAGACTTGTCACATCAAATGATGTGTCTATTGGCATAATAGGGCCGACCTCAATAACTCAAAATATAATTAATAATTACCATATTAATTATGTTTTATATTAATTATCTTTTACATTAATTATCTTTTACATTAAGGTGGGGTCGACCTGTACCCTTTACATAACAAATAGGGTTACATGTAACTCGGACTCTTGAACAATATAGCAAGGGATCTCATACACCCACTAGTGCTCAGCCACTAGGGGCACATCCATTTGTGCTCAACCACAGGGATGTCTCTCTATCTCACTACATTTCACAGGAGAACCACACTCACTAGTGCTCAGCCACTAGGATCACGTTCACCTGTGCTCATCCACATGCACGTCCAACTCATCAGATCTTCTTTCTCACTACGTTACATAGAAGGGTCATCTGGAGTTCATCATCTCAACTCTCTGCTCAGAGGAGGCTAATACATCGTTTCATTTCTGTCTCAGAACGATGCACTCAGCTCATGGGATTTCACACGTTCACCTGTGCTCAACCACAGGCATGTCCAACTTAGCAGATCTTATTTCTCACTGCGTTACACAGGAGAATCGTTACACAGGAGAATCATCTGGAGTTCATCTCAACTCTTTGTAAGGAGGAGTCCAGCACAACGTTCCAGTTCTGTCTTAGATAGGAACCACACAGCCAACTCAAGGGCTCTCTCTCAGGCCTGTGTCCTGGAGGATGTCTCACGCAACTGTAATCATCAACACATCTGCCACAATATTCTACTTTCCTTTAAGATAATCGATGTCAAAGTCATAAGTTTGGACCTTGGTGACCCACTTCTTTGTCTTTCGCCAAGGTCTTTTTGATTCAAAAAGTACTTCAAACTATTATGATCAATCTTCACCACAAATATGTTGCCCACTAGATATTGTCTGAATTTTTCCAAGGCATGCATGATGGAAGGCATTTCCTTGTCATATATAGGGTAGAGCCTCTCAGGCTCCCTGAGGATTTTGCTCTCGAAAGCTATGGGGTAGCTACCCTGCATCAACACTACTCCTATCCCCTCTCCAGACGCATCACACTCCAATACAACGGCTAATTGAAATAAGATAGTGCTAGCACTGGCAAGTGCTCACCACTTCATCCTGTCAAATGCTTTCTATGATTCCTTGGTCCAATTGAATGCTCCTTTCTTGGTGAGGTATGTGAGTGGAGCACCCAATTGTGAAAATCCTTTCACAAACCTTCTATAATAATTGCACAACCCAAAGAATCCTCTTAGCTCTATGAGTGTCCTAGGTGTTGATCAATCCAAAATGGCCTGAATCTTTTCCTGATGTACCTGAACGCCCTGTGCGTTGATTATGTGGCCTAGGTACAAGATCTCGATCATGCCAAATTCGCACTTCGACTCCTTGGCACATAATGACTGTGACTGCATAATACTCGACACCTCATCTAGATGTCTCAGGTGCTCCTCCCAAATCCTGCTATAAATGAGTATATCATCAAAGAAAACCAATAGGAATTTCGTGAACTGTCTACTGAAGATATGGTCCATGCAAGATTGGAATGTCGCAAGTGCGTTGGTCAACCCAAACGACATGACCAGAAACGAAAAATGACCAAAGTGCCACCTGAATGTTGTCATCTCAATGTCCTGCTCCCTGATGTTGATCTGATGATAACCTAAGCGAAGATCTATCTTCGAGAAGTAGACGCTCCATGCAACTCATCCATCAACTCGTCTATTCTCGGAATAGGGTACATGTTCTCTATTGTTTTCTTATTTAGTGCACGGTAGTCAATGCACATTCTCCTAGTGCCATCCTTCTTCATGACTAGAAGAACTGAAGAAGCGAAGGGACTAGAGTTGTGGGTCGGATATGCCCCATCTCAAGCAATTCCTTGACTACTTTCTCAATCTCATCCTTAAACCTTTTAAGATGTCTGTAAGGTATTGTCATCACTGGTTTACCCCCCTCCTCCAACTCAATAGTATGCTCAAACCCTTTGTCTAGAGGTCGCCCTTGAGGAATTTGTCCAAAAACCTGCTCATGCTTCCCCTGCAATGCCTGTATCTTTGTGTGGTACCTTTGTCTACCATTTGATGCTCTCTGCGTAGTGATCAAGCACTCGGTTGCATATGCTACATCACCATGCCTGAATATTCTCTCCATCCTCATTGATGAAAATGTCCTCGGTTTCCCATTGGACACATTCCCCGCAACACCACCTTCTTGCCCTCAACATCTCTGAATCCCATCTCCAAAGTCTGATAGTTCATGGTGATCTTGCCCAGGGAATACAGCCACTGGCCCCCCAAGACTATATCTGTATCAGATATGTCAATTACATAAAAAAACATCGGTCACCGAGTAGTTGCCTAATTTCAATTCCAGATTCAGAATTTTGTTTAGACAAGTCATGTTGTAGCCATTTGCTACTGCTACGTTGAATCCCTCGAACTCCTCTGTCTGCAAGCCTCTCCTGGCCACCAATGATGCATCAATAAACTTGTGGGTCACCCCACCATCCATCAAGGTAGTGACTCTCTACCCCTAAATGACTCCCTTGATCTTGAGGGTGTCGTATCAGCGAACTCCTGAGAGAGTCGCTATGACGCCACCCTTAACTGGCACACGTGGCTTTGTCTCCTCACGTGGTTGTGCCCCCATCTGTGGTTGTGTCCTCTCCCCCTGGCTATGTCTCATGAGGATGCTCCTCTCATGAGTTGTCGGAATCACTGTCATGTGTAGGTCCAGTTGTCTCCTCCTCATCACTTTCTGAGACCACCTCTATATAATGGACAGAAATAATAGATGTGCTCGTTAACCATAGACAATATAGCAATATTGTCACCCAACAATAGGCTAAACCACCCCCGAGCACCTTAACCTTGTTAGAGAATGATTCTGGAAGCAAACCCTAGGCCTAATAGCCAACCAATGTAGCGTACCTCTCTCCAGAGCTAGCATACAAGGCAGAAAGTCCAAACCATAACCAATAGAAAGTCCAAGCCTAAACCGAGAATAGAGGTTGAAGTAGCTGCAGCTGCAGCTACTCTCCAAACTTGCGCATTTACCCAGTTTCTGCAGTGTGCACTCTTGCATTTCTGCAGTTGCGAGCTGTGAGTACCAAATGAGATCCAGCGTCCAATATTTATATTGTTTCTCCTTAGCTGTCTAGGCCGACTTCTCATACTGGAGACTAAACACTCAATAATAAATATTCTCTTGAACAAACTTGCCTCCTAGGGTTATTATCCATGCTTTAGGGTTTCTTCTTGCTTCTCGAAATATTCTATTCTTGTCAGGGTTACACATGGAGATTAATACCTCCCGAAGCTACTATAATATCAACACTTGCCTTTGCCCATGCACCTGTGGCCTGGCACCCAAGGCTCTTTGCATGTGAAGAAAAGTTTCTTCCTCATTAACTACCGTAGAGTCTCATCATCAAGCTTATCCTTCCCTTTCCACTCCCTCTGAAAGGATTTTTGGTCTTTGTCTCTCTGTGGGATGAAGGGTTTGGAAAAGTTCTTGTGCTTCGGCACTGCATGCTACATGTCTCTAGTGCATATAATAGCATCCTGCAATGTGTGTGGTTTGAATGCTTTCACCCATCCTCTCAACGGATCTGAGAGCCCCTTGGTGATCAACATAATCAAACACTTCTCTGACACGTCTAATACTGTCACTGCCAACCTCTAGAAGTTTGTAATGAATGCTTCGGTTGATCATGTCCGTCGCAACTGTGCCAAATCTATGAAATGAATCTTTGGATCATTTTTATCAAAGCAATCCATAATCTTCTTTGTGAACTCCCTGTAAGATGTGATGTGATTGTGACCCAAGGTCACCAATACGTGATAACACCACTTGTGGGCCTCCCCCTCAAGAAGTAAAGTGGTGAAACTAATGGCTTATGATTCGAACATCGCATTGAACTGGAAATAGGTATCAAGCTTCTGCACCCATGCTCTGGCTAAGCATTTAGTAGACCCATAAAAGGAGGGGATTGTCAATTTCCCAACCTTCCTAATGAAATCAATATTCTAATGTGCTCCTATTGGAAACTCTCTGGGTCTATTTATGTACTTTATGGTACAGAACTCCTGTAAACTCATATTTGCATGAAACTCCAGCCCTAGAGCCATATACTCTCTAATGTACTCTGTGAAATTCTCTGTTGGTTGTCCCTGTCCCTAGTTCCCTGTCTGTTGTCCTCCCTGGAAGTGAGGGAAAAGTAGTCTTGGAATTTTGCTCGTTGATGTAGTGGAAGTATGAGTAGGTGACTGACTGTCGTTGGCCCCTGCTACATTCCCACTGGAACCACTCGCTCCACCTGCACCGCTTGCGCCAATGTTACCCATGTTGCTCTGAATTGCCTATGTATTGGCCACCATCTGTGCAATAGCCTGCATCATCACATCCTCACCCCTGGCAAGGTCATTCAGTATCCTCAATGTATTGTCCAATGGTGGGGATTAGCCCTTTCCTCTGTCTTCTAGATGTTCATGCTTGTAACCCATTTTTCTTTTTTTGCCTCTGCTTCGGTCTCTGATTTGATACGGATCTCTTCCTCAACTTCGGTCTCTAAATCAATGTGGAAAGGATTATAATCTTTCTCTGTCTGTGCTGCTTCCTTTCCCTTTTGTCCTCTCTAGAGTATGTGGCAGAGTCGTCTCCCATAATCATGAGTTGTTTTACTCACGGGTTGGCAAGATATCTAGCTCCGATACCACTGAAATATCCTAAACACTGATTCGGCTATCTCACTGAAGTTTCTTTGGGTTTCTGAATGCAGTTTCAAGGATTCTGGATCCGGTTTAGTTTATTCTCATAATGTTTGGGGTTTTAATCTTGTTTTCACTGGATGCAAATAGTTTTGTTGCCGGAACAATGTTCTTTACTGCACTAATAGTGAAGACTAAAATTACAATAAATCGAATACTAGAATATAAGGAAAACACTGCTAAACTACTCAAAACTTTTTAGATTGATCTTTATAAGTCTAGATCTAACCTGGAATACACATGCATGCAAAGGAAATACCAGATCTGCTACATGCGAGTGTGGATTTGTTGCATGCAAGTCCAAAGATGTTGTTGGATGGAAGATACGCTGCATGCACAATGAAATATGGTGCATGCACTAAGAATACACTGCATGCAATGGAAATACGTTGCAAATGTTGTCACAAATGAATGGTGAATCTCCTATGGAAAGATCAAGTTGAACATACCTTTCACGGTCCACTCTCTAAAGAAGATTTACACCTTAATTTGATATTCTCTCTATCTATGGCAAGAGAATACCACCTAGTAGACCCCGTGACCATATAGTTTGATACTCGCTTTGTATCTAAACTTGTAACCAATATTAACCCTTTGTTCAACCAGATTTGTTTTTCATAGCCAAAGGACTACACTACGCATTCACTTAGAGGTCCTCTACCTCAAAATCCCACATTAGCTTCACCGTCTATTGTTTGTTAAGGAATGTTTCTCACACCCCCATCACCCCTAATAATCCCTCTAACAATGCTTCACCTTGCACTACCTCAATGGCCATTTACCTATACTATTGAAATTTACTACTTGCATCAACATCTTGCCCAACTTTTCCACAATCCCCACATCTAATGTTACCTCCTTCATTATCTATCTATTTGCACTGCCTAGATCTGCTACATGCGAGTAAAGGAAATATCAGATGTGCTACATGCGAGTGTGGATCTGTCGCATGCAAGTCCAAATATGATACTGGATGTAAGATGTGGCATGCACGGTGAAATATGTTGCATGCACTGAGAATACGTAGATTTGTTGTTGTCTAATGGGATAGCGTCCCTCCTGAACCTCCATGGCTCCCTGTAGATCAATCCTATAACTCCCACACCCTCCAAGCACCAAGGGTGCCTCCCTGACTGATGTGAATCCCTCTGAATGGATCCAATGTTGTATTTGTTGCAATCCTAAAGAACAATGGAGAATCTGGATGATCCTCCCTACTAACTAGGGTGTGTCTTCCAACACCGAAATCAATCATTGTGGTGGTTTCTCCCTGGAAATCCACAAAAGTCCACAAAGTCGCTTGACTTCTCTCTGCAATCCAATTCTCAATCTCAATATTCGATAATGAGATTAATTTGGGTTATCCTCCCCTTTATACTTGATTCTCATTCTAATTCCTCGTTCACTTTATTTAATTAAAGTGATTTTTCCTAAGTTTTGACTTTAATTATTCTTTTAAGTCACTTAATCACCTTTTTTCCACTTTATTACTTACTGTCACTTTCAACTTAGGCTTTTCTGGTATATGGCACTAAATAATTCTTTTATTCCCTTTTTCTCTCTATTATAGCCTACGGGAATAAGTATAAGCTACTAAGTCGCTCCTCCTGGAGTCATCACTGGGAAAGGGACATTACATTACATCATTACGGAGACATCATGGTCATGAGACTTAATCTGGTGAGCATGTGTGAACATGTATTATATTTGTACTTTTCTATTTAGTGCTTTATGCTTGTCTCTTTTGGGTGACATAGTCCACTCACCCGCTTTCTTTTATTGGAGATGTGATCACTTTCCAACAATTTTGTACTCTATATATTTCTTAATACAAATAAGTGTTTAGATATTCCTACATTTATAACGATACATTATGAACTCTTTTGTTATAGCTCCACATCCTTACACCCCACGTGCTCATGATCATACAACTCCATGGCTTGGCAACCCCATGACTCTATGCAACCCCCCTTTCTCTCATCCCAACCCCCACTCAATCCTATCACTTTCCCTTAGCTCCAACGCTACTCCCTTCCACAGGGACTCCCCAACTAGACCCCTTGTGGAACCTTCCTCACACACACCCCCCTCTTCACAACTCCTAACCTTGGAGACTTACTCTGGTGAGCATGTGTGAACATGTATTATATTTGTACTTTTCTATTTTGTGCTTTATGCTTGTCTCTTTTGGGTGACATAGTCCACTCACCCGCTTTCTTTTATTGGAGTTGTGGTCACTTTCCAACAATTTTGTACTCTATATATTTCTTAATACAAATGAGTGTTTAGATATTCCTACATTTATAACGATACATTATGAACTCTTTTGTTATAGCTCCACATCCTTACACCCCACGTGATTATGATCATAGAACTCCATGGCTTAGCGACCCCATGGCTCTATGCAACCCTGCTTTCTCTCATCCCAACCCCCACTCAATCCTATCCCTTTCCCTTAGCTCCAACGCTACTCCCTTCCACAGGGACTCCCCACCTAGACCCCTTGTGGAACCTTCCTCACACACCCACCCCCCTCTTCACAACTCCTAACCTTCCCCCTTAGCCCTATTATTTCATTTCCTCCCTTCCTCCACCCAAAATCCTTCAACATCTACCTCTGCTAGGATTAAGGCAAATACAGGGCGCAAACAACTAAATGGGCATAAACGAAGAATCCACAGGCAACCACAACATGGTCAATTTGGCACTATCGAACAATTCCCCAACAAATTCAACTTCAACAGGATAGGATTGGGCCAAAAGATTTGAGTTGATGGAATTGATGACATCGAAATTACAAGCAAAAATCTGCTTTCTCACCAATTGAGTCTCGAACCTAAAGTCTGAAAACCTCAATTTGGAGCAGTAGGTGAATGATATGAAGACACAAGATAACATACATCCCCAAGGGATTCCCTCCATGCAAAGATCTTTGTTCTTGAAAACAAGCACGAGGAAATCCATTACCAACAGGACATACTCAAACAAGAGGTGGAAACCCAGTAGGAAACACTAAACATGTGGGTGTAAGTTGTCAAAGGAAAGGATAGTAACCCCCCTACGTGTCGCGAGATAAAGGAAATTATTGAAGCCAAAATTATTGAGAAACAGGCTAAACGAGTTTGTGAACTGCACCTAAAGATGGGGACTCGCTTCCCCACCTTCAACCCATGCAAACCCCATGCAAGAGTTTCCTTCCTTTACAATACCCTAGATCTTATCGACCTTAGCCTAGAGAGCATGTGGTGCAGCTCAAATTCCACTCTTTTCCTTAGGTTCTACACTCTAGGAGACAAATTGTGGACCCTCCAAGCCAAGCGAAGACTCTTTTTGCTTCCCCATAGGATTTTCCTAAAGGCTTACCTTACATGTTCCCAAGTGAGCGCTCTCAAAAAATCCAAAGAACGGGTAGCAACAGCACAAAAGGCAAGGAAATGGGCAATGATTAGGATTCTCGGAGCAATGAGTTGAGATTCCCCTCTCTACTATCTAGGTTGACTCAATGACATCCCAATCAAGGCATGTGTAGTATTTAGGGGACTTCTTTGGGTGTTGAAACTGCAATGTGGGGATCCGGTATCCATTGAGCTCATTTTACAATGCACTTTGACCCTCTGATATTCTCTTTGTGACCAAGACTCACACAAGTCTAGTTCAAGTCACACTAGACTACCCGGGCTATCAATGTTTTTTAATTTGCAAACAGGATATACCTGGAGTTCAGACAAGGTAAGGGGCTCCAGAGGCCTTCTTGTTATATTCAGGATTCTCTCCAGGGTAGAGTCACCATGGTCGCCTCCAAC
>ML782055.1:70339-85482 GCA_009831015.1 Picea engelmannii | reverse complement strand
TCTCTCTCTCTCTCTCTCTCTCTTGCAAGTTTTAAGTGATTTTCTCTAGCTAGGTTCTGTGTGAATGGTTTTAGGGTTTTCACCCGAACTTCACATGGTATCAAATCCCATAGGTTGCTAGAAGCAAGGCACATAAGCATTTTTTTTTGCAGGTCCAAGAGGAAATTTAGTTAGGAAGGATGGAATCAACACAGGTTATTCTTCTCACACCATATAATTATTTTGAGTGGAAGCCAAGGATTGTGCATCGGCTCAGGAAGCGAGGCTTATATCGATTGACAAGGGCTACAAAGGCTAAACCAACATCATCTATCGAGAAATCCAAGTATTTCAAGATGAGGCTCACAGTCTTCTTTGCATGTCAGTATCTCCCGATTTATGGTTTCATATTGATGCTTGTACTACTCTGAATGGGATTTGGACCACACTGATCGGTCTCTTTGGAAAGCGAAATGAGATGAGAGGTCATATGCGCAAGGTAGAGTTGAATTCTTTGGATCCCAAAAAGCTTTGATAATATTCAAGACTTCTTTACGAAGTTCAAATCACTTTTTAATTTAAAGGGATGTGGTGTTGACAAATCCAGACAAAAAAGGTAGCTTGTTCTTTCAATTTTGGCAAAACTTGGTCCAAAATATGTAGTGTTTGTCTCTACTTTCCATTCAAGCAGGTTCACTTCAAGATTAACATGGACTATGCCTACATTGGCAGAGTTCATTGAGTCCATAACACATGAGCAAGCTAAGCTCATTTAGATGAGTCTAATCAAGGGCCCCAAGTCGCATGCACTTTCGGCGCATGATGGTACCGCACTTCCAATCCAAAATCCAAGCAGAAAGGCAAGGGAAAGGCGCATGCATGACCAAAGAAGGAAGGGCACTCCAAACCCTTCGATGATTCCTAAGGATCGAAAGGTGGAAAAGGAAAGAAAGCGAAGAAGTGTCGTTACTGCAATCGCGAGAATCATCCAGAATCAACATGCATGAAGAAACAAATTGATCTCATGGCGCAGGTACTTCAGAAGAACAATCTTGGGGAAAACATTATGGTTGCTTCCAAGAAGAAGCCAGAAGATCAAGCACCAACAAAACGAGGTAATCCTCATGCTTTGATTGTTATTCACTCTTCCCCTGATGAATGGATCTTGGATTCAGGCGCATCCCATCATATGGCAGCCACACAAGATGTCTTATCTTCTTTGACTTAATGCACGGGTCCTCCCATCCTCATGGGTGATGATACTCCAATGGAGGTCATTGGAAAAAAGAGAGTAGAACTCCAACAAGGAAGTCTTGAGAACGTCTTGTATGTTCCAAAACTCTCTGTGAATTTACTCTCTATTTATCAGATAGCATAATCAGGTAAAAGGGTGGAGTTCATAGCGGATTTCGTGACCATATATGGTGAGCATGATAACTCCAGGATTGTTGTTGGTGAGGTAAATCACCAATCTCGATTATATACATTTTCTAAGTTTATTGACTTTGATTCCTCTTTACTACTTATGCATGTTGATGATAGCAGTAGACTATCGCACGAGAGATTTGGTCATTTAAACTTTAGGTACATACAACAACTCAACAGGAATGGTCATCGCTTACTCGACATACACTTTTCCGAAGGGGTTTGTGAAGGATGCATTCTTGGCAAACATCCTCAAGAAAAGTTTGAGAAAAGGAAGGCTTGTATAGCCTCCTCTCCTTTAGAGCTTGTTCATAGTGACATCATGGGTCCTTTTCCTCATTCATCCATCAGCAAGGGGAGGTATGACCTTACTTTTATTGATGATTACTCACGGTTTACTTGGGTATATTTCCTCAAGAAGAAGTTCAAAGTCTTTGAGCATCTCAGAGACCTCAACGCACATGCAGAGACTCGATCCAAGAGAAAGATCAAAGCCCTCTATACAAATAATGTGGGGGAGTATGTAAACAGAGATGTTTGGCATCTTTGTCTTGAGGCAGGGATACAGTTGTAGCATACCATACACTCTGCAGCAAAATGGGGTAGTTGAGAGGAAGAACAGATCTCTCAAAGAGATGGCCAGTTGCATGCTACATGCAAGGTCACTTACTCCCAAGCTCTGGGCTGAAGCACTTAACTGAGCAAATTACATACAGAACAGATCTCCTCACACAGATATGTTAAGGAGAAGACACCTTTTGAGGCTTGGAGCGACAACAAACCAAAAGTCACCCACTTTTGTATCTTTGGATCACGTGCATGGGCCCACGTTCCCTCTAAAAAGAGGAAAGCGTTAGATCCTCAGAGCACAGCATGCATCTTCATGGGATATCCAAATGGTGTGAAGGGTCACAAGTTACTTGATCCATCTACGAACAGGGTCATCATTGAACGCAATGTTCAGTTTGAGGAAAGTCCCCATGCGTGCATCACAAGAGTCAGTTCCCGACATTCGAGATGATGAGTCCACATATTCAAATTCGACCGCAAATCTGCGTTCCGATACAGATTTGGAGGATTCAGAGGATGCAAATGCGGAGTCAGAGCATACAGATGCCCAGTCAATACATGCAGATGAGGAGACAGAGCAAAGGCCCAGGTGAGCACAATCCACACTACAGGCAGCAAATGACCTTGAGGGGGATCCAACAAATACGAGGACGATGAGATCTCAATTTGAGAACCCTCTTCATGTAATTATAGCTATTGAATCGTTGATTCCCATGCACTATTACATGGTTCACTCTTCAAACCCGCAAACCTATGTAGAGGCTGCAAGGAATCCCTTATGGGAAGTTGCTATGCAGGAGGAGTACAACTCTCTCCTCAAGAACCAGACTTGGAATCTGGTTCTGCTTCTGCTTCCTTCAGACAAGAAGCTTATCATGTGCACATGGGTCTACAGGAGCAAGAGCGCAGTAGATGGACAGGTGAGCAACTACAATGAAAGATTGGTTGTCAAAGGATTTCATCAAATCCATGAGATAGACTATGATGAGACCTTTACTCCAATAGCAAAGATGGACTCCATCTGTTTGGCCCTTGCCATTGTAGCAGCCAAGGGGTGGGAAGTTCACCAGATGGACATGGGTCTACAGGACCAAGAGCGCAGTAGATGGACAGGTGAGCAGCTACAATGAAAGATTGGTTGTCGAAGGATTTCATCAAATCCATGAGATAGACTATGATGAGACCTTTRCTCCAATAGCAAAGATGGACTCCATCTGTTTGGCCCTTGCCATTGTAGCAGCCAAGKGRTGGGAAGTTCACCAGATGGACGTGAAGAATGCCTTTCTTCATGGGGATGTCTCGACAGAGATTTACGTGGAAGCTTCCTTCAGACAAGAAGCTTATCATGTGCACATGGGTCTACAGGACCAAAAGCGCAGTAGATGGACAGGTGAGCAGCTACAAGGAAAGATTGGTTGTCGAAGGATTTCATCAAATCCATGAGATAGACTATGATGAGACCTTTGCTCCAATAGCAAAGATGGACTCCATCTGTTTGGCCCTTGCCATTGTAGCAGCCAAGGGGTGGGAAGTTCACCAGATGGACGTGAAGAATGCCTTTCTTCATGGGGATGTCTCGGCAGAGATTTACATGGAATAGACTCACGGGTTCGTACAAAACTCATCCTTAGTATGCAAACTGAAAAATTCTTTCTATGGCCTCAAGCAAGCGCCTAAAGAATGGAATGCAAAGATGGATTCTTTTTACTTTCTCAGCATTGTGTTAGATGTAAATCAAATCCTAATGTGTATATGTTGAGGACTATTGATTCTATGTTGATCCTAGTTCTATATGTAGATAACCTCTCGATCACAAATAGCTCGGCCTCAGCTATTGCTGAGGTCAAGTATATTTTGCATGACAAATTTTCTCTGACGGACACGGGTCCACTTCACTTTTTCCTTGGTCTTAATATCAATCAAGGTGCTTCATGCATCAAGTTATCTCAGGCTAGGTACGTCAGGGATCTCTTGGTTAGATTGCACATGACAAATTACAAGTCTGCACCTACACCCTTCTTATCTAGGCTAATACTTGAGGATGGCGGGGATACACCATTGGTGGACAGCACCTTGTATCGACAGCTAGTGGGGAGAGCCTTTTGAATCTCACCCACACCTTGTTGGATCTCTCACATACAATAGGGGTAGTCTTCAGGTACATGCAGGAGCCGCATGAGCTACACCGAAAGGCTGTGAAGCGCATCCTCAGATATGTTCAGCGCACCTCACTATGCAACAAGTTGTGCATTGGATCTTATTACCCACCAAGTTACACTAGGATGGACTTGCAGTGGAGTTGCCAAAGATTGCATAAGAAATTGTTCAAAATCAAATTTCGGAAGTCCAGCCAGCCAATATGGCCACCTTTCTTTTTTTTCTTCTCTATACCGCATTTCCATCCCTCCCATGGGGAATTGTAATAAGATGAATCTAGCATGATGAACTTGTAAAAGGCTTAGACTCCTAAGACTTAATCATGAGTACATTACTCTAGAGTGTTTTTTTACTTATTAATTATTTCTTGCTTGAAATTTTTTAAGCGAGTTATAATTTTTGAGTTTTTTCACTCATTTCCTCAAAAGTTGGAGTGTGTACTGATGGTTAGAACTTATCATGGTTATCTAAGTCTAGTGTTTAATGTATATTACCATGCTAATCATCATTTTTGAGTCATATGGAAATTGCGCTAAGTCCCCCCTAGGATTTTTTAATGTTTTTCGTTAATAAAAAATTTCTTGCAAACGAGATAATTTTAATTGTAAATAAGTCTTAAGTTTAAAAAGTAGTAATAAGAGGCATTATATGCCTTAGAGGTATTTGTTTCCGCACTCAGAACACCCACTTTACCTGTGTACAACCTTTTTGAGGGTAAATAGCGATTATTTAATCACTTAAAGCTATTTTCTCTCAAAAAAGTCAATAAAAGACAAAAAATAAAGAAAAAATCAGCAAGCCAATAATTAAGAGAACATGTCGTGGACATGTTTTTGCCTTGTCTTTAGTCAAAGGCTTGTGTGGCAAGTTCTCTTGGAGAGATGGCGACTTGATTGGAGCAAGACTCAAGTGACGAGTGATGTGTCAAATTGGTGGAGATCCCAAAGAGGGAGGGCGCACCTCTCCCTTGAGGTGGTGCACTCCCAAGTGGGGACATCAATCCTAAGGATTGACTCGCCCTCTTCTCTACCTAACTTTGAGATGTCAAATCAACAACCTCCTTCACTTTGAGAGGTGGCAAACCAACTCTCCTCCTCTTGCCACTCGCCCTCCTTCATGCCATGCGCCCCTCTCCATATGGCATACGCCCTAGCTTTGTAATCTTCACCCAATTTTCTATATATGCAAGCTCACTCCTACATTGTTTGCTAATGGGAGTTTGGCTTTGTTTGATGTAATATTGGTGTAATACCTTTATGCTATTGGAATAAAGAAGACTTCGGAGGTCTATGGTGGCTTGGCTAGTGTGTCGATGATTGTCATGTGCAAAATTTCTATGAGGTGATATTGTTTCAATGACTTGTTTATGTAAATTGTGGAGGTTGGCCTTTGTATGGATATTATCATTCATTAGGATAGGATTATTATGCTTGCTTGCATTTCTAATCCTATTGTTTATCTATATTAGAGATTTAAATGTGCATTATATGTTTTATTTAACTAACATGCCATTGAGTCTCTCTTGTAGGTGACACCAAAAGTTTAACAATCTCTTGCAAGTTTTGTGAAGCATACAAGATCATACAAGATCTCATTAGCTTGGAGAATTGGATGAGCTTGTTTGCATCTACCATATTTTCAAGATCTTGAAGACAAAAGTCCCTCCTCTTTTCACTAAGGAGACCCCATTTCCCAAGGGTTCCAAGCTATCGAGCTTATGCTTTCTCTCTTTCACAAATCTCAAGATTTCTTTGGTTTCCATCATTTGCATGCATTAGTTAGATCTAGATTCAAATTTAATTTCATTATCTAAAGCTAGATCTACCCTAAGAATCAATCTTTTAACAAGTAGCCTTTATCTAGATCTTTCAAGGCTAAAAGGTAGTTTCTTTTAAAGCACTTTTATTTCAATATCTAGCAAGTTTAGTGCTCATTTGTTTGTTGTTCCGAACAGCAAACAAAACCCCAAAAAAAAAATCATCATTTGGCTTGTTTTAGTGTTGTTATAAATTGCTAGTTTAGCTTGCCTTTTACTTAGAATTTTTTTACTATAAGTATGGGTTTTTTCTAACATTGTCCAAGGATACTTCTAAAGAGCTTTTGGACATCTTTTAATTTTGTTTGTTTGTTGTTTTGTGCAGGTTGGTGAACAGATAAGAGAACACTTTGTCTGATTTTGGTGGATTTAGACTATCTGGGACCCTCGGGAGCACCGCTTTCATCAACAAACTCATTGAAAACTTGTAAAGACATGGGATCTCACTTAATGAATGATCACAAGTCATCCATGTTATCCACCAAGTTGCACTAGGATGGACTTGCAGATGAGCCGCCAAAGATTGAACAATGACTTGTTCAAAGTTCAGAGTTCAAAAGTCCGATCGGCCAATATGGCCTTTTTTCCACTTTTTTTACCACATTTCCATACCCTGCGAGGAATTGTAATAAGAGGTGTTGCATGATGAATTTTGTAAAAGGTTTAACCTCCTAAGACTTAGACATGAGTTGTTACTCTAGAGTGTTTTTTACTTGTTAATTATACTCTGTTGTCTAAGCAATTTATAATTTCCGAGTTTTTTCACTCAATTTCTCCAAAGTTGGAGTATATACTCATGGTAAGGCCTTAGCATGGACATCTAAGCCTAGTGTCTAATGTATATTACCATGTTAAACATCCTCCTAGAGTTTTATGGAAATGTGTTAAGTCCCCCTTAGGATTTTTTAATTTTTTCAGTTAGTAAAAAATTTCCCACAAAACGGAAATTTTTAATTGTAATTTGAAGTTGTATTAAAAAAGTGGTATTAGGAGGCATCATAAGCATTGGGGGTGCTCATTTTTAACCTAGAGCACGCACTTTTGCGAGTGAAATTAGTGATTTTAATCACTAAAAAGTTAATTTTACTCACAAAACCCAAAAAAGACATAAAAAATCAAGATTGTTAAAATTTAGCAAATTTGTCGGAAACGTGTTTTGACATGTTTTTTGTGAAATAAAGCCTAAAAGGCTATGTGGCAATCAAAGGAAAGCATCTAAAGGATGAAACTTGAGTTATGTGAAAGCATGTGCTTAATTGTGGCATGTGGTCAAAGAGAGGGTGCGCCCCTCTTGAGAGGTGGTGCATTCTAAGAGTGGGAAGCCTACCTCTTGAGAGGTGGCGCATTCTAAGAGTGGGAAGCCTACCTCTTAAGAGGTGGCACCCCTCTATCTCCCTCATTCCTTCTAAGTGGCATATTGTAGGAGCATGGGGAGAGGTGGCAACCATCTCCCTCACACTTGGCTCCCCTCTCCATCCACTTGGTGCACCCTCCTCATCCACTTGGTGCGCCCTCACCCTCTTGGCTCTCTTTCCCTTTGCTATAAATAAAAGCATTCTCTCCTTTGGCAAGCTAGTTGGAGCTTGGAAAGAATAGCTTGTTGTATCTCTATCATTGTAATACTATTTGCTTATTGGAATAAAAGAAGACTTTGGAAGTCAAATTGGTTCAATGTCGAAGTCTGTGGATGCTTATGTGTATGAGGTGATATTATTTTATTTTGCTTGTCTTCATATTGTGGTTAATTTGGCCTTATAGGAGTACTATTACTCACTAGGGTAGGATTACTAAGATGATTTGATTAGTAGTTTTACTATTCATTTACTTAAGAGGTTTTATATGCAATATCTTTGATTTAACATATTGTATGTTGAGATCTCTTTTGTAGGTGATACCATCTATTAACTCTTTTGTTTGCAAGTGATTGAAGTAGTAGATACCTCAACTTGGAGAAGTGGAAGATCTAGCTTGATTCTTCCTCTCCTGTAAATCTTTTGAAGAAAATCCCTCATCAATTCACCAAGAAGGACTCCATTGCCCAAGACATTCCAAGCACAAGCTTGTTCTCTTCTCCTTCTCTCTAAATCAAATTTTCTCTTCTCCTTCTCTCTAAAGCAAGTTTGGATCTAATTTCAAAGCTAAATATTTAGTTCCTTTCATGCATGCAAGTGGTAGCATAGATCTGATTTTTGCTTCTAAATTTCTATCTTAAAGATCTAGCATAGGAAAAGAGTCCCTTTATGCAAATAATTTTCTTAAAGTAAATCTTTTCCAAGTGATTATATTGTTTAAATCTAACATTCAAGTGCTTTTAATTTGTTGTTTTATAACAGCCACAAAAGACCCTAAGGAAACAAGATTTTTAGATTGATTTCCTTAGTTCCTTTTGCATATTTTTGTAGTTTTAAACTTAGTTTTATTTGGGCTTTCTACTAATAACCAAAGACACTTCCAAAGTGTTTTTGGTCATCTTTTGTCATTGTTTGCTGGCTGTTTTGTGCAGGTTGGCGAACAGATAAAAGGAATTTATGTCCGTTTTGGGCAGATTTGGAGCATCTGGGACCCTTGGGAGCCCCCCTTTCTTCAATAAAAGCTTCTAAACACTTGTGACCCCCCGAATGAATGGTCACAAGTCATTCCAAAAAAAATCTTTGTAAATTCATTAATAAAATTAGTGGAGCTACAAGCTCCCACTCTTCATCCCCCTAGGGAGAACGATTTTTTTTGTGATTGTGTCATTTCTGCAATTTTGGCTTAGAATCAATTTTCACACCTAAGCATAAGCTAAAATTAATCCTTTAATTCATCACAAAGCATTACAATCATCACATAGATTAGATTTCAATTTGGCAAGTAATACTTTAATTGCTATACTAGATTTCATTTTATGCAACTTTACTTTCTGCAATTTCAAGTTGGAAAATAAATTGTCTCCTCAGCTCCTCGCAAGAGGTTGATCAGTGAAGACTTAGTAATTAGAAAACATTTCCATTTCAACTTTTTACTTAATTGTTTAAAATAAACATTTCCCTTTCAACTTTTTACTTAATTGTTTAAAATAAACATTTCCCCTCAGCTCCCAGTGTTGTTCCTGACCCTTCCATTTGCAAGTTTGTCTCAATCTTCTAGGAGTAAGTTCCATACACACTGGGTTGGTCAGTGCGGATAGATTAATAGGGAAATCCTTAAGAAATATTGCTTCAGTGGAAACGTAAGAGAATTTGTGTAAGAAATCGGGCAGGAACTTTGAGATCTAGGTTCTCCCTATTGGATCTCCCACATTCTCTTGGGCTTGTGTGCAAAATCAGAGGGACACTCTCCTTGTTGGATATTGGGCAAGCTCAACCTCCACTCTAGGAATGTTCTCTGAAGGGAAAAATCTAGATTAGCTCTCAAACACTTTATTTTTATTGCAAATAAAATTTATCTCATTAATTTACCATCAAAGGACAATCTATTAAAACACGCGATCAACAATTGCCCACGATACTTTTAAGGCACTGGTCTCATTACACATTTTACAAATCCATTTGTTTCAAGTACTTTTACTTCTCAATCATTTATATTTAATCTTGAAGTATTTCCTTATTTACTTGCATCTTGTTATCTCAAGTATCATTTTCATGCAAGTATTTCTTTATGTATCTTGTGATGGTTGATTGATATATGCTCTTAGAGTAGATTTAATTTACGTATTGTCTTTTGCAATAAACTCCTAAATTTATTTCTTGTACTTAGATTAGTTCAATCCTTAGATTATTTTCTTTAGGGACTACCCCCCTTGGCTTCACTAGGAGTTGGCCTAGACGGAGGAGTTGAGGATTAGGTGACAACACCTTAACTCTAACTTACCCCCAAGGACACACCAAGTCGATTGAAGATTTTTCCACATTACCGAGGTGTGTATAAAGGCGACAACATTTTTGGCGTCATTGTCGAGGATAAATCTTTCTATTCGCGGAATTTGACATTTGGTTTTCCTTTTTGTTTTTCTTTGCTTTGTTTTTTTTGCTTGTTGTTTATCAAATCTAGACTCAATCATCTGGCGACTCCACTCAATTTAAATTTGACAAAGTGTTCTACAAGAAGGAATTCACAAGGCTTGGTTGATTTCCTCCCTGAGCCCCAAAAGGTTTATAGGAGAAGGTTAGCCAAACTTGCCTCTCGTAGAATCATTGATCAACAGGGATTCGAGTCCATTTCTAATATACACTTGCTTTTTAATAATTCTAGTTTAGACTCTACTTTTTTGCAAGTTGAAATGGATGATTATTTTAGTCCACTTGATTTTTCTAATGTAAATGGATATCCTCATGTTTTACCTGAAAAGGCTATTAACAAATTGTCTGCATTTCAGGGAAATAATGTTATTACTGCCAAAGCTCACATTAAAGATTTTTCTTTATGTATTAATAAATGGTGTAATGGTGCAGCACATAATCATGACGATGTAAAAATGAAACTTTTTGCCTGTGCTCTTGAAGAAGATGCATATGATTGGTTCTCTGGGTTAGATGATAATAAGTTTGCAACCATAAAGGATTTGATTGATGCTTTCATCGAGAGATGGGGTGATAAGAAAGAGTATCGTCACTTGTTAGCAACACTCCATGGTATAAAGAAAAGTGAGAATGAAACCATGGAGGAATTTAATAAAAAGTTCCATGAGTTGGTTTCAAGTCTTCACACGGATATTAAGCCCCCAGTTGTTTCTATTCTCATCTACTACAATGAAGCTTTCAATGGTGAGATGAGATACCAACTTAGATAAAGAACCAACTACTCTAAAGATCCCCCAGGAAATGGCTATCAAGATTGATAAAAACATGCAAGCTTCTGGCAAGTCCAACCTGTCGGGTTTCACAAGGGGTAATACTTCTAAACAACAGGAACCTAAAGATAAGACAGTTGCTTCAGATAGTAAGGCTTCTTCTTCTGAACCTTCGAAAGAATTAACAGAAATGAAAGAACTTGTAAAGGCCATAGATGCAAGCCATGCAGCCCAATTGAATGTCATCTGGACTAGGTTGATTGCTATGGAAAGATCTCAAGTCAACAGATTTCAACCTAGACAAAATAATGAAAAATGGCAAAAGAAAGGTCCACACCAAGATCAAAGATCCAGTATAGCGACAGCAAACAAAACACATCAAGATCCATATGTGTTACATCAGAGAGTTGGTTCATGATAGGATCATCGATTTGCAGTACTATCCTACACTTGAATAGACTATCGACATCTTCACGAAGACTTCCATTGAGCAGAAGCTCCACAATCTGCGTGACTGTCTTAGAGTGAAGAACACAGTTGCTTAGCAGAGGTCTTTTCTCTTTTTTTATGCATTGGACTTTGAGGGGGGGGTTCCCATGAGCTTTTCCCTCTTTCCTCACTTTTTCAGTGTTCATTCATTTAGATGCATTGTAAAATGGGTACCTAACATGGCCTTGTAGCCAAGGCCCATTCTTCATTACACCCTAGTAGTGTTCAGGGGGGGGTTGGAGATATTACACACTTTTACATGCTCACTTTTCCTAAGTTTTAGCTAAGAATATTCCCCGACAAAATAAGGTGCTCCTAAAATTTATGGCACTTCCTATAAATTAGGGTGCTCCTAAAATTTAGGTCACTTCCTATAAAATAGGGTGCATTATCACTTCACTTAGGACTCCAGTTCAGACTTAGTTGACCTCAGTTGACCAGTGGAAGACCATTTGCATTTATTTCCTAGATTTTAGGGCATGAGGGCATACTTCCTTTGCATGGTTGTGTTATGCTTGGTCTCCACATTTGTCACTCGGTTAAATTGTTTCCTCTTAAATAGTTAATTGAGACTAGCTAGTAGTTGACTCCCGTTACAGTGAGTTAAATCTCCTTTAGATCACTCCTATGGCGCATGTACTTAATGAGATTAGCACATTGCTTCTCTTGGATTATATATTAGCGTGTGTATTACTCATTCATTATGTTGTGATTAATAGATTTTCTCATTCTTTCTCTCATTGTTGTTTCTCTCTCTCAATTCTCTTGCAAGTTTTATGTAATTTTCTCTAGCTAGGTTCTTTGTGAATGGTTTTAGGGTTTTCACCTAAACTTCACACAGTATACCCACTAGTTCTCAATCTCCCAAATTCCTTTAGCAGACATCGCCACTAGATACATGCCCTCAAGATCCTTCTCAAGCAGTTCCAAGTGGGTTCACAAAGGCTTTAGGTGGAAGTTAACCAGTTAACCACCATATTCCACAAACAGATAAGGTTTTCCTACCTTGCCATATAGAAGAGACAAAGATAGATGATCATTTAATTTGTTGGTGCTCCATCTATTACGAGATTCAAGATCGGTATCATTGCCTTTTCAAGGAATCCTAAAACTCCCTCTCCGTCTTCTTCATATATTTGAACCAACGATGCTTGGCCTTATGCATGAGGGAGGCTCTCTAAGCACCCCAAACACTACTAGGACGATCACCTCCTTCTCAGTGTTTACAAACAAAGGCACCAAGAGGTAGGCACAGAGCAACTCCATCTTCATTTCCAAATCTGTGAGCTCGCAGGGAGACATCCTACCTCTACCTATGAAAACCTTATCATAGTGTTGTGTTCAAGCTTGAGGCAAATCTTCCCTTCACATCGACCATTCCACTTCCTGCCCAAAATCTCAATCAAAGGTGACATTCCTCTTCCTCCTCAATATCTCAATCAAAGGCATCCTCTTCCTAGTAGCACGATGCACCACAAACCCGCACTTTTAAACCTTCTAGTTGTTAGAATATTTAGTCACTTAAGAGTTAGTTAAGTTCAACTTCGTCTAATGTGTCTTTAGGTTTAGTGTGTTTCTTCAATGTGCGTTTGTAACTAACTAATGCGACGGTCATGATCATGTTCTAGACATCAAGTTCCATGATCATCTTATCCTCGATACTAATGGCACTTGTTCCATGAATTAACACCCAACTCATCCATGATCTCTATTTAAAGAGCACAGAGGGTCATTCGTCGATGATCGGTTGTTGAGAGATGTTTGTGTAATCTATTTTATTTTTGCATTAATATATTGCCTCAAGTAGTCCACGGCTGGGGTCGTGAACTAGTTCCCTCTTCGAGGGTTTTAACCACATAAACGCTAGTGTATTGATCTTTGATTTGTGAGTGAGTGGTTTCCTTAAGATGTTCAACCTGTGTGCATATACCATGTTTTTCGAACACTATCTCTAGTTCATCTGGAGAGTCTTCCATCAAGTGTTTCTTTGTTTCATCCTTGGACAGTAGGAGAGATCACTTACAGAGAGTATAGAGTCGAAGGTTAGTAGCTTCTCCTCCTCATCAATGGTCGATGGCACAAAGAGACCTTAAGCACTCTCTTTAGTTGAGACATTCTTCCACACTCTCGAGCTCTTAACAAGGACTCTTTCTTCTTTGTATCTCCTTATTGAATGATAGACTTTAGTTAGTTCCTACGTCTTAGATCTCATAGATTAGATCTACTTTCATAGGTGTTGAATTCGCACTCCCACTTGTGTATTGATTATGATGCACCTAGCAATCCCTTCGACCTATTCATGGTCAATCATTGGAGAATAATAAAATTATCATATCTTATCTTATTGTATCCATCTCTAGTTGACTTCTATTCAAGAAAAGGTAGGGCACAACACTTGTAATTATTTTGAGCAATATTCTTCATTATTTATGGAAACTAATTAGAGAGATTCTCACACGTGCATCAATGCTTTTGGGCTCACATCTTCAATTAACTCGCACACATCACTCATCCAAAATGTCATATACAAGTTGCCTACACTCAAGGTGTATGTGGACAAATGTATGGGAAGGATTTGCCTACACATTAGGTGTAGGTAAGTACCTAAATTTGGATTTTCGCACAAACTGACCAAGCTGCCTACATTGAATGTGCATGTCGACAAATGTATGGAAAGGATTTGCCTACACATTAAGTGTAGGCAAGTACCTAAACTTGGATTTTTGCACAAACTGACCAAAATGTGTATCTAATGATGCCAAGTCTGATTTCACAAGCCAAAGTCTGAAAATGATTGTCCATGTGTGCAAATGTACTCCAAATGGGAAAAATGTAGATGTAAGTGATGCCATGGCCCAAAAGCCATCATGTGATGTTGCATGATGTGACATTTATGTGTCTTGTTATCCACCAAAGTTGCACTAGCTGGATTTCCTGATGAGCCGCCAAAGACTGAGTAGACAGATGCTCAGAGTTCAGTGTTCAGAGTTCAGTCGGTCTTTCAAAAGACCACCTTTTTTCCGCATTTCCATCATTGTAATAAATGACCCGAGTATTAAATATTGTAAAAGGCTATTGGCCACCTAAGACCTAGGTACAAGCATGTACTCTAGAGTGTTTTTTTTCACTTGTTAATTATTTTTTGCCTGCCTTCGTGGGCAATTAATAATTTCTAAGTTTTTTCACTCAACAGAATGACTCCAAAGTTGTAGTATGTGCTGGTAGTTAAACCTTGGCATGGTATAACCAATGCCTAGTGTCTAAATGTATATGAGTTCATACTAGGTCATCTCAATTGAGTCATATGGAAAATGCGATTAGGTTTGATAGGCTTTTTTTAATGTTTTAGTGAAAAAGTAAAATTCCCTCAAAAATGGAATTTTTTAATTGTAAAGCAATAAATTGTAAAAATATGGCATCAAACATCATCAGATGCCATATTTATGGTCGTTTTTGTAATGATCCCAAGCCATTATGCCAGGATCATCACGGTTTTGGGTGTCTTTTAAAACTTTTTCTGAGTGAGGTATTTCGTCAAACACTTTGTTGCTCTACTTGTTTACATGTGTTTACTTCCTGAATGGCCTCTTGATTTCGGCCTTAGGGTTTACTGATGTGTTATATATATGTATTGCAGCTATAAACAAGGATAGACAACCATGGAACATACCTCAACCATATGCAATATGATAGACAAGCCAAAACATCTCAAATATGCTTTAATTCATAAAATAGAAGAACCTACTACAATGGAGATGCCAATCTGGAATGCTCAACAGATGGCTATGAAAACAGATAATAGAGCTGCTACAAAAAGCTCCCGATAATACAAAATAAGCCTCCAAAGGCTGGATAAGAGATGAGGACCAATGCCAAGTAGATCTGGGCCAAGTGCCAAACCCCCACTGGAAGATGCCACGTCCTGCTAGAATGTTG
>ML782055.1:51843-69858 GCA_009831015.1 Picea engelmannii | reverse complement strand
ATCAAAAGATAATCATACATGAATGATGAGTAGAGGCCCTTGCCTTCCTTTTATACTTTTTGGCTCACCTTGTCCCTCCAAAGTGACTTTCATTTTATTAATATTTAATTAATTAAATCACTTTAATTAATTAATTAACCTTTTTACCTCTAAAAAACTCCTTATCTCTCCTTGTGGCTTCCCTGGCCACTGAAAATCACTTCTAGCCATCCCATCCTGTAGTGTTGCTCCTCCCGATTCCAATGAGTTATTACACTGAGAGGTTCCTCCAAGTAATGTGCCCAAAATGACCTCTTCAGTGATCACAATTAACTTATAGCTCAAAATAGTCAAAATCATGGAAATCGTCGAAATGCAACGAAAGCAAAGCCAACCTGTGCGGAATGGCTCATAATGATGGAATATGATGATCAATGCAAGTTGGACCCCACAATGCCTCTCAAATACCCCTGTACTCGCTATAACATTCATCTGGCTACTCTGGTCATCATAAATCTCTGCACTGTGATGATGTCCCAAAGTGGGGACATTACAGTTTTTCAGTACATAGTATCATGTAAACCCCTATTTCCCTTCTTTCGAGGCAAAAAAAGTGATTATTTTCACTAAAAAATGAAATTTACTCAAAAAATACGAAAAAGGGGTAATTTAATTAAATCCCTATTTTTTAGGGAAACTGGTTTTTTTGTGTCCCCAATTGACTGAAGGCTTAGGCGAGTTTAGTAAAGGGTAAGGCGACTTCAACTGAGGTGACATGGACATGGAGGAGATCCCAATGAAGGGACTCGACTCCACATGCTTGAGTGGTGCACTTAGGGAGAGTGGCGCACATCCCAATGCTCACAACTTGCCCTCACACTTCACTCCACTCCCACTCACTCTCACTTCACCTTACTCCACTCCCACACACCCCTACATCATTCCACTACACCTCCCACATACCTCCACTCATCTCCCCTCAACTCTTGTGCATCTACCCTTAACCTATGTGCAACTCCTCCTCTCCCATGCGCACTTCCCTTGAAGTTGTCACCCTCTTTGCTATATAGGCAAGCATACCCCTCCTCCATTGTTAGTTAGAATTTGTGGGAAGACGTATACACATTGTAATTTTTTGCTATTTGAATAAGGAATAAAGACTTTGGAGTTCTACACGGTGTTTTGTGCAAATGTGTGGAGGATCTTCTCCTTTGGTGATGTGTTGAGTATGGTAAACTTATCTTTCTTGCAATTATTATTTGTTCATTAATAAGATATTAGTAAACTTGCTTGTGTTACTAAATCTTGTTATAGCACATTGCAATCTATGATTTCATGCTATTATCGGTTTAATCTCATGTTTTTCAAGATTTTATATGTAGGGTATTTTAACAGTTTCTTTACAAGATTGTCTTAAGTTTGCAAGATCTCTTGTTTGGAGGAGTGGAAGGTTCTAGCTTGAGCTTCCAACATCTTGTTTGAAGGATTCCCCTCTTCAATACATCAAAGGAACTCCATTGCCCAAGTTCTTTGCTTCAAGTTGTCTCTTCCCCCTTCTCACTCAAATTTCTATACAAAAAAAAAAGCTTGGTTTCTTTGGTTTTCTGTTGCATGCAAGAACTTAGCTGATCTTAGAAAAAATAAATCTGCTCTAATTCATTTGCATGCATCTTTAAAAATTAGATCTAAAGTTTGTTTAAAGAATCTCATTCTTTTTCTAGATCTAGCCTAAGTTTGTCTTAAGTTAGCCTTTGATTTCCTAGTATATTGGAGGCTAGTGATAGGCAAATCTTTACATGCTTCTAAAGTTATAAATTTGCAAATATAAAGTTGTTTTGTTTGCTGATTTTTATCAGCCTAAAAGACCCTAAGGAGGTTAACTATTTAGCTCTCACTCCTTAGTTATTTTCCCTCACTTAAGCCTAGTTTAACTTAGTCATTTTTCGAATTTGTTTTTTGAGTTGACCAAAGATACTTCTAAAGTGTTTTTGGCCATCTTTTTGGTTTAATTGTTTGTTGTTTTCTTGCAGAAATAACAGACGCAAGGGGAGATTCCGTCGATTTTTGGCAAAATCGAGGCTTGCGGAGCATCCGAGGGTTTCCCACTTCATTAGAGAAGATTTTTCTTCTCTAATTTTCTTGTAAATTTTAAGATCCAAAACTTATACGGATCCAAGTTTCTAAGGAAAAGATCAAAGAGAACTTAGTTCTCATTGTAATAGGTTTATTAAAAAGCAAGCCCTTTTGTGCCCAGTTTCTCCATCCCCATTAGGGGGATTTGTGTGTTGTGGTTTGGCTTTACTTTCTTTTTGTGCAAGTTTAATCTTTTGATCTTAAACACACATGCAATCTTAAGCAAATCTAACACACATAACACTCATATTTCACATGCATGTTTAAAATTTACTTTCAATCTTTATGCATGTTTAGTTTAATGCTTGTTTCCCACTCTCAGCAATAAATTTTGCAAGTTCTAATCTTTCTTAGTTTCTTGCAAAGCTCTTTCAAGTTTCAAGTATCTCACAAGGTTTCATTTCAATTATAAGCAATTTATAGAGTTTATCTCTTTCAGTCTTGCAAAGTCAATAAACCTTGTTTGTAGTTTAATTAGGGAAATCTCGGAAGTTTTAGCTCAATGCACGGGAAAACGCGTAAGGGTAATCTGTGAAGTAAGGCGGGCCCTCTCGAGACCTGGTTTCCCACCCGTTTTGGACATCCAACACCCTTAGTGAACTTACTGGTGAGACCTCTTGGGTTTCAGTAAGTTCTCTGCAAGTTTCCAAACAAAAAGCTAGCCTATAAAGAGGCCACATATTCTCTCATTAACTTAACTTTACTTTACCTTAATAAAACACGCGATCAACAATTGCCCATGACTCCTTTTAAGGCACTAGTACAACTGGTTTATCTTTATGTATGTGAGCAATCTTCTACATACATGCAATTGTCTAACTAATATTTTTAATCTTGCAGATCTCGTATCCTACTTGATATATGCATGCTTATGGACAAATGGTTTATGTTATTATCTCAATGATGATGAATGTTAAGTGTTGAATGCATTTGTTTTATTAAGCAATAAACTCCTAGAAGTAGTTCTTTTACTTTTCTTAGTTTAAAAGAGCCTTAGATTATTTTATAGGGACTACCCCCCTTGGCTTCGCTAGGAGTTGGCCTAGACGGAGGAGTTGATGATCAGGGGACAGCACCTTGACTCGAAATTTGCCCCCAATGACACACCAAGTGGATTGAAGGTTTCTTCCACATTACCCCAGGTGTGTATAAGGCAGCAACATGCCCCATCAGCATCCTGAAAAAAATGGCTTCCCATACTCGCACCCACTGACCCGAGCAAAACTTGGATACTATTTATTACCACAAACAAATTTCAGTTGTGACATTGTGCAAATTCTTTCCATGATGAATAAATTGAGCAATACTGCACATTATTAAGGAATCTAACAATAATCAATGGATTGAACCTCGATCATTGTTCTAGTCACATGGGCGATTTCCTTAAAAATTCAGTTGATTACAAGACACAAGAGAACAAAGCACAACTTTGCAGGTATGAAAAAGAATAGGCATATTAATCAAGAACCAAATAACATGATCACATGCACCACACATCTTGTATATAAATTTTTCTAGGACTTCAGCCACTTGAGCTATAAAAGTTGGTATTTTGTTTCCTTTCCAACAGACTCCAGAGTATCTTTCAGCATCCAAGCAAATGCAATAAACATTACTGGAATAGATCACATTCTTTTACACTGCAAAGAAGTAATCACTAACAGACAAAAGGCAGATTGATATCGTGAATTTTAAAAGCATTCCAATTTCTAGCTTGAACACATTTTTCTATAAATAGATTCATGGATACAAGAGGAGGAGGATTTCCCAATGGATAACTTTACCCTTGGGAAAACACAATTAAGTTTGAAAATTAGTATTATACAAAATAAGAAGAAACAGGTAGTCCTCATGTAATATCATAATTGTATAAGTAATTCCATTAGCAGCACAGGCTGAAAATTTGAATGAAGATACTTACAAAGCTCTCAGCTGTGTGCAATTTCCCAAGTCTGGAGGAATGGTGCCAAAAAAATTGTTGTCATGTAGCACTCTGAACAAATTACAGAAAGATATCAACTATTCGTCCATGTATAATAATAAATATTGTCCACATAAAAACAGCTAAAACCTATTGTAAATATCAAGCAGTCTAGAAATCAATGATAGATAAATCAGTGAAAAGTAAGGCCAAAAGGAAAACAATAAGAAACTTAGATTAAACAAAACAAATAAAATATCTATGTCAGCAACGTAAATGACTAAAAGTCAAAATCAAAGAGGCCAGACTGTAATGCAGTTGGAAATAGATCCAAAACAAATCTATAAAGAGACTTGGAGAGGGCATACAATCTTTGTAAGTGACTCAGCTTTCCCATTTCAGGTGATATAGAACCACGAAGTTTGTGATAAGGAAGAGTCCTGAAAATACAGTAAAACAAAAGCGGAGAGTTCATAGATGTTCTCATGTCACTGTTAAAGAAAACAAAATATCTCTTAATGCAGACACTCAGCATATATTCTCAACAAATTCATTGCAAGTATAGAATCAAAACACAACAGTAACAAGAATAAGGTATGGTAATCCATTAGATAAGCTCACAAGTAAATAACCCGTTTCGTCACATGATTGCAAGTAACACCCTTCCAACCACAGGGATCTGGATCCTCTTTTTTCCATCGATTAAGAATACCATCAGAATCAAATATTTGTGACTTGAAAGTAAGTAGCACTTCACCTGAAAATTTTAAATAAGTTATCCTGGGCCCAAATAAACGATATCAAGAACAAAATTATAAATCAATGGGCCCAAAAAAGGACCACTTACCATCAGGATTCAATGCATTGCTAGAATCATTCAGAGTCAAACAAAATAGGGCAGCGACAAGGATCAATTGTCTAACTGTCATTAGCACAGAAGCCCATTGATGATTTGCATTTGCTATGATAGAAATCTCATCTCTACGCCCAAAGCAGTCCTTTCTCAGTCCAAACATTGGATATGCACATACCTACATGCACAGTTAAAGTAATATATATTAAGAAAAATTCCAAGAAGGCCACTAGATAAGAACAGAAGGCTGTAACTTACCACCACTTACACATAAAAAGGGAATGCACAGATATAAATAGAATAACAACATTTCCAGTCACCAAGTTCTCAGCACCCTTGGATTTCAGCCAAGTGAAATATGCACAATCAGGACATCCTTTTTGAGACAAATTTGTTATGGAACCTAATAAATTAGTACCAAGATATTGGTATTGTAATGTTTTGGTTTGCAGCTACTGCCTGATGCTCTTAAATCAATCATATTATTCTAGAGATGCAGAATACACTAAACTCTTGGAAGTCCCTAAAATCAACAATAAGGGGTCGTGTATCATCCTCCAGTAAGAAAACAGCACATTTCTTAACTAATTTGCTTCATCTAATGTGATGGTTTCAACAAACAAATTAAAAACATTGATTTAGTCAGGAGTTTGGAGTGATTAAGCCTAGAAATCACTCCAAGAAATATCATGAACACAAAAAAAGGGGAGGCCCTAAAAGCAAACAACAAGGGATCATATATCAAACTGTAGTAAGAAACAGCACATTTCTTAACTAGTTTGCTAAATCTAATGTAAGCAACTTATGATGCTTTCAATAATCAAATTAAACAGATTGACTTAGTCAGGGGTCAGGAATAATTACACCTAGAAATCACCCCCAAAAATACTGTGACTGAAGGTAGTGCTTGGAGAATTTCCTACCATACAAGCAAGTTGGAAACCCTGCTCCAGAAAAATATCTTTCCTTGTGAACATAGTCTCCAAAACCCATCTAGAAAATATATATAGATATTCTTTAACACTCGCTTACAACATCTTCTGTACTTGCCATTGTGCATATTGTTCTTAGTATCATTACCAGAAAGCATTTCTCACACCATCCTGCTCCATCGTTGTTCCCTGCACCCTGAGAAATCTCACCAGGGAATAGTAGAGGCTAATATAAGTGTATTTCTAGTGCATCTTTTATATATTGTAAGCATCATGAAGAGATCACTAGGAGGCAACAAGGCCCAAATGCTCATGTGTGACCCAGTGTTATCTGAACCAGCGGAACCAGCCAGTCCGACCAGTTATGGACCAAAACCAGTCTAAATCGCTGTTTCAGACCAGTTCGGTTCTGATAACACAGGTGTGACCCTCAAAAGGCAGGATTAAATGGGAGAGGGTTACAGGATTTCTCTGTCCCCTCATGCATGTACTTTCTAAGGCTAAACCTGAGGGCAGAACCGCAGAATTGTGTTGTGTATAGACCCAATAATAGATAGACAGCAACAAAACATGACTGCAGGAAAAGGGGAAAAGGTTTTCTTTTACATGGCATCTACATTCAATGCAGCAGCAGATTCCTGAATTGCATATGTTTACTGATAATTTTGCGCTATCATAATGGTAACAAGAAAACAAAGCATCATATAAAAACCATCATAGAAACACGCAGAATAGGGGACTAATCATCTTTTGTATTACAACAGGGCCAGCTTCGACACTAGGCAGCCTCCATACAAACTGTTACAGTACTGGACTGCACCACCTCTTAGCTCATCTCCTCTCTAGCTCACTATTTTTCTATATATCTACCTATTCAGGTTGACATTTATATCCAGAAGCTGAATAACTATTACTATCATGATATCATCAGAATCGCTTGCATCAATCTGGACATGTACTGTCTTGGGTAGACAACCGGTTGCCCAGTTGGTGGACCCACTGGGCAATATCAGCAATTGTCTCATTAGCAGCTTGATCAGTTAAGTCGCCAATGGATCATAAGAGAAATTGCACTAATCTCCTCAGTTCACTTGTCAATAGGCTCTTCATTTGATTCGTCAGTGGCTCCCCAAGTTGATTCATCGATAGCTCTCCAGTTAACTTTTGGTGTGCTCGTTCATTGACACTTTGGCATTGCCAGTGGGGTCTTCTATACTGCCAATGGGGTCATCTCTGCTGCTAACGGAGTCCTCTATACTGCAGGTTAAGTCCTCTGTGCTGCCTTAACCAGAAGAGATTCCATCTTCCAACATAGATTTTTCATGGACACCCTATTTAAATGCTCCCAGAGTGGCAGCAGCTAAATCTATTTTTGTCAGATGCTGTTAACTTTTAAGCCTGCAATATATTTTACTTGAAAGTATAGTAACCAGGTTAACTGAATCATAAATTTGTGAGGTTATACAAGTTGGTCAAATTTATTGTTGTTGTTGTTGTTGTTGGTCAAGTTGGTCGAACTTAATATTTGGATAACATTTTGTTTAAAGAAACATGGGAACAAGATGACTGACCTAGGCATACAAACTGCAATACCAAAAGCTCCGATCATATATGATGCATTAGAGATGAGATATGTATTCAAATTATGTTCCTTCCAAACTGTCTTGGCATGGATGATATTGCTGTTGATATGTATGCTTTCCATCAAGAGTGCAATAAAGTCACTATAAGTATATCTATGTCCTCTAACAGACTCATACCAATTCCCGAAAACATTCATATAAAACCAAGGAATCTAAAGTGGTCCCTAGAACATACAAAAGGCTAGAGAATCTGGACCAGACTTTACTTGAACCATACAATTTTTGGATGTATAGAATAGTATGTTAAGATTTCAGTACATGGCAAACAGACCTGCAAACTGTTAACCCCAGAAAGCTGAAAAACCTAAGGAACTCTCAAAACTACTTGTGTATGCTAGATCTGAAAACTCATAAGCTAACTGAAAACTGACAGCAAAACAAAATAATTTGCAGCATTCGAAAAATCATCTCTATTTATCCTTATTAACTCGGGAAAGGAAAAACAATCCACACACTCTCTGGTAAACTAAATGAATAACAAAAACAGCAGACACATCTACTTGTGCGTCCTACTTAAATGAATCAAACCCCGAGTCTATTATAGGGAAGCACACCCAGGCTACATGCAGCAGATGCTTATAATAGAGCACCTCACCAGTAGAATAATGTGCCCTAGCTAAATCTGATCCACAAGTGATTCTAATTTTAGAACTGAACTGAAGATCTAATTTTAACACTAAACTGAAGACAGAAATAACACATCTATCTATTGCTGGCAAATGCATTTTTAGCACTAAATTGAAGACGGAAATAACACATCTATCTACAGCTGGTGCATGCATGCAGGTGCCTTTGCTGTTGGATCCTTAAATACTGCTGTGCCCTTCACCTACTGCCTGCAAAATGATACAGGTACGCTGTTGCCTCAAGTATGCTGCTGCTATAGACTGATACAGGTACGCTGTTGCTTCCAGTATGCTGCTGCTACAGCTATATCGAAGGAACTTTCAGAGCAACTGGTAGATACTCCAACACTTCAAGGAAAGTGTTCTCTGGCAACAGCTCAAACAATCCCTTCGCTACGGGCTTTCTCAAAATACAGCAACCTGTGAATCTTAAGGAACATAGTCTGGATCACTGCACACTTCTGAACTCTGTCCCAGATGATATGGTACAGGATATTAATGTGCTTGGAACAATCATGAAACATTGGATTTTCAGGGAGCTTGATGCAACTCTGCTTATCACAGTAAATAACTGTAGGCTCCAACATCTGATTGGTCAACGCTGTTGTCAACTTGTGAAGCCAGATGGCTTCAGAACTAGCAGAACTGGCTGCCATATATGTAGTGACCACACTACATAACCCATAAAAAAAAATTGATACCCATTATAATTAAAAGCAGTGCAGCATGCTTAAAATGCTCATGCATCTAACAGCAGTATTAAAACATGAATGCAACTGATTAAAACTCATACACAGCGGCATTTATTTGCTTAAAAATCAGAGCTCATACACAGCCATAAAAACCCATGAATAAAACTGATAAACTATTAAACAGAGATAAAAACACTTGTCTTTTAACAGCGAATGAGCAACCGACTACAGGGACAGATGTTCTTCTCAACCGTAGATTTGCTGCTCCAAATCTCAGCAGCAAATCACCCCCACGCTGGGGCTACGATTCCACAAAAGAGGGTGTCTCTCACAGCCCAATTCACTCCCACAGCCAACTAGTTTTCCTACAGCTATCCCAATCCACCAACTCTCTTCCCCTCAAACCTGTGCAACCCAAGGAATTGGGATCCCCCTTTACTGCACACATTCCCTCGGGCCTTCCCACTTCCCTCCAGGGCTCCAGCACAAGGTTGGCTAGGAATCTCTATTGATGGGGACTCTAGGGATGCTAGCTGCCCCAAAAAAACTTACAACACAACCCACTGTTCAAGGGAAAATCTCTCACACAAAAATCTTTATCTCTACAGGCCTAACAGCCTGCTTCTTCATGCCACAAGAGCTCCAACAAGCTGCCCAAAACACCTACTATGGCTGCCCTCAAGCTCCAATGCTCTCCGCTCCCTTGCTTCTTCAAAAACTGCATGCAAAAACTGCCCCCAATGGCCATTCGAAATTCCCTTTTACCCATGAGAGTTGACTCACATTCCCCAAGCTTGATTGTACTCAACCCCCATGCTCTCATAACTATGGGATGAAACTTTTCCCACCAACCCCTCTTACATGTGTTTAATAATCGGGATCTCATACACTCAAAAGGAAATTAGAAGGTTCACTAAAAGTAATAATTTTAGGAAAGTGGGTTGGAATTAATACCCATGAATAATTCCCACCCTTGGACCCCTTTCTTAGACATTCCTAGACATTCCCATCTCTTGCAGAAACTTAGCCCCCAATTACTCTATTTGTGTCCACCCCTAGCCAGCATCACATTTATTTTATTATCACGATCATATACAATGTTTACAAATTACATATTTGGGTCCACGGCCGTACATCATATTTAATTACACATCACTAAAACAAGGATTATAAATGGCGATGTTACATTCCCCTCCCCCTACAAATTTCACAATCCTCGATCTTTCGCTCCCCGCAACTTGCACAAGCCAAGGAAGTGTAGCCCCTTCTCTGCACAGTAGTCCCTCAAGTTGTACCACTTCCCTTCTAGGGCTCCAGCACAGATCGGACAGTAACTCTCCAAGATGTGGCTCCAAGAACTCCAGCTACCAAAATGGAGCCTTGCATACTTATGTACATTCAGATTTCTTCAAAAATTTGTGGGGGGTACTCCTCCTGCATGGTCTCCTCGTGCTCCCATGTAGCGTCTTCAATACCGTAGCAAGTCCATTGAACCTTTATCAAATCGATAGCTTTGTTCCGGAGCACTTTGACTTTCCGGTCCAGGATGCACACTCACCTGAAAGTCCCCTTCGAGCTCCACCTAGATCACAATTCAATCAAGCACGTGGTTAGAATCAGTCACATATTTCTTCAATAAAGACAGATGAAACACATTATGAATTCTCATGGATGCAGGCAATGCAAGCATGTATGCAACTGAGCCTATCTTCTCTAAAACTTCAAACGACCCACAGTATCTTGTTGCCAACTTTGGGCAACTTCCCAATCTTAGCGAACTCCTTTTATCCTTACTTTTAAAAACACATGCTCGCCTACTTTACATTCCCTGTAGGCCTTGTTTTTATCTGCATAACTATGTTACCTGTCTTATGCAACCTTTAAATTTTGCTTGATCTCTTCCATATGCTCTTCCATTTCCCTTCGCAATTCTGGCCCAACAATTGCTCTATCTGTTGGGTTGTCCCAACTCATTGGTGTGTTACATCTCCTTCCATACAAAGCTTCAAATGGGCTCATCTTCAATGATGCCTAGTACCCATTATTGTTGTAGGTAGTCTTCCCACTTGGAAGGCTTGTCCATTACATACATCCTCAACATGTCTTCAATCATCCGATTAGTCATTTCTGTCTACCCAACTGACTCTTCATGATATGTTGTAGTGAAATCCAAGTTAGTCCCAAATCCCTTAAACAACCCCTTCCAAAAGTTGGAAGTGAACTTGGGATCTCTATCTGACACTATGCCATAGGCACACCATGTAGCCTAGCAATCTCCTTCATGTAAATATCTACAATGTTGGTTGCATTGCGAGTCGTTTTCACCAGAATAAAATGGGCAGCCTTCGTAAACTTGCCCACCACTACCATGATGGAATCATGCTGCCTTATTGTTCTTGGCAACTTGGTGATAAAATCTATCGTAACTACCTCCCATTTCCACTCAGGAATGGGCAATGGTTGTAACAATTATGTTGGATGCCTATGTTCAGTGTTAACTTTCTGACATTCCATGCACCTGGCTAAGTAATCAGCAACATATTTCTTCATTTCAGGCCAGAAATATTGGCTTCTTACCGCTGCAACTGTCTTTTGGTATACAGGGGGATGTCCAAACATACAGTCCATTGTGCATCTCCTTCAACACTAAATTTCTCAAATCTTGAGTGTTAGGAACATAAAATTTATCCCTGAACAAGAGGATTCCATCCTCTCCCAACCTATAGTCTTTAAGCTTTAGCAGTCCACTTTCTTGCTGCAAGCCTTCTGTAACTTGCGCATAATGCTAATTTGATGCTATAACATTTAGAATTATGCTTTTTAAATCTAAACAATACAAGATAATGGCTACAGCACGCATTTCTTACACCCTCCTACTAAGTGCATCAACCCCTTTATACCCATAAAAAAAATGTGATACCCATTATCATTAAAAGCAGTGAAGCATGCTTAAAAGTTACATGCATCTAACAGCGCTATTAAAACATGAATAAAACTGAATAAAATTGATAAAATTAGATAAAAACACTTATATTTTAACAACAAATGAGCCACTGACTGCAGGGCACGGACGTTCCTCCCAACTGTAGATTTTCTGCTCCAAATCTCAACCACCCCCGAGTTGGGGCTACGATTCCACAAAAGAGGGTGTCTCTCATAATAGCCCAATTCACTCCCACAGCCAACTAGTTTTCCTACAGATATCGCAATCCACCAACTCTCTTCCCCTAAACCTATGCAACCCAAGGAATTGGGATCACCCTTCATTGCACACAATCCCTCAAGCCTACCCACTTCCTTCCAAGGCTCCAACACAAGGTTGGCTAGGAATCTCTATTGT
This sequence comes from Picea engelmannii, assembly GCA_009831015.1. Taxonomy (NCBI): domain Eukaryota; kingdom Viridiplantae; phylum Streptophyta; class Pinopsida; order Pinales; family Pinaceae; genus Picea; species Picea engelmannii. The sequence continues at coordinate 57,739 of ML782055.1, read as the reverse complement.
TGGGGACTCCAGGGATGCTAGTTGCCCCAAGAAAACTAACAAAACAACCCACTGTTCAAGGGAAAATCTCTCACACAAAAATCTCCCTCTCTACAGGCCTAGTAGCCTCCTCCTTCAGGCAACAAGAGCTCCAACAAACTGCCCACAGCACCTACTATGGATGCCCTCAAACTCCAATGCTCTCCATTGCCTTGTTGCGACAAAAACTGCATACAAAAACTGCCTCAATGGCCATTCGAATTTTCCTTTTACCCATGAGAGTTGACTCACTCACATTCCCCAAGGTTGATTGCACTCAGCCCCATGCTCTCATAACTATGGGATGTGACTTTTCCCACCAACCACTCTTACATGTGTTTAATGATTGGGCTCTCATACACTCAAAAGGAAATTAGAAGGTTCACTAAAAGTAATAATTTTATGAAAGTGGGTTGGAATTAATACCCATGTATAAATCCCCCCCCTTGGACCCCTTTCTTAGACATTCCTACACATTCCCCTCTCTTGTGGAAACTTAGTGCCCAATTACTCTGACTGTGTCCACCAGCAACTAGCGTCACATTTATTTTATTATTACAATCATATAAAATATTTACAAATTACATATTCGAGCCCACAGTCGTACATCGTATTTAATTACACATCGCTAAAACGGGGATTATAAACGGGGATGTTACAATATATTTGTCTTCGCCGAACTAAGTGCCACTGCCACTTACTTCCTGTTGAACCAAGATATTATACCTAAACCCAAACTTAAACGAAACCATGAAAGCATGCAACATCAAAATTCAACACCTCCTTCATACCTCATACCATGATGCACTATGCCCTTTAAGTAACGGAGCACATGCTTTGCAGCAACCCAGTGAATCTGCCTCAACTCAACCTTATACTAGCTCAATGTGTTCATTGCAAATCAAATATCAAATCTAGTATTTTACTAGATGCAAGAGGGAACCTATCAACTTTTTATACACTGATAGATCAACCAAATATGAATCTAAATCTATTGACAACTTCAAATTAGGTGTCATAAGAGTATCCTAGGGTTCATTGTCCTTCACCTGAAACCTCTTTAGAACCTCAACTGCATACTTACCTTGTCCGATGACCACCTCACCACGACTCTGCGAAACCTCCAAAACCAAGAAATAGTGCATAAGGTCAATGTCCTTCATGTCAACTTCACTTGCCAGTTGCACCATGTTATGATCTTTCTTGAACTATTTGTTAGGACCAGGTCATTTACATACAACACAAAGACAAGCATATCGAACTTATCAAATAGATAATACAAGTTGTGATCTGCAACAGTGTTAGTGTTGATATTATGGTAGTTGTGGGAGGTATTAACCTCAACATGTAACCCTGACAAGAATAGAATATTCTGGGAAGCAAGAAGAAACCTTATAGCATGGATAATAACCCTAGGAGGCAAGTCGGCTCAAGAGAATATTTATTATTGAGTTATTAGCCTCCAGAAGTAGAAGTCGACCCAGACAACTTAAAGAGAACAGTATAAATATAGCCATCAGATCTCATTTGACACACACAGCTCGCAACTGCAGAAATGTAAGAGTGCGCACTGCAGAAACTGAGTACGTGAGCAAGTCTGGAGAGTAGCTGCAGCTACTGCAACCTGTATTCTCGGTTTAGGCTTGGACTTTCTATTGGTTATGGTTTGGACTTTCTGCCTTGTGTGCTAGCTCTGGAGAGAGGTACGCTAAATTGATTGGCTACTAGGCCTAGGGTTTGCTTCCGGAATTATTCTCTATCAAGGTTAAGGTGCTCGGGGGTGGCTTCGGCCTATGGTTGGGTGACAATATTGCTATATTGTCTATGGTTAAACAAGCACACCTATTATTTTATAACAGGTTATGGGCCCACCACGCTTCCGCTGCAGTCCAGAAAAGATGAAGTATGTTGGCAACTAACCTCTTCTCAGTCAGAAACATTGGACAAGTAATGAGTCTAAAGAATCAGCTCTGTGACATGAAAATGAATGATGATGACAGCATAACATCATACTTTGTGAAAATCTCTCAGTTAAGAGATCAACTACAAGCTATTGAAGAAATAATTTCAGAAAAGGAACTGGTAAATATAGTACTCAATGGTCTTCCCAAGACATGGGATGCATTTGCCGCCAGCATGAACACAAGGAAGGAGTATCCCACATTTGAAGAACTTTGGACTTGTTGTGCACAAGAAGAATCAAGGATTAGCGCAAAAGAGAAATTCCAAAGGAAAGATTATGATCAAGCCTACACAACAAAGTTCAAGAATTTCAAAAATAACAAGAAGTTTGGCTCAAGGAAGGAACCAAATCAAGAAAAAGATATGTCAAAGATACAATGCTTCAACTGTCGAAAATATGGTCACTACAGGAACCACTATCCTGGGTTAAGAAAGAGAAAGGAAACAGACGAAGCAACAGTTGTCGAAGAAAGGGAACCTTCAAAGAAGGCCAAGCAGGATAAAACAGACTTCTTCTTCTAAGTCAAGGTAACAATATTCTTCATAGTTATTGTACATACCATGTTTACATAGTTTCTGTATATATCTTGCATGTCTATTTCCTAGAAGATAAGATGTTCAAGTGAAACAAATACCTATGGAAGAATAACAAGATAAGGATTGCTATCACGATGACTACAAGTCAAGCAATTCACATGAGAAGATGAAGTACATTGACAATCCTTGGTAACAATTCCTATGGAAGCTATTATATAAGTAACAACTGCCAGATAAAGCCGAAATCAGAATCAAACCTGAGGAGACCCAGAAGAAGTCAAAACAGAAAGAAGTCAGCAATCAAGAGGAAATTAGAAAAAGACTTGTGACACTTTGCAAAAGGCAATAAGGATGCAGACAGAAGCGTGGACTCTCTTATTAGACGGAGGGAGTTGATTACAGAATTCCAAAAGAAGAGCATACATTCATGTATGAAGCAAGGATTAGAAGGGAGACCAAAGGCAGAGATCAGACAGGTTTAGACTTTGCACAAGTGCTTTCGATTTACATTGAATTACAATGAACTCTAATAATGTCAAATCCCATATTATCTTTCAAAACTCATATATGACACATGTTACAGCCAACGTGGAGTACAGCATCAATTTTCTCTAATAGTTTTATACAAGACTGCATAAATATAACACCTCGTAAGTCATTTATTGATCTGTGAGGACAAACCAAATAACATGTCAGAATACGTCCTGAAATAACTCAGAAGGAGACTATATCCGATTTTACAATAAAATGTAACTTGATTTATCAGCTTGTGGGAAGTGGAAAGCTGCCTTTATTGAATCCGTGACAGATCAATTTAAACAGCAGCCCAAAACAAGCCACACTTGCTACCTAGTAATAATTTATAAAATGAGGTGAATTACCAGCTTCCATGCCTAGACTTCAACACAGTGCCACCTACCCAGCCAACTTCTGGCCTGAGGTAAGTACTACATGCACCAAAGCTTTTCAAATCTAGAATCTGGCTTTGGGGTACAAATCCCTGGGCTTTGGGGTACAAATCGCTGAGTTGATGCAATATCATCCTCCCTCACTAACATCGCATAGGGGTGCCGGGCTGCTTTGTAGGTATCCTCCCTAGTGAATGTTGTCTCTATGATGCTTTCTTAATTGAAAGCTTACCAAAAATCATATTAGCATAATCCTTGTTGAGGATTTCATTCCACGTTAATATGATCTAAGGGCATAAAACAGAATATCATATGCAATCTTTTTACTATGAGATTTTATATTGAAGCTAACGTTATTCTAAAGATACATGATCCCAGTTTGAATATAACATTACATTTTAACAGAATTCAGCAGGACGCTTTCTTCAATGTCATGCCATAACAATATGCATCTGATTTATCGGCCTATGTGAACTGAAAAGTGGAGTGCTGTGCTTACCCTAGTCAATGCCACAGTTCTACGTGATCGTCGGCCTCAAGTAAGCTGCCTTTGCTGCCACATAATTGTCAGCCATTCATGAAGTGCTTTTATCTGCTTAATCATTAATCTGCAACAATCCGTGTTTATTTCTCTACTTGACCCACCACAGCCTTATTGATTTTGATTTTGAGCTAGCAAAGCTCAGGGCTCAAAAATAACTGTGTTTAACAGGCAACTGTGTTCTCACCGTGACTTAGGAAGTCTGCACCGGCTGCTTGAATCATCGGCATGTAGCAAGCTGTCTATACTCCCGTCAACAACCAGCCTGCGAAAACCATGTTCACTCTAATTAATCATCGGTAAATGGCATGCCACAAATAGCAGTGGCACAAATAACCAATCACGCAAAATTGAATGACTAGCTTCAACTATTGAGGAATTCATGTTGTACCACCCAATCAGCCAAACCAAGTGCCCTTTTATAACTTGCGCTGTTCTGGTCTTTTACATAGTGGTTGCCATTGCCCTAATTAACCAGTGGCCTTTAGCAGGTTGTCATTACCCTACTAAATCTGTCTCACCTCTAAATAATGATTGAACCAAAAACTCTTTGGCTACTTAACTGTTTGGAGCAATGCCACTTACTCCGCCCAATATAGTGGCCTTAGCAAGCTGACCTGGCTCCAATTAAGATTTTGTTTGGTTTTTGTAGTGAGCTGGCTAAGCTTGTGGTTCAGGCATAATTCCAAGCTTACTACGCATGCACGTTCTCACTGTGGCTTGAAAGACCCGAATGGGCTGCTTACTAAAGAACTTAGCAACTTAGTATGCCAGCCTGTTAAGCTGCCTCTACTACTAAATAACGTGCGAACTTAATTAAACTCTACCATCACATCCTGCAACCACAAATCACCTACTACACCCATTATCACTTGCACGCAAAAATGCAAAAGTGTTCAATACGCACAGTAATCCTAATTTATTCAGCTTACTTGCTAAGTTACAGAACCCCCGATTGCGCAGATGGCAGTAAAACTCAGCCCGTCCTGCACGAGATTCGAACCTCCGCCACCCTAAATCCACATAGAGAATTTGAAGATTCTAAAGTCTCTAAACAAGACGCATTTGAGGGTTTCAGCTCCCAGAACCTAAAGAGTCTACAATGTGCGTGCCATCTTCTACAAACATTCAAGTTTCAGCTAGAAATCGACCCTCAGATCTCCCATAAAACCCCAACCCCTGAAACCCTAAGCTCCCAGACTCATTAAATAACTACTAATTGGACGGAATCAGAAACATAATCCAGATCGTGGGTAAAGACAAGAGCAGAGCAGAGCACTCACCGAGCACGGACTCGAACCCCGGACCTCCGAGGGTAAAATAACGGCCGTATCAGAGGACTGTTGACAGAGCATGAACAAAAGGGGAAAAATGAATAAACGAGGGAACGCAGTGGGCCTCTTTCTTCTTGTTCAAGATAAGCAGCAGCAGCAGCAAGAGGCCCGTTGGATTCCCTGTAGTGTGTTCTGCATTTGTGTGGTTGTCAGATAGTGTTGTGTATACTGCATTTGCGTCAGTGTGTATACTGCATTATGTCAGCGTCTGATAGACGGGTGTCTTGTGGGAGCTTGTGTATATATGTTGAGCGGTGTTGGCCGCCTTATTATTTTACTCCTTTTCAGTCCTTCACGATCCCGTGCTCTTGTCATGTCCGGACAGTGACAGGATCTTAAGCATTCGGACACGGCCCCCTCAGATGTAGGGCTCGGGGCCTATGAATTAAAACCGCCGTGGGTTATATTAAGCGGGGTGTGCCATTTTTCCAGTGGTTATAGTGGCAGTGGATAGGCTTGAGCGGGGTGTGCCATTTCTCCTTTTTCTCCAGCTGTTATAGTGGCAGCTAATAGGTTTGAGCTGAGTGTGTCATTTCTGGCAGCCTGGTGTACCATTTCTTCGGTGGTTATAGTGGTATTCAATAGGATTGAGTGGG